>CM053515.1:88995810-89173678 GCA_028627145.1 Eidolon dupreanum
CATACCGACACTCACTGATCACACAAGAGAAAGGAGTTTCACTCAGATGCAGAGTCTGGGGTCTGATTTCGGCATGCTGAGGATCAAATGGGAGACAGTTCTGTCGAGGCAGAGGGAGCATGAATGTCCCTTCACAAAAACTGGAGGTCAACATGGTGACAGAGAATATCCCTGAGCAGTGACACTGCAGGGAATATTCTTTTTTTTTTTTTTTTTTTTTAACATATTTTTGTACATTCCAATTTTCTAGGAAGAATGTGTATTATTTTAATAATGAGAGAAAAACAAAAAAAATTAAATGAAAAGGAAGCCAAGTTTTAGATTTGGAGCAATGGGGTCCTCAGCCTTGAGAAGTAGACAGGAAAAGATCCCTCCCTCAGGTGGGTTCCTGGGCCAGTTCTGCCAAGCATTTGCTAGGCGACCCTAAGAATAACATTTAGAACTTCCCTCTGGGCCTTTGCTTCCTAACCTGTAAATACAAGAGCTGGGCTGGAAAACCTCCACGGTGGCTTCTGGATGTCTAGGGTCCAGCTTGTGACGTGAGAATAAGCTCTCAAACATACTAGAGAAAACTGATACTTAAGGAAATGCTATAATAAATTGTATAAAGAACAATTATTTCAGAATGAATTTATATGTTTTATAATTTCTGATCTTGTTTATTTGCTTTTCTTAAAGTGAGGAATGCTTACATTGATCGTAATATATATCTTCTTGCCTTCTTTTCCTATCTTCTGTTTTAAAAATAAAATTCAATTCCTACCACAGGTCTCCTCTACGCACTAATCAAGGCAGAGAATAGCATTTTGTGGATAAAGCTTGAAAGCTGCAGTTGCCAAGACTAAATATTTACTGCTTCCTTTAGAGTGCCCAAGGACATAAAGTTTTTATTGAGCAATTATCACAGTCACTGAGGAAATAAAAGCATCAGGCTATATTTCATATCCATACCCTCTTACATGTGACGAGTGGTCTGGTATGGGCATTTTTTAGTTATTCTGTTCCAGGTGCTTTTAGGCGATGTACAGCAATGTGAATTAGTGGCCAAAGGCCCAGGCCGTGCAAAACATTAGACCAGACCTAAGAAAAATTAGATGGGAGCCAAGAAGCGGTTTAGAAATAAAAATCCTAGGAGATTAAAGTTCAAAACACATTAAAGGCCTCCTGGGACAATGCCCTGCTAGAAGTGGGTGCCTTTCTGCCAGGGGTATCCTGTTCCTGGATGTCTCTAGGACAACACCCACAATTTCATGAGACATTTGCTGACTATCTCTAGCTACTGGAAAGTTCTTCCGCATGCTGATCTGAAATCTGCCTTCCTGATACCCAGCCCTTAGGCCCTGTCTGTCCTATGATGCCACTTCAGATTATTAGGCTACTACTCATCACTGGAATGTCCGTTGTCCTGGGGAAATCTTATGGTCAAGAAAAAATGTTACAGCCTATGTTGCAAATTTCCTAATTACTGTTCCGGAAGGATGAGAGCTGTAAGTCTAGTATGCATATAATGAAATTAATATGAATCCTTGTTAAAAACTTTAACTTAAATGTGGTATAAAGTGTTTTGTGTAACAGCAGATTCTTTGGCTGGAGTATAATACAAACTCTTTTAACTAGCTCCTTTTAACCAACTTGTCGGATTAACTGATGTTCTCTTGCCCTCTGAAAAACATCCTGGCCAATGCCCACAGCAGGCAGAATGTTCCCAGCCTCTTCGGGCAGGTCCGCACATTTCTGATCCCACCTGTTGAACAGGATGCCAATTGAGACTCAACTATGTTTATTCTCAAACATTCTGCGTCAGTGTATTGATTACTGTAATTATGCAATTTAATATATAAATCAACAAAATATAAATGTGAGTAGAACAGTTGTTCTTAGAAAAAGTTAAAGCTTTAGAAAGACTATAGTTTATTCAGTAAAAAGAATGCTATCAAATAGGTGTGCATAAAACGATGGTAAAAAATTGAGAAAAACTGTACTAATCTAGAGGGATTTTGCATTCATTTACTTTTACAAAGGCCAGTAAACTCTTACTCCCTTTAATGTTGGCAGTGTCGATAATGCATACTAGGCATGGTTTATGTACGACAAGCCAGGCAGAACTCTTAACGCTGGACTTCAACTCAAAGAAAGATCTTGGCCCTTCTTCAAAGATTGGTGAATGAGTATTCTTAGATACTTTAAGTTAAATTTTAAATATTTAAAAGATGTATTATCTTTTTAATGATTTGCAGATTTAATCATCTTTTCAAATAACTGACCGATTACTGGCTCTCTGAAGTTAAGAAGGCTCTTGCTGGATTTTATAGCTGATCTGTTTTTCAAGAACTAAGATGAAGAAGTCATCACAGATAATCCTAAGACTCCATATAATTAAAGTTTGCCAAGAACTACACAAAAAGTCAGAGACGCCAGGGACTATACAAATTAATAAGCTTCACTGATTACTGTTTAGTCAGATTATACTGACATGAACCAGTAAAACAAATGGCTATGTAGAAGATTCAGTAGAAGCCAGAAAACTATGGGGAAAATATGCAGGAAACACCAAAATAAAAGGATTAGATATAACGTTAATAAGAAGGAGAAACTATGTATTCATTGGCAGACAAGCTTTATGAAGCTGAGTGTTCAAAACAATGTCCTCTGAAAAAGCAGGAGAGTACTCAGTGAACTCCAACTGGAAGAACTTTCCAGAAAGAGAGTCAGTCAATGAGAGAGCAAGAAGACTAAGGGAGGAAAAAGGCAAAAGGACTTGGTTACAGAAAAAAAAAATAGGAAATAAGGAACAGGCTTATAAAAAGAGTCACTGTAGCGTTTTAAGAAGCAGTTTATAGTGAGCCAGCCCAGTTCACCAAGAATGGTTCAGATGGTCTCATAATCCTATTAAAGCACTGTTAAATCTCTAACAAAAGAAAAGAGCAAATGTTAGAATCCCACACACAATATCCTAACTGAAGCTATATGAACTGAATTCACCACTTCCTGACACTACTAAAACATTCTAGCAAGAAAACATTTGAAGTTATATGGCTGGCCATTTCAGAAGAGCTTGTAAAGGAGGAGAAATAGATATCTCTTCTTTGTTTGGATTATAGCTAACTATTTAAATATTTTATATAGTAATCTGCCATTAACAAAGGGCTTTTGCATATGTGATTTTTTTTAATTTATAAAAGTATAAGGTAAACATAATCTTTCTATTCCAAACTCATAGATGTTGAATGATATGCCCAAGCTTGCATGGCTGGGAAGTAGTTAGCAGATCAGAACCCTGGTCTTGCCTATTTAAAGTACTATAAAGTTTGTAAAATAAGTGGAAAAACTAAAATTTTCATTAATCTTTTTATGTATTCTCTCTTTTTCTCCTTCCACAGACAGTGTGATCACTGGAATATTTTATTTTTTCTCTTCATATTGTACCATATGCATTTATCGTGACTACCTAATCTTCTCATAGATCATTTAATGACTGGACAATATTATGATATGTGAATTATTTCAGTCAAAATAATATTATGGTGATGTGCCACTCTATAGAACCAAAGATAAATAAGAAAAAGACAGTGACCTAAGCAATCCTGTTAGTGGCTGCTAGGTTTTTAATTTTTATTAGTTTGTGTTTGCTGTTATAGGTATAACTAAGATGAACTGTCTGTCCATTTAAATCTGTACTCCTCACCTTTTTCTATTTAACAACTGAGAAGGAAAATATGTAGATGAAAATATGTTTTTATATTTTATTTCCTATTATACCTTCAAAGATAATTACTTTACACAGAACAAGTGTACCCTACTGCAGAGAAGTGAAAGCTATCTCAGAAGCATAGATAAAATCAACTGAGATTGAGCAAGAAAGTAAAATGAACTGTGTCATTCTGTTTGGCTCTCGAAGGACCATTTATTCTTTTGCTTTCCTTAAAATACAACCACACTGTAGCAACATGGCATGAACTTAAAGGGTGATCTGGAAGTTGATTAATTTATCTGGAAAAGTATCAGCTCTCCATTTCAATTCGTGCCATGACGACACAGCCTAAATCAAATTTTAAGTGAATGCAAACATGGCCACTCTCTAGGCCAAATTCTGGAAAAACACCTTCAGAATTCCAAGTGGAAGTCTTTGTAGATCCTGAGAGGCTTATATATTGCTCTTAATTTAGAGAAGTGTCAAGATACAGTTCTCCGAGGGCCAAGAAAGAAGGATTATGCAACTTAATGAGATGATGCAATATGAAGCCTTGAGAGACGGCTGGGCTTTTACTCAATTCACAGTCAATGTTCTCATCACTTTGGATCCTGTACCCTAACTCATGGCATCTCTCAGTTGGAAAGCACATTAGAAGCCATCTAGCCTAAACAGTCATCACCTACAGTCTAATTCCACTGATAAGGAAGGTTTGGAAAGAGCCTGGAAGCTTCCAGAGACAGTGCTATGCCATAACATTTGGTCATTTCTTACCTCACGCCCAGTGTTTGGCCCAAACCTGTGTGGGTGCAGATCCCTGAGAGGAGCCCTCTGTCCCCTACATGGTGCCACTGTGACTTACCTTCGGAGGCCCGGGAACGGCACTGCCCCGTCATGGGACTGTACTCCTGGTTTTCGTCAGAGCACACACACAGGAAGGACCCCTCCACGTTTTCACAGAAGGCTTCACCACACACGCCACTGAGCAGTTCACATTCGTTCACATCTGGAAAAAGGAGCACAGATCGAGTCAGACCCAGATGAATGCCTCGCTCCTGACAGCTCTTTGTTTTACTAGCTGTGCCAAGGCTAGTAGTGTTTGTTGACAACAAGGGGATCCCCATATGCCACTTTGGGGAAAGGGCTCCTAAGGGCACACTATATGATTTGGTTTATATGAAAAGGACCATGAAAACGCAAAGCAAGGCATCCAAATTCCAATTCTGGCTCTAAGAAACACCCCTAGAACTGTATTGCAAGCATACTATGCACCCTTTCATTGCTTAGTTTTCTCTTCCTCAACTTTTTGACATAATGAGGTCTTGCAAAACCCAACACTCTTACTCTCAGTTCTTAATTCAAGGAAAATTAGCAGTCCTGGTACTTCAGAAAACATAGCCTTCTTTAACTTCATTTTAAAAAATGGCTTTAAATCCACTCAAATGTCTGCTAATACAGTTCCCTAGCAACCAGAATTCAGATTGTGTAATCCCTGTGATAAATGAAGGAATGACCCCTGTGAATATTCACTGACTACATCAATCATTCACATGAAACAAACTGGTCCAATAACTACTCAGTGATTTCACTATGCCTTTAAAAATTCTGTTGGTGTTCCAGTGTAATTTCTATTTTGCTAAATGTTTTTCTTCTGCACTTAGAGACACATAATTAAAAGACAATCAAGGAATCTACTGACGAGTATGTTCTATTAAACATTATGCAAGTACGTAGGCCTAAAGAAAGGCTAATTTTGTCTTTGACCTTGCCCAATACTACTTTTTACCTTTTCTCCGTCTAAGAAATTTTACTAGAGTGGCCAGTTTAGCAAAACACCTGACTTGACATTTAAAATGTGCATGCATTTTATGCATTAAATATGTACAAACATCAGCTTTCATGAGCACACTCTGAGTTAGTTTATACAAAGTTAAAAACTTGAGCAATTTATCCAAATCATTCGGGGCAGGGGGGAATCCTATGTTCACCTGCTATATCCAGTTAATTGAACAAAAAGTTTATGTATCTTGACTTATTTGAATACTCAGTTTACCATTTCACTTTGTATGTAAACAGACAGAAAACCAATTAGCTGGGTTTCACTTATAAAAAGATACTGTAACACAGAGTAAAGAGCTGGTATATTTAATCAACCTAAACAGTCATAATTTAGATGAGAAAAATGAACTTTAGAAATCGGCAAGTTCATGTTTTTCAATGTTAGGTAAATGTCAAATGGAACTTTCTGACTGATATTACTTATGTAGCTACTGAAATCTCTCCCATCAGACTGCATTCATTCAATCCAAAAATATTTTCTAGTTTATGTCTACGGACCAGGCACTGCGGAAACAATGATCAGTCGGGTGGTCAACTCCTGCCTTAATAAAGCTTATAGTCAAGCTGGGAAGGATTAATGAGATAATCTTATAGGCTGTGATGAGTGCTAAGAACGAAAAGCACAGAGCACTCTGAAAGCACAAGATAGTACGCACGAAGTGCAGGGATGGGTAAGGGAAATTGTATTGGAGTGGAGCTCTATCTGAAGGGTAAGAAAGAGTAGATGTGGTGAGGGGCAGGAGGTGGCAGCCAGGGTCCTAGCAGAGAAACAGCGCGGCCAAAGGTTGGTATCAGGCCTGAATCATGTCTTAAAACCTATAGCATGCCAGTGCAGTGAAGTGCACATAAAAGGAGCTGAGTTAACATTTTTTAAGAGAGTGAATAAACAGACAGAAGACACCTGTTGAGTTCACTAAAATGGTAACAGCCATTCCCTCTCTAAGGGTGGCATTGTGTGTGCCAAATGAAACGGACACGAGTTCAGAGAGCTCGTCTGGCTGGTTAGACATGAAGACTAACCAGGGGTCCAGGAGCGGCGTGGAGTCAGTGGTTTGCCATCTGATATCTCAACAGGTAACAGTTAAATGATATTTACTGAGCACCTACAACAGGCCAAAGAAAGTTCTCAAATGCATGGAGCTCACTGCCTTGCAGAAGGCAGCTGCAGACAGTACACACATGATTAAATCATTGCCCAAAAGGTTGTTACGTCCTATAATGGAATTTGTTTAAGGTATCCTGGAAGGAGAAGGTGGTCATAGTTCAGTTTGAGAGTGAGATATGGAGCAGGGACAGTATCTGGAAGGAGATGACATCTGATCTCTGGCTTTGGGAAAGAGTGGGGTGAGTCCAGGTTCAGGGAAGGGGAGGTCAGGAGAATATTACCAGCAGGAGGAGCAAACACAGCCAAAGAATTACAGTTTACCTGAGCAACTGCAAGCAGTTTTATGCCGCTGGAATGCAAAAGGTGAGGAAAGAAATGGTGAGGCTAGGAAGATAAGTGGGATTCAGATCACATGACCTATTTAGTTAAAATATTTAGTGAATGTCAGATGACTTATTGCTCGCATTTTAGCGCAAGGGAGACTAAAGCAGGAATTGGAACTAGTGATCAGAATAGTGTCAGCTTAAAAGTGGTTAATATTCAAGTGATTTTGTCATTAAACTTCCGAATACGTACATTTTATTTTTCTAGTTTAATCTGGATGCGAAATGAATTAATGCTTTAATTGCAAATTTCCAAACTGAAATATTACTGGCTCCTCTTTAAATGCCATTAGGAACAGAATTATTTTTCTTAATAAGAAGAATAAAGAAGGAACCTTGTTATCTGTGAAGTTTTGAATTTAATTACCTCTCTTTCCCATTTAATTGCTCTAAATTGCAAACGTGTTTCATAAAGAATGCGATTTAAAGAAATCACAGCTGGTCAGAAAATGAAATGTAGAATCTCTTCTACTGTATAAGGATGTGCTGGCTCATATTCTAGGACATCTAATGATATTCAAGATTCCTTCCAGCTCTGTCAATCCCAGAACAGAGTGAAGAAATATAGTTGCACAATCCAAAGCACTGCTCTATGGGTGTCATTCCTGGAAATGGAAACTCTTGCCAACACCTTTCCTTACAGGCACTCCCAAGGAGGTGCGCTCTGAAGACAGATGAGCTATGCCACACACCAGACTCTATTTCCTGTGCGAGAGGGACTAAAGCATTCAGCTGAGAGTTTAAACAGATGTTCTTCTTAATACATGTCCAAATTCAAAGTCATACCTTTATATTTCTTTTGTCCCTAACCATTTCAGAAGCCATAGGCTATTTTTGCACATCCCCAAATTGTGTGACAAAATCAAATTGTGATGAAATTCTGACCAAATTACCTTGCTTACAGTCTCTCTTGCTGCTGATAACTTTGATTTCTTTTCCATGAGGAGATGGGACACGTGTTGGGGAAAAAAAAATCTAAAAACTCACCCACACACCCTTGCCCATCCTGTGGGGCCTGAAAGCCCTGATAACAGAGGCAGCGGAAGGAGCCAGCCGTATTGTCACAAAACCCATGACTGTCACAAATAGTGTTGTTTACACATTCATCAATATCTGCAAAAAAGACACAAAACACAGACTGACAAACACCAGGTATTAATGGATAGACAGGCGCTCGACACACCCCGATTAGGATGAGATGATCATGTTTATACAGAATGAACTTTGAAAACATTTCACACAGAAATAAAATGTTTTGATGAAAATGTCTTAGACAAAACACTGGGTTCTATGAGAAAACATTTGCTTTTCCTCTGGAAATGTTTTCACACTGAAACAATTACTGCAATTGCCAGGTAGGTATTTTCTAGATGTTTTTAACTCTTTATTTCTAAGGAGAGTACTGTATATTCCTACAGGAGAAATATGTGAAGGCTTTGTCACCTTTTCAGATTGCGATAAATGCTAACAGTTCTATTTGCAGAGCTGGGGGCTGAAAGAAGCACTTTTCTGCCTCGCCAATGGTTTACTCATTCCACAGGTAACCTCGATCAAGTCTAAACAGCATTCTCAATAAGGGGGAAGAGAGGAAGAGAAGAAAGAGGAGGGGGAGGAGGGATGGAAGACAGGGGGAGGGAGGAGAGAGAATCTGATGAGTTCTGCTATGTAGTGGCCATTCTCAGTTATTCATGAGAAAAGATTTCCTGTCACCAAGTCACGCAAGGTCCTAAATGTCAACGCTGCTCCAAGTGATTAGCCAGTAGTCAGATCTGTTCTCTATAAACTTGATGATAGACAGTGATCCTGGGCATTTTTTCCCATTAATAAAAATGTTCTCATAAAAGTGATGTCTCCATTATAAAGTTGCATACGGACTTTTAGGTATAGTTCTACTTTACCCTTCCAGTTATTGACTTTCCTTGCCATTCCTTCATTCCCATTCCTGTTCTCCTGTTCATTGCCACACTGAATATTTCCATTTTCCAGGCTCTCTGTCCTGTCTACCTCTGGATTTCACAGTCTCAAAATATAGGTTTTTGAAGAAATCATTAAGAAAATGTAATTACTCGATCTAAATACATGTAAAGAAGATTTTGCTTTATGTTTAAATAATAAAGCAAGATAAATAACCAAGAAAATAACAAGCTAAATTGTACTTGACAGAATTTAGTTTTGGGGAATTACTGTTAATAAAATTGAGCTTTTCTTGTTCTAAATTTTTTAAAATCTGAGTCCAAGGAACTTTTAGAAGAAGATACATTCAACGATTTTCAGCTGCTACCTTACGTCTCCTCCTAATGTTCCAACACTGGCACTATCAAGTGTAAGTTCAGAGACTTGTCTCACTTCTGAATTGCAAAATATGAGTGCCGATGTCAAAACTTCCTTAATTTTCTCAACTCAAGGGAAATTGTGTCCCTTTTTCTTTCAAGGCTGGGCCCTTTCTCCCATCCCTACCAGTGTCTTCTCCCTCTAGCCCTACCTGCTCACCCTTCTCCAGCACCTTCAACTATTCCCTGCCAGGCTCCTTCCCTCACTCTCTTCAAAATGTTTAAAAAACTCTTGGAAAAGCTTTCTTTAGAGCATGATGTCACTACTGCGCTTTTCCATTCTTTCCATCACTGCAGAATGGCTCAAAAAACCTCTCTACGCCCTTTGCCTTTATTTCCTAATATACTTGATCAGTAAAAATGAAAAATTCATAGTAATGATACTATTATTCATAATAATATTGGTACGTTCCTAGAATTACTGTGATTATTACAACAAAATAACATGTATAAAGTGTTATTTTTAGAACACTACTTGGCATGTAACACAGGAGACACTCAATACATGTCAACTCTCATTATATTATTATTGTTACTGTTCCTCTTCCTCCCCCTCCTTAACAACCTTCAATCTGACTTCCCAACTCCTTCTCCCACCAAACCCCTCTGAGAAAAGCCACCAATGGAAGACCCATCATTAAATCCCATGATCACCTCCCAGTCTGTCACTGTCACTCTTGACCTCTAAGCCTGGTCAACACCCAATCCTTGAAGTCTCTTTTCATGACCTGAGAGGTCATTATTCTCATGTTACCTGTAACACTTTGGCTGGCCCTCACTTTTCACAGCCTGAAGACGGCACGTGCCGAGCTCAAGCCCTCCCTGGGATGTGCTGCACCCTCGGTACCCGCCTCTCCACCCTTTCCATGCTCTCCAGACAGCAAACGCCATGGTCCTCAGAATAAACCCCGAATCTCCCTCTCCAGCCAGGGTCTTGCATATTCTAAATCATTTCCATTTGATCTTCTGCTGTGATGTCAAACTTATCAAGCCTAAAACCAAATTTACTGTCTTCCTACTAAACTGCACTTCCCGACCTTAGTGAGAAATCTTCTTACCTTTTCTGCGTCTACATTTTACCTCTTCAACCTGAATAAAAAACTCAATAAAATTGTTTCACATCAAAAAAAATGAATCTCCTTGCAGCATCACACACAAAGAAGACACCCCATAAATCTGTCTCGATAGACTTTCAAAGTCAACATAAGGCTGGGATTACAACTTACTTACCAATCACAACTGTGCAAAGAGTAACTGCACAGTGTCATCAAATCACTTAACACAGGCCACCACTAATTTTAGATTTCCTTAAATGGGCATTTGTCAGAGATTATGTTATTCATTGAATAAGATCAAAGGGCTGGAAAGGAACTCAGAAATGCTCCATTACCACTTTTTTACTGATGTCTGTCCTTTAGAACCATTACTCTGATACCTATTGGACATGTTAATAATAAATGAACCTATTATCACACCCTTCCTCACTATTCCTCCATTTCTCCTCCATTTCCTTTCATCAGAGAATCCGACCAGTCACCCAAGCCAGAAATCTTAGTGTCACCCTTCTCTCACTCCTACCGCCCATACCTCCCCTGACATACCTATTTATCTATCTCTCTGATACTCCTCCTACTCCTAATTGGTTTCCTTATCTCCAGTCTTGCCTCCCTCCATCTAATCCTTTCTCCACCAAACTGCGAACCTGTCAGTGACATTTCCTTGCTCAGAATGTTCAATATCTCTTCTTGGCTAGAAGATACCAACCATTCTCCTTAGCAAAGCACAGGTGCCCATCATCATCTGGCTCCTGGGTGCAAGTCTGGCCCTAGTTCTTAGCCGCCCTCTTTCTCACTAAATGCTCCAGCCCTCTCAGTACACTAGAGTTCTCTCAGAATCCTATGGTGTTTAATCTCTTACTGACTTGGTGCATACCCTTTCCTCCCCATTATCTGCTTTGCTCAGGAACTCCACCTGGCTTTTTTAGCCATCAGGTCAAGGGAAACTTAGACCTCCTGTGTGGCACCTTCCCCAGCTACTCCAAGGGCAGATTTCAGGGCCCCTCCTCTCTTCTTCTAGAGCATTCTGTGCCATTGCTATGCTTGTCCAGGCTATTTTTCAAGGTGGGGAACCTTCAACTGAACCTCACCAGCAACTTCTCTTTCTACCTAAACAGGATGGTGGGTAGCAAAGAAGAAGCAGTGCTAGGAACCTGGTAGCTTTTCAGTCTGGTTTCTTGAAGTAAATTCTCTTGGTTTCCTTTTTATGAATTCCAAGCAGTTACAGCAGATGATGATTTCCTGTTGGTGACTGCCAGCTCAGGAACTGAATAACTAACCTTAAGGTAAACAAGTCCTGAGATGGTAATGAATTGCTGAGAATCTTGCAGTCTCAGACTTACTGTAACAGTGATTAACAGAGAAAGTTTAGATGAGCAATATTTTGGATTTGAATGAATAGGAAAAAACGTGGAATGCCTGCTGGAGACTAGCTCTTCAACAACTAATACTTTATGAAGATGATATACTGTAGCACTCAGCAGTTTCATGTTTTCAACAATGGGGTGAGATAATAGCTTAACAAGAAGACAACATTTGTTTCACTTCTCTGACTAATGATCTATATTAAAAAATTATTTCATAAGAATTTCTTTGATGATACGAACTCTCTGTGATGCTTTTCCATTGTTAATTCTGTTCGTAAATAGACTTATAAGAACTGCTACAATTATTAACTCTATAAAAATAAAGCTAAATGTCAAAAAATTATAATTATGTAAGAATAAAAGCCCTACCAAGATGCAAGCTTCATAAATGGACAAGTGAAAGCCTTCCTGTTTTAGCTAAAGTTGAATTTTGAATCTCAAATTAAATTTTAAATGATCCAGATATCACAGTTTTCTTTTCACTTAATGAAGGGTGAGTCTATTTCATTGCTAAGGCAGTTCTGCCTAGGCATCTGTAAGAGCCATGCATGATATTACCACCAGTCATACTGTCCACCAAATGAGAGATGAAGGAGCAACTGTCCAGGTATCTCTCAGTTGGCAACCCAGGCAAATTAGGTGCACTACTGAAAGAATTGCTTATTTCTCATGCAAGTTTTTGCTATTAATATTTTACTGAACAGGGAAGATGTAAATATTACTGTTTCAATTGAAATGAATTCAATAAAGAATTACACAGATCAAGGATACTGGATCAGTCATGTGAATTCTCCTATAACAGCATCACATAAATGCTAGAAAGAGGAAAAAAAAGCACAGTCCTGGGCATCTGGAATTGCCAGTGGCTCATTTTCAAAACAGCAATCTTGTCAATAACTGACAAGCCCACATTTTAAGGGTCTTAATCATTGACCTATTTGGTAGGTTAATTTTGCTTGTCCGTATGCTTTTTATTTAGCATATTTTCTCAATGGACCAAAAGTTTTTCAAAACCTACTGATTGTAATTGTGGATTCTCCATATAAGAGCAGAACTCCAATCAGGTACCCTTAATTCTCAAACAAAGGTTTAAGGCCAGACACTTGGTGTCGCCTTCTTGTTTAAGTAAAGTGAACTATGAAATAAAGCAAAAGCATGAAGAGGAGCCATGGTTTTTAAAAGAAGATAGGGTCAGAAAAACCTTATTCACTTACCAAAAATTTACCCCTGTGTCCAAAGACCTCAACAACGAAATTCATAACAAAACCTCAATAATTCTATTAGATTTACTATACTATATACAGAAAAGTATGTGTAAGAGGAGAAAGTGGTATTTGTATACATTTTTTTTTTCAGTTAAATGATTTGGTTTTCTTTGTCTCATATATATGCCTCAGGTTTTTTTTTTTTTTCTTAAAAAAAATGTGCTTCTTTTTCATACTTTAACATGTCCTATTTTTGTAGACTTTCTTTTTCCTTATTCCAAGCAAGACATATCTACTTGTTGGAGGAAGCAGCTCACTCATGAGCCTTCCTTCTGAGGCCAGGGTGTTCTAGAGAGGTAGATGATAGGAACAGAGACCATTTTTGGTAAGGGGTCATTTGTAGAAAAATCTGCACAGTTCTTCCATGGTTCAGAAGGAAACGCCTTCCTGTCATCAAACGTTATTAGATGAATGATGTGGTTCATCTCAACATGAAGGGACTTTGAAGATTATTCAGTTCAACCCCTTCATTTTAAGAATGAGAAAACTGAGGCCTCAAGAGGGGAGGTAACGTGCCTCAAAGTTACACAATCAGTTAGTGGAAGAGCTGGCAAAGAGACAGAGCCCAGTGAAGGAATGATCTTTTGAATCTACATTTGTGGCTCCATCCATCATGTCCCCTTGCCTCCTACCATGGTGATGATTATAAAAGGTCAGTCCAAGAGGATGAATAGAACTATCCAAACTGTGAGTCCAACAAGCATATTGGAGTTTGGTCACTGCCAAGGTGGGAGTCAGAAAGCACAGTCCTCGACCTAGCAGTTATTGACTCTCAGTTTAATCAAATACCCTCGTCCTGTCTTTAAACAAGGCCTTGTTCTCAAATATCATCGTTACTTTAAATATCCCAGATACTGAAGATGCTACTTCTCTAGCAGACCCTTGGGGAAAAGGTCCATCAGGTACCAAGGGAGTGTAAGCTATAGGAGGCCCCAGGACCATGTCTAATATTGTTGTCCTCTGGATCTCTTCATAAAAAGGAAATGACCCACTATTTCAGCCTAGGGCTTCCTGACCAATTGGAATTGGTTAAGTATTTGGTGCCAGAATCTTAAGAAAATAGAGCCAAAGAAAAGGGGCTTACACTGGAAGGGATATAGAGTTCCTGCTTCAGGAAAAATGCAGCCCTCATATTCCTTACTGAAAGGAAAGGAAGCAGACCAGGAGACAGTAAATCCCAGCCAAGTAGTGGGATTGAACGATGTTAAACCAGCTGTATAGCTGCCCAAAGAAATTTTAAAATGGCATGGCTGCTGGCCTAAAAGAGATTAAGGTCTCTCATAGCATAGGAGGGAAGCCAGGATTAAACGGAAGATGAGCGCGAGGCATAAAGAAAAATAAAATAAAATTTAGCCAATAGGAAATTAAAAACTGGATTTGGAGATGGTCCAGACAATACAATAGGATATGGAAAGAGACTTTAAAAAAAAGTCCAGAGGTCTGGCAACATGACGAGGCTGAAGAATATGGGCCTTATGTGTTATGGAAAATAACTTTGTTCTGGGGAAAGGGGGATGAGCCAGCAAACAGCAAAAGACGAGGAGGTCCTTGTACAGAGTTTGCCATGCTGCTGCCTGACAGAGTAGGGTAGGAAAATCTCGGGGCCCTCAGTTGTTGCAACTATGTTAGGCAACAAGAAATGACAGAGAAAAGAAAATTATTTCACGTCCAACTTTCTAGCACATAAATTCTAGAAAACAAGACTGGCCAACAAGAGGTCTTTTTTTCTCCAGCCTTGAAACTCACTACTTTAAAAAAGATTTACTTATTCTATAAAAATCACCCAGAGCAGTCTCCCATTTGATTTCTGAGAACTGCTAGAAGTTCTAGAGAAATGAAACCAAGACTCTGCTCTGATTTAATTAATCATCATGTGGACAATGTATATTCACCATTCATAGTTAAAGACACCCTAATGAAAACCCCTCTAAAACCACAAATACCATCCTAGTCATCTTATCCCAAAACATGAGACATCCTTGATTACCTCTCACATCCAGTTATCATGCTCTTCTGATTTTTATCTCTTGGTTCTACTCCAATAACTATCTCCCTCTTCATCCTAATTCAGAGCTCACCATCTCTCACCTGAATTCATCCAATGGCCTTTTATCTGGGTATGGTGCTCCCAGCAACTCACTGACACTGCAGATCTATCTTCCATGATGAGTCAATGATTTACCATTTGAAACAGTCCAATCAAATAATTTTCCCCTTAAACCTCTGCAGAATAATAGTGTAAAGGCCCTTGCCACATGCCCTACACGTGGCTTCTAAAGATATTTGTTTTTTTAATCTGGCCTCTGTCCCTGGGTTCCACAGTTCTATATGCTTCTGGGTTTTTTCTTAATCTTTTGGCAACTCCCGCACGATCTTTCGCTTTTACTTGACCTCTAGATGTTGAAGTTTCGCATTATTTAGTCCTAGTCTCTTAGTGGCCTCATCCATTCCAATGGCTTCAAATGCCATCTATACTTGCTGACTCCCAGTTTATATCTCCAGCCTAGACTTCTCTTCTAAGCAATAGATCTAATTTGATGCAAATGTCTACCTGATATACCTACATGAATATTTCATAGACAGTTGTAATTTAATACACCCAATCTTTAAAATAAATTCGCTTCATTTTTCACCATTTGGCAAATAATATCACCAAATACTTGCTAAATCGAGGACCAGGGAGGGATCTATCCTCAATATTCCTTCTCCTTCATGCCCAATATCCAATCCACTCTTATGATCTGACTAAATGCAAGATTCTACCTCCGAAACATTTCTTGAATCATTCACGCCTCTCCATCACGCTGCCACTTCTCTAGCCTGAGCTACCGGTACTTTTGGCCTGAAGGACACCCTGTAAGACACCCTGACTTTTCTTTTGCCCCTCTAATCCCATTTCCATACCCTGAGTTGTTTAAGAGTCAGCTGTACATTTGACTGCATGGTTCACGACAAAGTTACCACTTGATCTCAGTGGGGGGAAAAAAGGTGCTCTTCTCAATAACTGGTGCCAACCCAACTGGACATCCATCTAAGGAAAAAGTAAATCTTGACCTCTACTTCACACCATTCGCGAAAATCAATTTCAGGGTTATTACAGATTCCAAATATAAAATGTAAAAAAAATAAAGCTTTCAGAAGACAATATAAAAGAGTATCATAATAACTTTAAGGTTTGCAAAGATTACTGACATGTAAAGTACTGATCGCAAATGAAACAATTAAACACTGGACTCCGTATTAAGATTAAGAACTTGGATTCATCTGTAGTTACCATTAAGACAACTGTTGTATTGAGCACCTCATTTTGAAGAGGTTTGTTATGTAGAATTAGATAAATGAAACAATAACCAAAAGCCAGTAGGGATATAAAAAGCTGTTAAACATCAATGCCCATGAGAGAAGGGCAATCTGACACCAAGATGAGCTGTCATTACTCTGCCTGACTTACCTTTTAAAGGACTGACAGTACATATTGTTAACAACTGGAACTCTCACACTTAGCTAGTGACAGTGTAAACTGGTACTCAAAAACCAACTGTATCTATGAAACAGACAAATAGCCTATGATTTAGAAACTACACTTCTGGGTAATATCCAAAAGAATTTAGTGATTATGTCAATTAAAAGACATGTTTAAGACTATTCATAGAAGCTTTATTCACAAAAGCCCCAAACTGGAAGTAATCCAAATGTCCATCAACAGTAGAATGGATATAATAATTGTATTACATTCATACAATAAAATACTACACAGCAATGCAAATGAAGTATACATATAACAACATAGATGAGGCTTACAAACACAATGTGTTTTTTTTTTTTTTACAAACACAATGTTGAATGAAAGAAGCTAGATACAAATGAGTATCTATTATATGATTCTACTGATATAATGTTCAAAAACTAGCAAAACAAAGCCAAGGTAAAGATGACAAAATAGTGGTTATTGCTGTCCATGGTTTCTGGGGATGTCGTGAGTAACTGTCAGGAGGAAGCTTGAAGGAGGTTTCAGGGGGCTCATTACTAAGTGTGCTCATTCTGTAAAAGTTTACCAAGCTGTACCCTATGACTTATGGACTTTACTTTATGCATTTTAACCAATTAAAAAGTTCACCAAAAAAAAAAAAAAAAAAAGAGTCAATCCATACCACTATATTTTTTTGTTAAAGACAATCTTAACCAGTTCAAATGCTCATTTTCTCTCTCCCTCTCTCCTTCCCGTTGGTAAGAGGTATATACACTAGGCTAAAATTTTAAGGGACTCTAAGTAGTAATCCTGATTACCACTCCCTTTTTGTCTACTATAAGCCATTTGAATACTCTGAAACTGAATTTCCTCCAACTAAAAAATGAAATCAAGCTATTTTCTGTTTTGTTTTGTTTTGTTTAAATAGAAGTACAGTTGAAAATAAGAGACCATCTGTAACACAATACATCTTTTGCTAAAATTTAACTACATTTCCATAAGACCCATTACAAGTCAAGGGAATTATTTGAATTCTCTGTCCCACATAGGTTATCCTTTTTTCTTTTTATCTTGTAAAAGATGACAGAGAGTTATTATGAAATAAATTTTTAAATCATTTTTAGAATTGTAACAGCATTGTTATATATTCAGAACGGAATGGAATCCTAATGTTCTAGGATGTGTTTAGGATTTAAGAATTAAAAATATTTAAATAGATACTGGAACAATGGAAATAGGTGTTTAATGTTTGAAGGTGAGATTGATGTTAAGCTTTAATGGGGAGACAACAGAACTGGATGAATCCAGCTGCCCAGGCCCTCACTGGCTTGGCTCCCACCCAAGTCCACCTGAATCATGGAATGTGGGTTCCTGGTTCTCATCTCTTTCGCCACTCCACAGGCCCGTCCTTGAGTTTAAAAGTAAACACAGCAAGTGTATGTTCTTATACAGGAGGGTAAAAAATATATTTGAGTTTTTAAATTTTGTACTTTTTTTTTGAACACCCAAAAAATGTCCTAAGAATTTTTCAAGTATTAAATTAATCTTTAGTTCTCATTTCCATTACACTTTTGAAGGAAGTAGAATAAGTGTACAGAAGAAGATTCTCTCTTTATCATCCAAAATAAGGTCAAGGATGAATACCCTCATGAATGAAATCAATTTAGAAGAAAGGCTTTAAAAAAAATCCAAGAAGAGTACTTTATATTTTAAACTGTTATTAACAAGCTCATGCAGTCAAAGACCAAGAAAATGTGGAACGTGCCCTCAGTTTTCCAGGGTGATGGAGTTCACAAATCTCAGGTCCTGTGGCTGGAAAGGGTATCTGTGTCACTTACACAGGTTTGGACACCTGCAGTTTGCACTGGGCACGTATCTTCTCAAAGAACAAGAACACAGCATGGAGTTTCGTGAGGAAGCCATTGTGTGTGCCATATAGACATTTGTTTGATTATCATAAAACCTCGATATTATAGATTAAAACTGAAGAGACATCTGTGACATCTAAAGGAAAAATTCTCAATTAAGTTGAAAAGTATATACTTTTAATGAGAAACAAAACACTTTCCTTTCATGAAAGTAAAACCTATAGAGACTCGAGGTCATCCATGTTTCCTTTACGAAAATCGAAGTATATTTCTGAATTTAAAAAGCCATTTTCTTCCTATTTCTTTACTGATAGAATATTATACAAGAACTGCAAAAGTAAATAAGGAAGATTTGAATTTGCTACAGAGAAGAAATCTTTTAAAAATTTTAAAAAAGAGAAATGAGAAGTTTTAAAAATTTTTCTACCCCTGAAGATAAAGAATAATCCCAATTTACTATTATTTAATGGACTACCATGAAAAATAGAGTATTTGAATAAATTCTTCATTATTAATAAACTCCATGCCACCCAGAAAAAGTTCTTTAGACACTTATGGGAAACATCATGAATTTTTTTTAAATTTTATTTTTAATTAAAAAAAATTTTTTTAGATGAGGTAACCCTTGGTTGACCTCACAGATTGCAAGGACCTTGTCAACTTACAATCCCTTATTTTTTTTTTATTTTTTACACCTACAGCACCTGGTCTTCCTAGGTGGTCTCCCATCCAAGTACTACCTAGGCCCGACCCTGCTTAGGTTCCAAGATCAGATGGGATCGGGCTTGTTCAGGGTAGCATGAATTTTAACTGCATAATTCTCCTACCACAATCACAATCCACAAAAGATAGTAGGTATGAAATATACATTTTTTGTTCACGCTGTATAAGTTTTTTATATGCTCTACTATTTTGTCTTAACATATTTACTTATAACCGCTGGGTTATCTTTGCATTAATAGTTTTATATTTTTATACCTGAGATTTTCTAAAAAGTAAACATCTTATTCTAACTTTATAGTCATGCTGTACATCTTCTCTTTTCACATAGCCTTTCTTACACTAAGAGGTGCTGCCAGTGAGGACTGGGAGAAAGTCCTTACTTAGCACAGGCCAAACATATCAAATCCCAGATTCATCTTTCTGACACTCGGGCCCCAGAGGCAATATAAAATCAGCCAAAAAAATTCCCACTTTTTTCACTATTCTAATTTTTCCCTTTCTATATTCAAATAGGAGGCCAAGAAAGATCAGTTTTGAAACCACAGGAAATAGACAGTGTAGCTCTAGAAATAACAACTTTAAATGCTTAAATGCAAACAAGTTCCAGTGTTAGCCGTCAGCTTATTGGCAATTGATACATAAAACATTTTAAAACTTGAAATAGTTAGAGGGTGAATGGGGAAAGTTAGTCATGTGAAACTTCTAGGGAAAACAAAGGGTGAGGAATTAAAAAGCAAATTATGTTACTGCACTCTACATGACAAAATAATTTTGGGTTTAAAAGTAGGCAGAATACTGTAATTCATTTACATCCAGACCTGAACTTGGAACTATCAGATGATTTAATTCACAAATACTTAGGTAATCTGACCATGTGTTGTATATTTTGTAAGCACTAATCAAATAAAAACAAATAAATGTTAAATGTTCCCTCCTTTTAGGTGCCCAAATCTTAAAGGAAGATATGGCAATAACGAGGGTACCAATGTTAAAAACTGCTAAAACACTAACATTAATTCACATTCACTGAGCACATTCTATGGGCCAGGTTTCATTCTAAGTTGATACTTGCCAACACACATCAATAGATTTAATGCTCACGACTCCATGTAGGTACTATTATTATCTTCATTGTGTACATGGGGAACTGAGGCAAGTGATTTTATTTGCCCAAGTTCACATACCTTAGCAGTGCAAAGAGTTCAAGCCTATGAACTTGGACTCCACAGCTTAACTTCTTAACCACTGCTTAAACCAAGAATTAATGCAGGTGTGCTTTAGAGAATTAAGTCTTCAAAAAATAGGTAAGACTTCAAAGAATGCACAACACACTCGATTTGGGGGAATCTTATGTCTGTTTCCTGATAGTCCAGGATGAGTTACAGACCATTTCTTTATCCCTTCATGCAGTCACCAAATATTTATTGTGCCATAATCATGCTCAATGACATATATCTGTGAACAAAACAGATCAAGTTTCCTGTCCCATCAGCCTTAGAATCTAGCAGTGAGATCTGACAACAAACAATACCTAAGACAAAGATATAGAATAAGGTGGTTAAAAAAAAAAAGCAAAGAGGGGGGCACAGGAAGTGTTAGGGATTGAGTGAATGTGAGAAAGGGTGATCAGAAAAGAGTTCATTGAAAAAGTGACAGTTGCATAAACACCTTTAGATGAGAGGTGACAATCGCTGCACTTTTTAATAGTAATATAAATCTCCTTATTGTCAGCTGTTCGTTGCAGCTGAAGCATGCCAATTAATACTTAACCTACCTATGAGTTTGCTGTGAAGATTAAGTGAGAAAACAGGTACAATGCACTTAGCATTGTGTTTGGCTCATGAAAAGAACTCAATGAACGCTAGCTATTATTAGCTGTTGTTTTCATGAAGTCTTGAAATCAGATATAGGAAGTATCTCTGGTCCACTTACACTGGGAGTCTAAGAAAATCACATAATATCGGTTAGATGCCTAACGAGTAAATGATTCTGGAATCAATATATTAGACATTACAATTTTGGTCTAAAGTATAAAAATACTACTCACAACAACGTTCATCAACAATTCAGGTCGTTGATGACATCAAAAGACTCACCAAAATAGATGCAGAAAGCCAGGTGTCCCAGACCTGAGCTGGGTGACAGTAGAAGGTGTGGGGGTGGCTTGCCTATTCAGAGGCTTCACTTTCTGGAAGTTTCATGTCTATTTTTTTGGCTGCAAGAAAAGTGTTTACTTCTCCTTCTATGAACAGATGATTTTCCATAGCTCTGGGGTTTTAAAAGGTCAGTAGTGATAAAAGGCTTAGGAAGAGCTCAGAGATTTTTGCTACTATTATAAATTTCTGTATAAAAATGTTGCTATGCAGAAGACAATCAAGCAATGCACGGAAAATATGTATTCTAGGTCCAAAAGCAGCTTATTCCAGCAAAATTTCCTCAGCTCTCTCCCTAATGATTTAAACATCCATTTTCACTCACTTCTGCAGAAGCACATTCACAGGAGTGACTCTGAAGAACAGTAGCCTTTATAGCAGGAAGCCACTGCCCTTCCTCACCTGGAATGTTGTATGATCCTTTCTTTTTTTACGCATGGGAAAGAAAGGATCCTATTGTTAACCTAAATTCCCTTCCCTGAGAAAAAAAAAGAACACTCAGGTTGTATTCTCTTACCGGATTTTTCAGTTTCCGATCCCAAAAACTACTAAAAATCTTAAAAACCTTTGGGCCAAGCAGCCAGATGTAACATAATGTTGTGTCAGGGTACTTCGATGCCCTACTTGGCTAAATCATTTTAAATCATTTTAGATACAAAGTTCTATCTCCACACCACAAAACCGCCAATTGCCTTGGAGCACTGTCAACAAGGGTTTTATACTTTCTACTCTGTTTGTAGAAAATGTACCTGAAAGACTGAAAACAAAACCACACTTGCTCCTAATTCATTTTTATTTCTTTGATTTGGCAAAAGTTGCCTTTACTGTGTTTTCTAGTTTCCAATGAACACAAAATTGGCCTAAGGGTTTGGATCCAACTTCTTTCAGATACCACTGCTCTCAGTAAATTTCAAGAAGCTAGCCATTCCGACCACATGCATTTGTTATGTTTTCCCTCTCAAATGAATGAGTTAACAAGAAGTGCTTTATCGTAGACATCTGAGAAGGTTACGGGATTAGAGTCTCTATAGCTGTTTAACAAACAGGACTTGAATTCTGGAATACTTCAGGATGCCAAGTTCAGGCACGATGTTACAAGAAGTCTCTTTCCAATCTTGGAATTCTCAGTTTTTAAATCAATACTAGAATGGTTTTGAAAATGAGAACAGAAGCTTTTGATCACGTACTCCATCCGGGCTATTATTGTGAAAAGTCAGAAATAAACAACATTCAGGGGAGGAAATAAGAGGAGTAGAATATAGAATGAAAATGAAGGGTTAGGATTTTTCCTTTCTGATGAAAAATAGGTAATTCCTAAATGTCTGATTTGTAAAAACAGATTTTTTAAAGAGCAGTTTTAGATTCACAGTAAAATTTCACAGAAAGTTCCCTATTCTGCTTCCCCCACCTTGTCCCCTAAAACCCCCTCCCCTCCCCCCAGCTTCCCTCACTCTCAACATTCCAGAAGCAAAGCAACGTGGTGCATTTGTTATAACAGATGAACCTACTCTGACATGACATTATCACCCGTCCATAGTTTACATTAGGGTTTGCTCTTGCTGTTGTACTCTGAAATTTTATCCTGTCTAGACAACAGAATTCATGTTGGCCATAAGAAAAAGGCCCTTAGCAGACAATCTCATGTCTTCTTGTCTATTTATTGACAGGTTATTATCACTTAGCCAGTGGATGACCAGTTTGAAAAAGAAAGGCATTTAAGATGGCTTCATTTGTTACTCAGACACAAAACTGTGGTGTTTCTTTCATAACCCTGCATGAGAGAAGCGGAATGGCCAGTTTTGGCCCCTGCTAGGATCATAACAGCTTCCCATTCCTTGCTCCAGCCCTCAGATCCCCCTTACTCTGCTCTACTTTTTTTTTAAATAGGGTTTATCACTTTCTAGACTATTATGTAGTTTACTTATTAGTTTATTGCCTTTGAGAAAGTGGGATCTTATTTTTATTGTTCACTGACACAGCCCCAGTATGTAGAACAGTGACTGACAGATAGTATATAAACACTTAATACCTGCCAAATGAATGAATGAATGAGGATGCTTTCTAAAAGACGGGGCTTTAAGGTGTGATTTTGGTCACGGTTTGGAATCCTAATTAGCCATTAATAACCAGGTTCTGTAAGCCAATAATGCTCCCTCTGTGTTGCTGGGCTCCTTTGAGGTCCCTGCTGGACCAGTGTGGCCATTCTGGTGTGTGAACAGGCTGGAAAGCACGCTGAGGTATAAAGATGTCTGATGCTCCCAATTCCACTTGTCATGCAAGCTCTCACTCAGCCTAGACACCCCACTGGGGGAGCGCAGCTGCCCCTGGCTGAGAGCAGAGTGCAGAGAGGCACCTGAAGGGAGTGATGCAAAGTCAGAGACCAGCGAGGGTCAGGGGACAGATGTGGTGACACTTAGAAATCCAACTGCCACACGTTTCCCTATACTTCTCCCACTCACATACATTCTTGTTGATGAAGAAATTAAATCCTGAATCACCTTATAAACAGGAGGATAAATACTTTTCATATGAATTAAAATGCCAAAAAAAAAAAGAGAGAAAAAAATAAAAGAACAAAAGAATTGTAATTTTTTTTGTTTTTAACAAATAGGTACAACAAATTTGGATATTAAATAGTGAGCTGAGTAAAAGAAGTTGAAAGTGTCCTTTGCTTTCCCACACAAGATAGAAGCTCTGGCCAAAGGACTCAAAGAAGGTGGTGGAAAGAAGTGAACCACAGTGATGAGAAGAAAGGAAAGGGCATACAAAGGAGGAAGTCAGCCAAAAGGATCCTGTTCTGACGTCCACGTGTGGGACTTGAGGAAAAAAACATTATACTTATTTATATCCATACAGTAAAATTATGTTACATTATTTAAATACAAAAACCATTTTCTATAGGTACAATGTAATGTTTATCCCCAATTCCCCTCCTGGAACACAAGCTCCATGTGGACAAGAACTGTGTGTGTTCTTCCCTCGGAACAGTAACAGAGAGGGGCACAAAATGGTACTCCACGTATTTGCTGAGTGAAGGAAAAAATGAATAAAAGAGCTGCTTACCGCCACTTACTTCCCACCCCACTCCAGTTGAACTTCAAATAACACAGCTGTTCCTTATCTCATGTGAGAGAAACGAGGTGTTTCTATTCCCTCCTCCAGGTACGTGTCCCAGAGCACAACACAGAGAAGAATGGAGCCAATGCTGCTGTTTTTATTTCTATAGAACCTGCCATGCTACTTGATACTTGAGAGAGTTTATACTGACAGACTGCCTCTTCATTGTGGTTCAATAACTGTGGCCAGATGCTGACAACTCTCCAAGCCAGAGGAAATCAGGGAAGGGCCCTCCATCCTCCCACTGGGTGGGATTCGTTTAGTTCTGCTTAGAGCAGGGTGCACCCACCAGCCATAGAGCCAATATGGCTTGAGCTGCTTTAACCAGAAGTTCAGAAGCCTAAGTAAGCGCGCCAGCCACTTTTTCAATGTTAATTCAAGTAAAGTAAGCCCTCACTTGACATTGACAATATATAATACACTCTACGACTTAAAGTGAAAGGACATATAATGAAACCAATGTTACTGTAGGCTGATTGATATAACCCAGTTGAGTTCCTATGGCGTCAGTTGAGTTCCTATGGCGTCAACGATGTAACAAAATGACACTGAACAAAATAACGTTATTCAAGGACCTGCTGTGCTATGCATATAAGCTCCAGAGCTAAATGTCAATCACATGGGCTAGCTTCACCCTATACCGCAGCCAGGGGTAGAACCAGGACATAATGCTACTACCACAAGTTTCGGTCCAACAAAAGGAAATTTGGATCAGTTTAATATCCTGGATTAAGCCCATAATAAATGAAAGCCTTGCAGAGCTTATTCTAGAAAGGGAATAACATGCCTAATAATTAGAAAGATTTCTAGTTAGACTGCCATATATCAGCACAAAATCCTAAATTACCTATTTTATTACTTGTAAAATTGTTCGGTTTCTGGAGGAAAAAAAAAAATGGACCAAGCGTCAGATAGAGTATACCAAGGTAGAGTAATGCACAAAGCACCAGTAGTTTTCTAAAAACTTATTACTAAATTCAAGGCTTTGCCAAGTAAATTCCTAACAAAATTAGAATTGCAACTAAATTTAGGTGATTCTATAACTCTCAGGTTACAGAAATCAGTATTTAAAAAGATACAGAATTAAAGAAAAATTAATAAGTGCAAAAGAAAAAAATAAATGTGAATATATTTATATGAGTATATTCTTCTGGAAAATCAGTTTCGACAAGGAATACCTGAGGTGACTTACTCTTTCTGAACATGGTTTTTGCATGGCACAACTACTGGCAGTCATAACTGGGACCATTTTTCAGTGAAGGAAGCCCTTACCAGCCATGACTTAGAGTTAACTGAAGAGGCAAGCCTACATCTTTCTGGAATGCAGGGAAATGTGCATTCTGCGAATTGGTTCCATCAGTGACTCAGACGCTGTGACCTCTCCAGAAGAATGTGCGCATTCATAGTGTCTTTCTTAAGAGTCCTGGTCTCAGAGCTCTAAGCAAAAAATTAACATAAAACTCGAACCACGGAAACATGGAGTCCTTGTAAACCTCTCATGGCCACCTTTTTATGATGTTTTTCTCCATTTCCCAACTTTTGATCGCTTCCAAACCCCTCCAAAATCTACTTGCTCAAACCACACCCTGTACTATCTCTTTTCCACTTGAAGCCAAATCTGGCATCAATGTTTTGTCTGCTCAGCAGGAGAGTAATTTCAACAATCTCCTGCTTTTTATAAGATCAGTTTATTTTCCCAATATAATAATTAGTTTCAGATGAACCTGGTCGCTGTTTCCCGGCCTGGTTCCACAGTGGTATGAGCGAGGAGAGCAAATACTTCCTGTTGCACTATTTTTTAGAGCAAAAAAATTAGGTACCACCATAGGCCCAGAACAGAACCATCAGAATTTCTTTCTTTAAAACATAGCTGTTTTCCCTGCCTCCTCAGAGTTTAGGACTTTTTATTTGTCCCAAAGTTGCTGAACGGGTTTTGATAACCTAAATTCTCAAAGAGATGGATTGAAATTATGATCCTGGGTATTTTCTCAGTTTACTTTTAAAAAGGTTCAGATGAACTATTCCTCAATTTATCAAACTATAATGTCATCAAGAACATAAATCTTATGAATATAACCAGTGCTGTAACCTTGCAGACATACAGAGGTTGCAAACAGGAAGCCAACAGTGTTATCTTAACTTAATTAGCTTTAGGGAATAATAAATACTGACAGGTAAGAAAATATACTGGCTTCAAGCTAAGGATATTAGAGGAGTAACTCTGAAAATCTCTGCTGACAATGGTGCAGAGAAATCAGGAAAGACATTATTTTTATAAACAGAATGATGGAGATGATCTATATGAAGCATAATCAAAACAGTCATCGTCTTAAGTTACACCCAGGAGGTTGCCACAGTTTTCCTTTAGGTCTCCCATATGCACCTAAATCATCACCTCTTGTGCATTCTGACTCATTAATTCAGTACCAGATGGTGAGCATTTTCACCATCATAACCTCAAGTTATCATATATATAAATCTCAGCATCTCTGAACTATGATTTCGGATTGGAGTCACCTTGATGCATATATGCTTGGAGACCTTAAGTTGTGAGTATCTCTTAGTGTCTTAGAGTCTTCGTCTGTTTAAATAGAAAGCAATCCCCTCTCTGCTTTATCACGTAATAACAACATGATCTCTTATGGTTTATCTTACCTTGACATGTACGGCCATCTGCAGAGATTGTGAACCCCTGTTCACAGACACAGTGAAAAGAACCATCTGTGTTTAGACATTCTCCATGAGAACCACAAAGTCCAGGCTGCTCACATTCATTTATATCTGGAATTGAAAAGAGATTTCTATAGACTTGAAAAACAAATGTTTTGTTTTTCTATGATATCAAGTGTACAGTAAAAAAAAAATCTATTACAAAATTGTCAGGCACATATTTCGTGGCACAACTACACCATATGTACATATTCCAGACCAACTATAAGGCAAGCTGGACTTCCATGAGAGAGAGAAACTAGGTTGGATCATATGAAATAGCCAATGTTCAACCATTTTGACCTACCAAAAAAAGCAACTACATAGGTTCAACCCAAAGCTACCCTTAGTTTAGATAGAGGCTTGAGGAACAGTCTAATGGGATCAACAACCCCTCTGAGAAATATTCATCCTCAGTAAGAAAACTGTGTCCTCCTATCCTCTCTGACTGCCATGTACACAACTCAGTTGTGGCCCATCTACCCTGTCACATCCATGCCTACTGATTCCTAGGCTATGAACTTCTGAAGAGCAAGGATAGGCTCATCTCATTTACAGTGTTTGGTTCATGAACTATATTTCACAAATGTCGGCTGACTATATTAATGAATCAGACTCCAATCTATATTTCATTGAAAATGGATTTTAAAAATACAAGAGAAAGGACTTATAGACCAGAGAAATCTAAAAATTCCTATTGCTTGCACAGCTTAGTGATGAAATAAGTGAATGTGGGTCAACTGCTTAGCACAGTATCTAACACACTAAGGGTCGAAAAGTGGTAATTGCTATTGTCCCAACTCATGAGCAAACTATGCTATAGTTACACTGTGCTGACCATCTTATACTCTGCTTGTTCTCAGGGAAGAGTGACTGCTCCCCGTGGCCAGAGTCAGAATGCACCCCTGAACACCAATAAAGCATGAAGGTTTTGGTGGAAGTTTGGTGATCCTTCAAGGCAGTCCCAAGTGTACTGGCTAAGAGCACCCAACCTGACAACATAAACAATCCTGGAGAATGGCTCACTTGTTCACATTGGTGCTAACACATGCAACTGTTTATTTTACACTGTGTTTTAATTCTTTCTACTCTTCTATGTTCGTCACTATATTGATTTCTCCTTGAGAACTGCATGTTTTAACTCTGAGTCTCCAGCTTCTAATACAGCACATTAACAATGTATTACAAATGTTTGTCCAAAAAATTTCATAGTTATGTTCATACTTTGCTAATTGAACAGTGACTGGCTAAGGTTCTCTTAGTTAAATGTGGTCATAAAACTATCACAGGTCCTCAGCACCATATAGACAAGCAGTCCTACTAAGGCCACTTTCCTATCTTCCTGAAGTCTCTTAGACCATCCATTATCTCTTACTAAAGAGGTCCTCAATCACCCTCTTAGAAACTCATCTTTAACTCAATTAAAAACATTTACTGAATGCTTCCTGTGGGAATGCTGAATAGGATGGGGCTCTTACCATTATAAAGCTCACCATATAATAGAAAAGGCATGAACCAGCATGAATAATTACAAAGCTATGAGCCTTTTCTAGCATTTCTAGAACATTCGAAGCCACCAATCCTGCAGTTCTCTTCTACAAGAAAGTCATCCCTTTCCCAGGATCCAGCATCTCCTGGGGCTTTCCTTTTTACACTGTTGATCTCGTTGTGCAACAGGAATTCTGGCAATATCATTGATTTATCCATCTCTTTATATTAATCCTGAACTCTTTATCCTTCCATCTGCCACATAATTCAGACTAGCTGGCCTATTCATCGCTAAATCAAAATAATAAGCCAAGCAGGAATTACTCATTTTCTTAAAAATCCTTCCATTCTTGTTCTTGTCACTAATTTTAAAATATTTCAAGGAAGAGAAATAAATCATTTTCTACTTCACTATTTCTCAATATGATTCACACTGAAAAATTCACTGCTTTTGCAAAAATCTCTGATATCTTTCATTTTTGCTCTCTATTGATAATACCTTAGATCAGTAATCTCTTTTGAACTCTGACCTTCTCTTAGCCTTTAGTTCCATTCTTTCTTTCCAACCTGTTGCCTAGAGTTACTTCTATGTGGGCAAAAGGGAGCCACAAAGTCCCACTGGTCTAGCAATCAAGCCCAAGGTCCATATTCACTTTGCGAAGCTTTAGACGTTGTCCTCTGCCTCAATGTGCCCTTTTAAAAGCTGCCTGCTTTGCAATGTCTCACAGGGTACAATGTGCATAAAGTTCTTGCTTCAAGAGAAGTCACTGATTAACAAATAATTATATAAAAAGTTTGATGACAGGAACTGAAAACGAATTCCCAGACTTTTTTCCAGGAAACCGCTAAGAAAGAACAACATGAATATCTGGAACTAGAAAAACATATGCATTCAATTTGGGTTGTACTTATTGAGGCATTTCTAAACTATGCTGCTAGTAACTCAGCTGAAAGCCAGACTATATTTAAGTTGGGTTTCTTTCATGGGTCCGAGATTCCACAGAAATTCACAATTTGGCATGTGTAAATCAAAACGTGAAACCGGAGTGTGCTCTGAATCTGAAATGCATGCTGCCACATTCCTAAAGACACAATTAGTGTGGAATTTCCATACTGTCTGTATAGCATCACTAATTTTGCTGGGGGAAGAGACTCTTAAACATATTTCCATTTAAAGATGCCTTACTGATTTGGAACTTTCTTCGCATCATTAGGTAAGGTTTAAAGTTTACGCCTATCACATGTTGTTATTCAAATACATCCCATGGTTATTAGCATTGTTTCATCAATTACACCCTCAGCATTAAAACAAACTGAAATCTACACCAATTTACAGAATGCTGACATCACCATGGGATTAGATAGAAATAGGTACTAACTTCGAGCAAAGAATGCAAAGCTCCCTTCAGAAACATAGCAAAAAAAGAAGACTCAAAACAAGGTAGGTGTCCATGTCATCATAAACAACCTCTGATGGAAGACAGTGGGTGACAGAGCAGATTCATACATCATGTTATTAAATGGTATTAAACCTGCTTTGGGAATAGTTTTTATTTATTGGGATTTAAATTTTTTAAAGCAGATATATTAATTTATTCTGAAGAGCAGGACTCACCAATGCAGTCATGAAGTCAACTTAGTAATGATAAATCATCAATAAAGCATCATATATATGGAGCAGTCACATATTTGAGAGTTGATATCAAATCACAAAAAAATTAATGTACTGAGAGAAGATAGTAACACTATTAACGAATCAGATGACTAAATTAGTTCCTTGTGATTTAACTCTAGATGGTTAACAAAATTTGCAATATCAAATCATGGTCCATTTATGCAAAGACTTGGTTTTGCCTCTATCTGGTCAAAAAAAAAAAAAAAAAACTATGACAAGAGAGATACAAGAAAATATTGCTTTTAAGCCAAAAAGCCTGTAATAAAAACAGGATTCAGACTGTTTGTTTGTTTTGGGGCATCTCTTGGCATTTTTATAAAAATTAAGAATCATTTTGTTAAGATGTAAAAGTCCCAAAATAGATATTCTCACATAATTTATAATTCAAACGTTCCTTCACTACTGCATTAATCCAAGTACATTTCAATTCTGCACTGGAAATACTGAAAATCTTAAATTCACCTTATTGAATCATGATGGCAAATATATGATCTCAAATGAGGTACGCAGTACTGTATTTAGACCTTGGGATCAGTAAGGGAATTAATATTAAAATATCTTGAGGCAAAGGCCCATGTCTTTTGCATCTCAGTGATACGCAGCTAGGTATGGATAATGATATGCATTTAGGGTGTAATATTATTCCAATACCCTGTCTTAAAGAGTAGACACCATCTTCTCTTTCAAGAGTACTGTTATCTGGGACATGGGAAAGGAGATATAGTTTATGACAATCTAGAATAAAAAAGTCATACATGTTCAGTAACAATGAATAAAAAATAACTTCAACAATCCTCATTTCTGTTATTTTGAGACACACTGTGGAATTCCATAATGGCAGAAGAACGATAAGAAAAAATATTTATCCAAGAATCAGAAATAAATATGTATAAAGGTAAATATCAAGTGTGAGTTTTCAGTGGAAAAAATAGTCATGGATTTACAAAGACGAATAAATATAGGAGACTTATGGGGCAGCTAGGTATAGCTAAAAATGTTGGGACACAGGATCTAAACAATCTGAATTTTTGGTCTCAGCATCAACAATGACTCAGTGTGTTACACTGGGAAAAATATCTGAATCTCGTGGTCTTCCTTCTTTGGGCTATAAATTCAACAATAATTGGCATGGTATAGTAGGGTATAGTAGTGAGAAAAGATAATGGGTTCGAAGCTCTACCATTTAATAGGGAGGAACATGCTAATTATCTTCTCTGTTATTCATGCACAGAAGATGGGTAAGAAAATCTACCTTTTAAATTCTGTAAGAATAAATGAGGTTATCTACAGCACTCAGTATATAGTAGGTGTTCAATTAAAGTTGTGATAATTATTACTACCTTGTTTGGGAGATTAAATGTTATAGCACTTTGAAATAATATTTTTAAAAAAGGAAAAATATAAAATCCTGTCCATAATTTTGATCAAATCATTGAAGAGGTTTTTAGGAAGAGAAAAAGCTGGATATTGTATAAAAACAGGGATAAGGAAAAAGACAAATAAATATCAGTTAAGGGAGAAAATAAAATATGCCTGTGAAGGATCTAAAAAAGCTGGAAAGATAATCTAGAATCAAGTACCAAGGATGGCTCTTGGAAGAAAGAGTAAATTGCAGGTGATCCCAGTTATTACACAGCATGCAAAGCAAAGCCACAATTCTAAAGCGCACAGGTTTCAGTTAATACCAAGGAGCCTTGCAAAGGAGAACTACTTGTACTTGACGTGGCCCCAAGAAAGATATTTTAACAATACAAATGGGCATAGCTCATTTACATATCAAGCAAGTGGTAAAACCACAGATCATCATCAGGAAGCATCAAGAACTGAAGAAATATATAAATTATGACTTAAAGAGGGAGAGAGAAGTACCTTGACATCCTTTATTGTCATTTAGCTGGAATCCCTCAGGACAGGTACAATCATAGGACCCTTCTGTATTGATGCAGTATCCTCCCTGGCAAAAACCACTGTCTTCCAAGCATTCATTGATATCTACAAATACAATTTAAAATTTTTAGATTAGATAGACTGTATCTTAAACAATTAGGTACTTTTCTTTGCCTTTACACACAAAACTCACGTAAATGGACATTGTTTTACATCACTCGTAACACATGATTTTAAATAAATGACAGCTTTTTAACTTTTAGAGCTTTTCAAAAATGAAACATTTTGAAAGGATTTTCACTTTGAACAATATATAAACTGAAATTTTAACATCAAATAGAATTAAATAGAAGAGGAAAAGTCAAAATTCTGTAACAAAGAATAATTTACTAGGCTATATTCTTGGTAATGATAAAGAATAAAAATATTCCTTAAACACACTCTTAAGAATATCTTGAGTACCTCTTTAGACAAGATCTTGTATTATGTATTACAGGAAAAATTTTAAAAGCATTTGGCATGGTCCCCGCCCCTAACGAGACATGATTGTTCAAAACAATTTCTGTTCATAAAAATAAATACATGAAATATTAAATTGCTTTAGAAGCCTAAAACAATTCAACATAAGAACTGTCAAAAATATAATTACTTGTCAAAAAGAATAGTACCAACTTCAGGTATCACATGAATTTAGAGAAATCATAAAGGGCAAAGAAGGAAGGCCTGATGTAACAAAAAAATTTACTTATAGAGTCTTGACAGCAGGATGGAACGTGGGGGAGGGGGAAGAGGGGCTTTTGGCAGAAAGGGATTCAGCAAGATCAAAGCTTGGTTGAAGTCACTGACTTAGCAGCTGTCACAAACAGGTTTGATGTTGCCTGGATTTTTTAATATATATATTTATAGCATATGTGCAACTAAAAATGGTTTATGTAACCAGTAATGAGTTCTGACTATGAGCATGTGAGACAATTAATGACCCCCCTCACTGCATGAACACTAGGCAGCTCTCTCCAGAGGGCTGGTTAGTACCACATTTACTCCTAGTCAGAGCTCATTATTCATAACACACTCCACGGGTCCCTCTTCTGTTGTCTGTGCAGGATTTAAATTATTAACACTGAAGAAAGCTAAGAAACAAAACCTTCTTTGTTCTCTTGGAATTTGGCATATTGTGACATTTCTCGCAAATAATTATGAGTGCTGCTAAAACATATGAGAAGCTCCAGGAGGAAGTAAATATGGGGACTGTTACAATCTCTCTAATTCTCATTGTCTGGTTCAATATAAAGGGACATCGAATTAAATTTTCATAGAACTTAATCAATCAATTAATTGACTTCTGTACCAAGTTATTATGATGTTCATCCAGATTTAAAATGTTTCTGAATATTAATCCTAAAACATTAAACATAGCTGATGTGACTGTATCACCACCGAGGTGGGTTATCACTTTTACTTTAGTGTGTTTTTCTAACTTCACTGAAGTATAATTTACATACGATAAAATGCATTTAAAGAGTCTATTTCAAAGAGTTTTGACAAATGTAGATATTCTTATAATTATAATCATAAATGAGGTACAGGCATTTCTGTATCAATTTATATCAATTTAAGTCATTGCAAATGCAGTCATTTTTTTAAAGGAACTGATGAGATCTCTCTGTCATGTCGTAGTGCCAGGTATAAAGATTGGTAACGTTTTCTTTTGACTCTTCTTCCAATCTGACCTTAAAATCTCCATTTCTTATTAACCTAATGACCTTGGGTATCATAATTGCCATAAAAGAGACAGTAATGACCATGCGCAGCTAAGACAAATAACAGCATGGAGAACTTAGTGTCTCCTACAAAGTTTGAATATGCCAACAAAAGTTTTATTTGCCAGTTAACTGACCCTTGGTATATCAAGATTTCTAAAAGTGGAACTGAAGTTGACAATAGGCTTTTAGATTTAGATTCTGTGAAAATAATTCTTAAGCCCCAATTGCCTGCTAATTTCATGATTTTGAAAAGTGATTGTACCAAATGGGGATAAACTCCAGTCTACTGTTAACGAATCTGTGCCATAAAATATGGACTAAATGAATAAACTGGACCAACCATTAACAAAAAGAAAGGTATAGGCATTTCCAGAGCCCCAAAAGGTTTCCTTGTGCCCCTTCTGTTCGGCTGCCTCTGCACAGCATAGTGTTTTTGAGATTCATCCAAACTGTTGTGTAGATAATCTAGTTCGCTCCTCTTCATTGCCTGAATGTCCCATAATTTGTTTACCCATTCACCTTTTGATGAGTATTTAGAGTGTTGCATTTCAGCTATTATGAATAAAGTTTCTAGACACATTCATGCCTAAGTCTGTGTGTGAACATCTGCTTTTATTTTCCTTGAGTAAACTCCTAGGAGTAGAATGGCTGGGTGACATAGGAGCTTTAACTTTTGAAGAAATTGCTTTCTAAAGTGGCTGTACCACTTTACACTCCCACTGGCAGAGCATGAAAGTTCCAGCCAATCCATTTATTCCCATGGCTCCGTGGCTATTCTAATGGGTGTTGAGTAGCAAGTCTGTTATTAGATCTACCTTTATTTCTTTGCTCTGTAGGAAACTGTGATAACGAAGAAAAGGCATATTTGGTTAATAGCATTATTTAAAAAAAAAAAAAACCTCAATTCAAAAAAAGATCAAGGAGAATCCTGAGAATATGACTTTCAGCAACTAGAGAAACACTTCGTTCCCTTTGATGTTTGCCTCAATGTTGTGGAAGCACGTCAGCTTTGTTGACACTACTTTAAAATAATTTGATTTTCATTCATTTTCCAAAATCTGAGAGAAAAAATGAATGTGAGGAAAAAGAAACATTAAGTGTTCAAAAATAATTGTGCAGACATTTAAACTTAATGCATTATGTTAGAGACTGGTTAAGTTAAAAAAATTTTTTTTGCAAGACTTCTATCTTCAAAAGGAAAAAGAAAAAAGAGTAAGTTGAACATTAAAAGAGCCCAACACGGGACTGTCCTTCACTGCCACCCACGGTGGTGTTAAAGATAACTTCTAGGACTTGGGCAACAGGCTTTAAGCACTAGTCAATCCTGATCACCCCTCCACTGAGACTGAGTTTGTCAAAGTCACCAGCGACCTCCACCTTGCCAAGGTCAATTTCTAGTCCTCTTCGTGCATAGCAGCCATGTTTGACACAGCTCATCACTCCCTGCTCTTTGAAATACCTTCCTCTCTTAGACTCTGGTTTTCCTCCTTCCCGGCGTGTCACTTTCCCCTCAAACGCCCTTGCTTATTCCCACCTATCTCCTCACTTCTCAATTTTGTAGGGCCCAGGACTGTCTTTGGATCACTTCTCCCTTCTAACTACCTCACTCCCTTGGCAATGTCTTACAATTTAATGGCTTTAAACAGTGTCTCTATGTTGATGACTCCCAGCCCAGAACTCACCTCTGAGTTCCAAATATATAGGTGTGACTGCCTTTCATGTATCTTCATTCGAATATTCATTATAGGCATCACAAGTTTAAACTGCCCAAGTCAGAGAGGGCTAATACCTTCCATAAGGCCTGCTCCCTCGGGGCCTCTGCATATGCTATTCCTTTGAATAAAATGCCCTTCCTCTAAATAATCAAATGTCATCATTTCAGGGAGGCCCCTGCTTGCCTCCTTATTTAAAAATCACTATCCTCCCTCCCTCAGCAGTCTCTGTCTACACCGCTTTTATTTTTCCTCCATAACATTTATTGTCATTTAACAAATTATATGTTTTGCTTACTTATGTTTATTATTATCTCTGTCACTAGAATGTAAGCTCTATGAGGGCAGGAATTTTTGTCCGTTTGGTTGATTACTGTATGTCTAGTGCCTATAATGTGCCTGGGACATATTTAGCACTCAATAAATATTTGTTGAATGAATGCATAAATGAATGATTCTGACAAGGAAAGAAATACTATCACTTTTTTCCCACCTTTTTGATTTGGTGCACAAAGGAGCAAAAGAGAGGGGCTGCAGGAAGACAGAGGAAATCAAGAATCTTTTTCTCAGGTTTTTCAAGGAATTAGTAGGCAGCAACCATGGTGAGGGGCTGGGGAAGGTGGTACAGGAGGCATGGAATCAGAGATTGTGCCTGGAAGGGGAACAAGTCAGAGGCAGAGCCTTTGAAGGTAGAGACCCGAGACTGCTAACACCAGGACAGTTGAGGTAACCCCATTATCACAGACTAAGTGGCTACTGAGCATGCTGGAGTGCGGAACACACAGACATGAACACAACGCCTGGGATTCTGACTCTAGGAGGCCTGCGGCAGGACTGCAGAAAAACACTGTAAGAAAACAAGGTCTTTGCCAGAGCTATTAGAGGAAAATTACACATGTAAATATAAAAGCCAACAAGAAAGATGGCTCTTCTTCCCACAGCTGTGAGAGGCATGTGAACAGTCATAGCTCAGCTAATTACAGCTAAATACCACTGGGGAGGGGATCAGAAATAGTACCAGTTGCGAATTAGCAGGCTGAAGTGCTAATATAGTTTCAAGGGAATTCTGACTTAGTTGGGTGGACTCCAGTCCTATTTCTAACCTACAACAGTAGGGAAATTAGCTCTGACTTTATGAAAAAAAAAAAAAAAAAAAAAAAAAAAAGCACCAATTATACAACTCCAAAAGAAGCTTTCGCCTGGAACATAACAGTATCTTATAAACATATATATTAATAATGATAAGCAAGTTGGCTAAAAAGTTTTTGTTTGGCTTTTCGTGGAATAGATATTTTTAGAATAAAAATCTTGGACTTCTGATAAGATGGTTACATATAAAAAAAGAGTCAAAACAGAGGAACATGCCCTCTAATGAGGATCCATTTTCCCGGGCTTATCAGTGGCATGGCCACCCCTCGGCTAGGCCAGGATTGGGGCAGAAGGCCTTCAGTGCCTTACAGGTGCCTTGCCTCCCACTTATTTCCACAACAGGTTCTTCCATGACTGGTTCCCCCCTAAGACTGCCTATCCCACCTTGGAATGCCACTATGCTGGATCGCTAACATTTACACATATGTTCCCCAAACACGGTTTTTCACACGATCAAATTTATTACACTGATTTACCACTTGTTTGGCCATTTGTCTATTTTTCAATAGGTACATTGATTACAACTTTTCACTGGTGTCAGAAGATGATTTACTGATTCCTTGATAATGGAGACTTCACGGCTCCTGAGACTGCCAACGCTGCCTCCCGGAAAGCCTGTGACTGCTTGTGTCAAGTTCTCTGGTCAGAGAAGCAGAAGGCTATAAAGCGCAATGGATCCTTCCCAACCGACTGGGACTGACTGGGAGGCAAAAAAGTAGCTGGAGCCATTAAAATATGGGCTATAAAACCATTCACTAAATAGTTCATCCACTTCCAGAGGGGTTCAGTCCCTCACTCAGAAACTCTTAACTCTCCATGTGGGGCACAGTCCTGCTGCATTCTGGTTTCACAACTGACAGGGTCTAAATTCAGCAAGCCAGCAGATGAGCTGGAAAAAAAAACTATCACTGAGAGAATTCACAAGGGACAGACGGGTGACAGAATGGTTCAGCAGCCCTGACCACCTCAAAGAGGTTCTGACCCATGGCAGGTAGTGAAAAACTGGTTAACGATAGACAGTCAAATATATGGTGATGGAAGGAGACTAGACTTTGGGTGGCAAGTACAATACAGTATACAGATGGTGTATTAGATAGCTCTACACTTGAAACCTATACAAATTAACCGATGACACCCCATTAAGTTAAATTAAAAACTAAAATGTCCTCGAAAATGGTAAAAAAAAAAAAAATAGTGGTTAATGACTGAATAATGCTGTATACAAAGGATGTCTTTTAGAAATATTTTATGCAAAAAGCTCAAAATTGAATTAAAGTGTGGATCTTAAAAACGTTCCAGTTATCTAGAAAATTAACTTGGATTTACTTGAGTGGAATATTTGGATACTGGTCCTGCATAAATAAGGTGTTACAGTTCAGAACTATATACCCAAGACAAACCCTCTACAGCTGAGAAAAGTTAAACTGGTTCTTTACCCCTTCGGCTGGCGCAATTCTTCCAAAAAAACAGCTCCAAGCGATACAAAGAAAACCTAAATTTCACTCCCTTCTTTGTACTATTTGTGTAATCATGGGGAAAATATTTGCAGGGACCTAACGTCCTCAACTGCAAAGTCAGAAGACTGGGCTAGAGGACAGATGCTTGGATAACTCCCGGATATCCCTCTGATTCTGGCATTTCCTGATTTCTGATTCTGAAATCAGGAGCAATTCTCACCTTCACAGTGGTCCCCAAGGGCGGATGCTCTGTAACCCTGGTCACAAACACAGCGGAAGGAGCCCTCTGTGTTCCTGCACTGCCCATTAGCGCAGAGATGCTGGTGCTGGCATTCATCAATATCTATGAGCAAGAGATGAGAAGGAAACCGGGAAAATGGTGCTTTACAAACATTTTTAATTATGCATGCAAAGGGAGTCTATAAACTACCATGTTTATAATTACTTTAGATTTTTCATTGCGTGAATTAAACTTGATCTTTAGTAAAGTCATTAATCCCCCAGTAAGAAAAAATCCAGATGAATTTAAAATTTTAATCAATGTGTTAAGGATCTATATATATTTATTCCACTGTTCACTGATAATTGGCAAATACTCGGCTGTAATCTGTAAGCCTCCACTAAACTTCTTAGATTTGTTTTATAGATTCTATGATAAAACTGAGTTTAAAATACTTAGGCCTATAATACTCTAATGTAGAGGGCAGTCCACTGCAGCTCAGTGCCTATTACTGGAAATAAAGTTTTATTGGAAACTAGCACTACCTATTCATTAAATATCAGACCACTGACTCTGATCCCTGATCGAAAGCCTCATCACACACACATCATTTCTTTTTCACTAATTTACACGTCAGCCCCCTAATAATCAGTATTCCAGTTCCATCTCTTTCAATAACAATGCTTTTCTGGCCAAACCTAATGGACATTCCCTCCTCTCAGCCCAGTTGATGTCTACATTGCCAAAGAATCTCTCTTCCTTAATCTACATATGCCTGGTTCAGAGATTATTTGTTCTAGAATCACAGTCCTGAGCTCTGGGTCACACACATACATGCATCGTATTCACATACAAAGAGCACAATAATGTAAACACAAACATCAGTTTCCACAGGGACCCCGCATCATTGCTGTCCCCATTATTTTGGTTATCATAGCATTTCGCACCTAAGATTGGTTTGCCCTACTGATAACCTGGTGGGTGGTTCTGCGTGTCTCTGGTGGTGATGCCGCAGGCCCTTTAAAGGAAAGGACCATGAATATTATGACCTTATTACACCATGTGTAGACCTCGTCTCTTGTTATACATTGTGGTTTTCTCTGTACAGTAAGCATTTGATAAATGCTTAGCTGACTAAGGTCAGGAGTTATAAAAGTATACAACTTTGAGAGGGACTCAGAATCTAGAACCAATTACTTATCTGTGTATATGAGTGTGCTTGTGTGTGTTCTAATATTCTCCACTTTTAGACCAGATATTGTAAAGACTTTCTACTTTCCAGAAAGGGATAATTGGGGAAGGTTATAATAATATTGGTAGATCTCTTTGTAGTACCATCATATATTGTCTCTAATAACACCATCTCAGGAGAGCTTTTTTCTCATCAAATATCGAAAGTTTATATATAAACATGGATATAATTTGTTTCCTTATAATAAAACTGATCTTGTATAGTGTGTATTCTGTTCTTACCTAAATGATATTTAAATGACATTTCTTTTCAAGAACACAGTTGTGCTTGTCACAGTTGATACCATAATACCTTGAAGCTCAAGATGCATATATTTATTGAGAAGTGAAGTAATTTTGTATAAATTTCAATGAAAAAAATTTTAAAGTCTAAGATCAACCCCAACGTGACCCAAAATCCTCACTATCACCTGTAGGAATGGGATATATTTATTTCAGTCTTGCTGAAAAGTCTTCCTTAGTGATTTATTTTTTTAAAGAAGAAATTTAAAAAGCTAAATATACACAAAAACTCGGATCATTAACATTCCACAGCATAACAGGTCGATACCATGACCTAACTGCTGAAATCCTAATATGTAAAACTTCTAAATGAATTTAACAGAATTGATTTTCTGTAGTAAGGAGTTACAGGGAGCCATAATTTTTCTTCCTAATATTAATGCCCATCTACTGATCGCTAACACTGTATTTTTCAAATTAAAACTTTTCTCATTCTGTTTTATTGACTTTCCTGACGTAAGTTTAAGTCCTTTGTTTTCTGGCACTATAAAGCAATCAACATCTATATTGTTTCTCAAAGACACACTCATTTTACTTGGTGTACAATTTTTCAGGCCAAGTGTCTGAAATCACAGTAGTGCCCGGTGTCACACTCCTACCTTCACACTGGTCTTTTGCTGCTGACAGCTGGTACCCCTGCCCACAGGTACACCGGAAGGAGCCCTCGGTGTTTTTGCACTGTCCATTTATGCATAGGTTCCCTTGCTGACATTCATCAATATCTATAAACACAAACAATGACAACTGTTATAAATATGGTCATATCTCGAAGACTCATTTAGCTCAACTCTGGGATCACAAATCAAGCTACTGCCCTCAGAGCCTTTCATTTCCACATTGGCCTTTTTAGACATTAGACACAACAACAAAAAATTTTATAAACAGAGAAAAAAAACTACTCAGGAGAATGCAACACTCTCTACAATGCATCCTGGGGTAAGAATTACAAAAACAATACTATTTCCTATATGAGACTTCATAAATTTTAGTATGATTCAGCCCACCAGTATTCCTCATATAAACCTCAGTATGCTGAACTATAGAATGGAAATTGTTACAAAAAGACAAAGTTACGAGCAAGTTAAAGCTACTTTTAATATAACATCAAGCCCTTCGCCATCTCTCTCATACTTTAGATAGAGCATAAACACAATATGAAATCTTTTAGAGTTGAAAACAGAAGGCAGAACCTCAAGTATAAAATAATGACAATCTGGCAGTTTGTAGACCTGTAGAGTTTCAGGAAAGAAGGCAGAATAAAAACTCTACCAAGAATTTAAAAAATAAAACCAAAATATAGGCAGTTATAGAGAGGAATAGACATTTCTACTTTATTTAGAAGATGCTGAAAAGCAGAAGGTCGAACACTCATTAAAAGACATGAATTTATTTTCAAAGAAACAAGGAAAGCTAAGCAAAATGATATCATGATGACAGCTGCTGGAATGCCAAGAAAGTGGTGAGAATTTTTTTAAATGCCTCGAGTAAACATAAACTTATTGACTGAGAAAATAAAATCCCTTATAAGTGTTCTAAAAAATGTCATGTATGCAATTTATACAAATGTAGAAAGAACTGGACTCATCAGTAACTTGAGAACACTTATGGTAGAAGTGGTTAGTTTTCTGATTGTTTTTATTTGGCCATTAGGTTGGTCTAATCTAATTATATAATTCTGTCTTGAACAGATGAAAATCATACCAGCCCTAGATTCAGAGGGGGAGAAAGGAGCCGTAATCTAAAAAGAGCGGAATTTGTTTTAAGAAAACCGTGTCTTAATGATCAATGTCTGACTATTGTTTTCTTCCAAAAATATCTTATTTAAAATGCATCTAAAAGTTTTTTCCCAGGAGAATTCAGTTAACTGCACGGTCATTCCCCTCAAGTATTATTTTCAATTACCTGTTTCGTGAGCAAAGTTGCATTTCTTAACCTCTCATGAGGCATTAACCTTTTGAATTTTATCCTGATATAAACAAGGTCTTGGGTTATCCCATATTTCCTGAAAAAGCTTACATAAACTATTAATGTAATTGGAATTCAGGAATTTCTTATTTATTTAATTTTATGCAGAAATTAGTTTACTAGAAACTTTTGTTTCACTTGTTGTGTTATTGATCCCATTTATTTATAAGTAAGTCCTGGCTACCAACTACTGACTGCCAACAGAGAAATTAAAAAGCAAGCTGGATTTCATTTTAAGAACTATTTTATGTCCTTCCAACACACTCTAAGTCCATTAGCTTTAGGAGTGGTCGACAGCAAAGACTAGCCTACACCATATTTTCTCTCAGCACATTCTACAAAATACTAGCAATCTCTCCGTTGAAGAACTTCAGACCAACAACAGTTCATGTATCTGGTTAGATCTCATGTAACATCTGACATTTTTAGGGTCTTGGACTCTTTTTGACTTTCTCAAAGAAGATGACAAATTAAGCATTCCCATGCGAAGATGTCTGCTACAAGAATATACCCTCCATTCCAAGTACCGTCAGGATGAGCCAGACATATCTTACATAAGTTACTCATTTATATTGGGAAGAATGTCAGAAGTAATTCATTATCAGTAATGACATACACATTTGGAATAACTTGAGGCAACCCAATTATCTTGAATAAGGTGACCCTTGGTCACTTAAAACAACCAAGGGTAAAGAGGCAGTTTAGTCCTATAGATAAAAAGGCATTTTTTCTTTTCAGATGAGGAACAAACTCCCTCTGACAAAAGAAAGCTTTCCAAAAAAAAGAGGCACACAGGATGAATGTTTTCTCTCTTTTGTGCCAAGAGAGAAATAGAAAATATCATCCTCTGCTAAAGATATTTAAAGGACTTTTTGCACATATTACAATGACAAGTCCAGCTCAGAGTTAAAATAGAGACTATCTCTACTTATTTATAAATTTAGGACATACAGTACTACAGTGTACAGATGTAGGGACATACAAAGACATTTATATAAAATCTACAAAGAAACAAGTAGAAATGAATTAATACATTAGATAATGTATTTACAACCTGAAAAAAGTCGTCAGTACATTTAGTGAGGTGAAGACAAAGTCAATATTTAGGACTATCAGCAAGGTGTGATAGGCAGAGTTGCAAGAATGTTAAATAAGGGACAGATTTATGAACTGGGAAGAATTTGACATCTGTGAGCTGATGTGGTTGGGAAAGATTATGAAATAATTAAAGAAAAAGAATGTCACACAATTTATTATTGTAAAAAAGAAAGACTTTTCTTGGGGTGTAAGGAAACAGTGTATATGTAGGTTTCAGTCCAAACTGCAATGGAATGACAACAGGAGACTCAGAATAGAGGGTAAGGTTAAATAGCAAGTGGGGGTAACAGCCCTTTCCCACCTCCAAGCTTTGACATGTGCTGTTTTCTCTGCCTGCTAATAAGTTTTTCTCCCCTTTGTAATCAATAATTTAAAACCAAGTTCAGATGGCAACACCTCTGTGAGGCTCTCTCAGAAGCATGCAAGCAGAATTAGTCACATGCTTCTTGGCCTTAAGAGAACTTTGTACATGTTTATAATTTGACAAATAACATTACCAGCTACAATGTGACATGATTTGCCCCTACATTCTCATTCTCCATGTACTATCTCTGTTTCTGTATTCTTATGCAATCCTGACATCAACCCCAGTAGGTACCATTACTGTTGCTTTTTTGCAGATGAGCAAGTAAGGCTTAGTGAAGAGAACTTGTCTAAGCTCACACAGCCTCTGAGTGTCCAAGCCACAATCTGATATATTACTTAAAAAAAAAAAAAACCAAAAAAAAAAACATTTTCCATTCATGTCATTGTTTTGTTCCAGATTCCAATTCAGGGTACCACATTACAGTTAAGTGTCTTGTCTCCTCAGTCTTTCCTTGTGTTTCTTGTTTTCTTGTTTTGTCTTGAGGGTATGAGCCAGAATCCTGTAGAATATCTCCAGTCTGGATCTGATATATTTTTCATGATTACACTTGAGTGACAGGCTTTTGGAAAGAATAGCACAGAGGTGAAGAACCCTAGTCCTCACAATATCAAGGGTATGTGGCATCACTGATGACATTATCCTTCATCACTTGGTCATTTATTATCTATAATTATCTGGTGAAGGTTTGCATCTCTTTCAAGGAATCTAAATCCTCTGAAAGATCACAGCCTCTCAGTAATAGCTGCAGTTGAAAACAGTGTCTGGAACATGTTGGCTCCTTGATGCACTGGAGGAAGGAAAGAAGGATGAAGAGAAGCTTCTGCAGCAGCTCAGCAGAGTGCTTCACAGACTGAAAAATATGAGTGTTCCTAGGAATGACGTCAATTGATGATGTGAATTCTAGAGTGCTAGCGAGATCTATTAGAGAGGAACAGCCTCAGCTGAGATGCCAATGGCCAAGAGTAAGGGAGTGGTAATGAGTCATTCATTCAACATGTGTTTACTCTGAGCATTATCCACCTAGAGAGTCCAATCCCTGAATATTAGGGATGACATGAGGTCTGGAAATCTGAGATTAATTATCTAAGGTTGCAAAGCACAGAATATTCCTAGGGCAGTTGTGACATCAATTTGGATGGCTCAGATAATGCAAGTTAAATAAAGCAGTAATGACAAATAAATTTGGAATAGGAAGGATGGATTACAAGAGTTTTCATGAATAAGTGGATAAAAAGAAGTAGGCACATTGAGAAGAAAAAAGGCACATCACAGTGTGTGGCAATAAACTAGATACAGCCATTAAATAAAGATGAACAATGAATTTTAACTTTGAGACCTTCATCCATCATTAACTTTGTGTAAGAGGGAAGAAAGAATACCTTTCAGATGATTCTCATGTTTAATTTGGTCTGAGATGCCTAGCTTAAGGAGTGGGTAGGAAAGCTGTGGATGTGAGCCAGGAGAAAAAGGACCAAGAGAAAAGGAAGATGGGTCTACTTTATATGCTCCACTGGGACTGGCTGGTATTCTGTTGTATGAAAGAAGAAAGGCACCAAAATCCAGATGTCTGTGAATTTTCTACTGCCAGTGGGAGATTCTTCAATTTGATACATGGGAAAAGATACGGACATAAATTTACAAAATAGGAAATGTAAATGTTTAATTGTTCATTAGAAGTTATTATAATTACATAATTAAGATTATATTAAGGTATATTACTTATTAATGAAATAAATTTAATAATTAGAAGTGTTTGGGGAATTATTAAAGAAAACAAACATTAAAAATATTAAACCTTGTAAAATAAACATACATTTTAAAAGTTAAAATTTAGTATCCTATCAAAACAGAAAAAAAAATTCAGACCATGTTATCCATAATTTCACTTCTGTGAATAAAGAAGTAATCCTAAAATTTAGATATAGGTTTCTTTTTTAAAAAAATGAGACTGTTAATTTTTTCTTTTCACATAATGATGAGAGGTTGGGAAAAAATATGTTCATTCAACAACTGAAGAATAGCAAGTAAATGGTGATATAGCAATATGCTGGAATGTTGTGTAGCCTTTTAAAAATAATTTTGAAAAGCATTAATGAGTTGTAAAATGCTTACATATACCATTAAGGTACAAAAAGCAGAATTCAAAATTGTACACAGACTGTAAAATATTCATAAGATATATCTTTGAATGAGATTATGATATTGTACCTCGTCTTTTTTACCTTTCTGCATTTGCTAAGTTTTATACAATGACCGTATGTTGTTTTTATTTAATATTTTGTTCACAGAGAATTTATTTATTTATTTATTTAAATTGGGGTGATATTGGTTAATAAAATTATAATAGCAATTTCATTGAGATATAATTCATTTACCATGCAATTCACCTATTTACAGTGCATGATGTTTTTAGTATGTTCACAGAATTGTGCACTTGCATATATCATTTATATAATGAGAAAAATTTTAAATAAATAGATGTAAGTTTATAGATGCTCTGTAAAAATACTCTGCCTTCATTTATATAAACAGATATGGTCTGTATTTAACCACTTTCAAAGATGCCAACTAAAAAGTGCCTCAAGTAGCTCAGTCAAAATAAATGACAGGTAGCATAGTCCTTTTTCTAAGGCTAGTTACTCTAATAGACTCTTAAAGGAAGTTCAAATAAAAATGAGAAATTTGATCACAGTATTTACCTTTACAGTGCTTGTGGTCTGGAGTCGGGGTGTAGCCTTTGTGACATGAACACCTGTAGGAGCCTTCAAGGTTGGAGCAAGTCCCATTTGTGCAGACCTTTGGTTCCAGGCACTCATCCACATCTTGAAGAATGTTGTAGGATGAAAAGGGGGAAAAAAGACAAAAAGTTGAATTTAATTAGAAATGGAAATAGTGGATCTTTCAAAGAGGAGTGGCTTCTTTAAGATAAGCTTTCAAATTCACTCTTAGAAGGAAAAGCTCTGGTATGAGCTGCATGTATGATGGGTCTATCCCTTAACACAGTTTTTGCAAAGTAACTCAAAAGTGAACCAAATATTTTTTTATGAACAAATTCAACGGAAGACTTACTGTAAGGGGAAGGGAGAAAGTGGAGTTTTAGAGCGACATCCCCTACAAAATAAAATACTCCAAGGAATCAAAGATGTGTTGAGGTCTACTTGGGGAACTGATGAGTGCTACAGGATGTGAAGATTCACAGAGGCCAAACATGACTCATCACCCAGAACAAACACAGCAAAAAAGTATAACAGAAAAGTGAAAAAAAAAATTTTAATAAAATGTCTTAAGATGGTACTGAATCGGTATCATCTAGGGGAAAAACATAAGCCTATTTAAGCAGTTTGAAGGTAAGATATAGTCAGAAGAGTCAGATAAAATAATAATAATAGCTAATCTTTACCAGGGACTTAACTGCCTACAGGTACTAAAGGCTTTACATATATCATCTCATTTAATCCTAATGAAATCCAGAGAAGCTAACCATTTTACAGAGAAAGGAACCAAGGCTTAGAGAAGTTCAATAGCTTGCCCAAGGCCACATAGACAATGGCAGCTCTGAGATCTGAATCCAGTCACCATAAACTCCAAAGCCTGACTATAAGTTTCCAGTATAGACAAAGTTAAGTGACAGTAAAAGGGAGAATTATGAGTTTATGTTTGTTTTTATTATTTGCTAACAGCATTTATATAGAAGGTAATCATTTAAATGTTCATTGATTTCATTCAACAAACATTCATTAACTCCAATGAGAACACTGTTCATTCAAAGGAAAAACTGGCGTTCTGTGCCTCATCTGAATGCCCTTGGGAACGTACACTGGATGTTGTAGTGGGAAGGCATATAATATAGTATGAATAAGCAAACAAAGTAAAAACAAATCACAAAATGCTATAAATACACAGCATCATAATTTAGCTTAATTTCATATGCAATCTATAACTTAAGGCATCTTAATCACAAGGCAGACAAACAATAAGGAGGAAAAGGCTCCTGATTGCATTCACTTCATTTTACAATGCTCACCACAAAAGCATTAGAGCTTTCCATCCTCTCAATGTCAACAGGCAGAGTCCTGAACACATTAACAACAGAGATCGAGTTTTACGTCTGCCATCCAGAATTCAGATTGCATTCATTTGCACTGCATTTCATTAAAACTATATTCTGTCTTACAACAGAATTCAGAAATAAAGCATTACCAAAATAAGGCCAAGGGGTGTCTGTGTGTGTGTGTGTGTGTGTGTGTGTGTGTGTGTGTGCGCGCGCGCGCGCGCGCGCGTGGATGTGTTCCATATGCGTCTTGAGAACAATTGGCACTGCCGAAGTGTTCTACCCTACTTTCACAAAATCACGAATTATGGTGAACTGACCCTACTCCATGACAAAAATAGTAGCGCTTCCAGACCAATTCAGTATTCATTCTTCCTTTGGTTGTGGGAATCCATTTTTGTAAACACAGAAAGCAAACAACTAGAAAGAAGAAGCCAAATACTGGAGCCAAAGTAAATAATGGGACGGAGTGAGCCTAGAAGCTAAGCATGAAAATTCCTGACAGCAACGTAAAAATGTCATGTCCAGTATGTGGTTTGGTTTCAAAAATGTTAACAATGTGAAAAATGTATGGATTGCTCTCTTTAATCATTCATGCGCCAGGGACTTATGGGGCTGCAGAATGTAATAGCAAGATTGGTTTAAGGCCATAGCTTCTCCAGTTAAAGTAAATTAAGAGACGTTACGGATATTCGTGAGATATTTGTGAAAGTTATATTTTGCTAGGCTACTACCATGATTAACAATTCAGCAGAATGCCTTGAAATGTCTAGGGTAGCCTGTGTTTACTCTTTACTTATTACAGATATACTTGCATAGAACCAGGATCCTATCAAATCAATCATTTACATGTAGATCGAATAGTTTGAATTGAAATCAGTACCTGGCCTTAATGAAGCTTGTGCACTGAAGGAAATAACTATATAGCAAAATATCACTAAAGAATCTCTATATAGGGTCAAAAGTACAGACTTCGAGCTCTAAAATAAAAAAGTCATGGGGATGTAATATATAGCACGGTGATTATAGTTAATAATATTATACTGCATTTTTGAAAGTTGCTAAAGTAGATCTTAAAAGTCCTCATCACAAGGAAAAAAATTTGTAACTGTATAGTGATGGATGTTAACGTATTTTGGTGAGCATTTTGCAACTTATACAAATATTGAATCATTATGTTCTACACATGAAAATAATAAAATATATGTCCATTATACTTCAATTAAAAAAATAATCTCTACATAGAAGAAATATGTCTAGACTGCGACCTCACTTGGTAGATGTAGAAGAAGTAAAATAAACTCAGTGTTGGATCTTTAGCCCAGACCTGTGGCCTAAACTGCAGATCCCTGCACGTAGTTGGTGAGGCACCTCTGAGCCTGCACGGCCAAAAGTGATTTTTCCCACTGCCTTCTCTTCATGCTGTCTCCCAATGTCAGTACATGGTAACACTACCCACTCAAATATCAAGTCAGAAACTTGGGCTTCATCCTTTCTAGATTTTCCACTCTTTCCCCACATTTATTACTAAGCACATCAAGTCTACTTTCCAAATATCTCTTGAATGCACCCACTTTATTTCATTCCTATACTACTCTTCTCTCTCACATGGGTTGCTGCCATGGCCTTTTATTTTTCTAGCTCAAGTCTTGCCTTTTTCTAATCCGTTATCTAACCCGCAGCTAGAGTAACCTTTCTAAAATACAAATCCAATCAATGGTGTTGCTACTCTAAAAACCTTCAATGGCTTCCAGTGTTCTTCAATTAGTCAAAGACACAAACTCGTGGGACCCTCAGTGATACTGGCAGAAGGACTGGTCCCAGCAGTCCTTACTTCCACCCTACCCACCTCACCATCCATCACTCACAGCCCCTACCCCTGCAGCAGAGGGAGGTGGCTATGTCTTTGGCTTTTTATATTGGAACTCAAAACTCATCCTACATTAGGATTGTAGTCTTATAGAAGAGTCATATTATCCAAATTCTTATAATGCCTACATATGAGTTCAAAAGGAAAAATCTATTATGGAAAACACTGTCTACAGAAAAATGACTTCCAAACTCAAAAAAAAATTCACCATTGGGCTTTTAGGACATAATTTGACATTTTCCATTCAATTAATCACTTAAAACTTCCCACAGTAAGGAAGTTACCAGGGGTTTATGAGCACTTTGTGGATATGACAGTTCCAAAGCTTATGAATCCACCTCACTATATTAGCACCCAATCCAAAGTGATCTTGCTCATCTATAATACCTGCACAGACTCTAACAAATGCCTTGTTAAAAAGAAATGCCAAGCCCATAGAATTTCCTCTAATATACTCCATCAGAAGATGTAATCTGGATGGTGTGGCATGATTTGTCCTTAATAAACTCTGGCTGATTCTTAACGATCATTGCTTCCTTTTAAAAATGTCTCACCTCCTCATTTGAATCATGTAGTCTGTAGTTCTTTGTCAAGATCAATATGAAGTTCAGCAGTCATCTGTTCCAAAACTCTACCTCTCTTTCCTCTTTAGGGAGATATGAGAACATTAACCTCTCTCTAACTTTCTAGCAATATTCTATTCTCCACAATTTCACAAAGATGATACCCACCTGGCCAGCAATCCCACCTGCAAGTTCTCTTATTGCCTTGGGATGTAATTCATCTGAGTCAGAAGCCCTTTTGAAATTTCCCTTCCTAATGTCCTGGGGACACAGCAGACTGCCTGAAACCCCTCCATGGTGGGCTGGACCTCTAAGGTACAGAGGGTATTCAATAGCTGACTACACACAAGTCAGCCTAAGGCTGTGCCACCACTCCACTTCCGTTTCGCTTATCAGCTCCTTGAGGTGGTTAAGGATTGGTCCCAGAGCAACAGTTTGCCTGCACTACTTCCTGTACTTTCAAGGAGACAAATCTGTCAGCACTCTGAACCAGTTATTTTTCAGAGTCCATTCAGCTTCATTTAATTCCTTAGTGACCAACATAGACTTCATTTGATATGAGAATAAAACATCTTATTCTATCACTACAGCTACATAAAAATACAGGATTATTCTTTGTCCCAAACATGCCACTACTTCAATGATTCTTCACACATATGTCTTTCATACTAAAGATGATGGGAAAACATATTTGACAGAAAAGCAAGCATGGCAAAGTGAGAGACAGATGCTGGTTAGGCCAGCGTGCCAAAACAACCTCAACTGCACTTGAGGTACAGTAAATCTTCAGGGTCTCAGGCTCCCCTGTCAATTCCAAGTTAAAATATGCAGTAACAGAGATGCCTATAAAAATATGCTATATGTTCCTCAAAGACTCATCACTGCTTTTCAGAACTGGAAAACAGCCAACGCTATGTACATCCCTGATAAAGAGCCAAGGATGATCTCAGAAAACCAATCCACTAATTCCACCAAATCACTGGCTTCTTTCCTTACCTTTCCAAAAAACATTTTTCTTTTAACAAAACTCTAGAATCCACGAGCCATTATTATTGCTTCTTGCAAGGGACGATGCCAGCCCACACAGATCTCTCTATTCTATGACTTTTATTTTTCTTATCATGTTAATTGCATTGTTTTGTTTTCTAATTTTCCTTGAGTGTACATGAGACAGAGATGAGATACGGTAGAGAAAAAAAACACACTAGCTTTGGAGAAAGAAGACCTGGGCTCGTGTCCTTGCTCTGCTATTTATTACCTATGAACTTGAGTAAGCCCATTAACCTACATGACAATCAACTTCTCTATATGTACTACAAGGATGAGTGCCATGAGGATCAAATGAAACAATAAAGCCAAAGGCCTTTGTAAACAATATAAAGAGAAGTATTTGTTATTGTAATAACTAGTATTCCCACACAGGCATGTTTCCTATCTTCACAAAAGTAGTTTTTTGTTTGTTCATTGTATTGAGATATAATTGACATGTAATATTGTATAGTTTAGTGATGCTCTGAAACACTTGCATATTGCAAAATGATTAACACAGTAGCATTAGGTAACACTTCTAACATGTCACATAATTGCCATTTCTTTTTCTGTAGTGAGAGTTATAAAGATCTAGTCTCTTAGCAACTCTGAAGTTTATAATTCAACATTGTTGTCTATAATCACTATGCTGTGCATGAGCTCCCCAGGACTTATTTACCAACTAGTTTCAAGTTACCTTAGAGGACATCTCCCCAATTCACCCTTCTAACTATATGCTACTCTGCTCTGTTTTGCTTTTTAACAACTTCGAATCTTCTCTGGCATCTAGCAGAAATACAGTTAGGTGCTCTATAATAACTTATTGACTGATACGAAGACTCCTTCAGCATATGATAATTTAAGGATAAGTCTGATGTTTGCACATATTATAATATGAGCTCAGGTACCATCCTACATAAAAATATAACTATAGGATAAATGTTTGCCATTTTAGATAAATCTATGAATATTCATATACTCCATAAAAGTTAACAATGAATTTTAAAATTTGAAAACATACCATAGTGTAAAAAGAACTTCTAGAACAATGAGCTCTTCATGCTTATATGCAAGTTCCCAGAGCCTAGTTTTGATTAAGACTGTGGCTAACCAGTTGTCAAGTGGATTGAATGATACTAAGTTCTTCAAATGCCTAAGACCCATTACATTTAGAAAATGTAAATGAGAGCCACAAAGTCATCACTAACTTAATTACAAGCTGGCAAAGGATTACTCTGATATAAATCTTAGAAATTTTGGTTCCCGGGTAATGTGGTCTGCCACAGACTCAACTATAAAGCAAGACAATAAAGTCCCCTCAAAAAGGGCTAGCTGCATACATCCACCAGGTGGTAGCTATTGTGTCTTGTAAAGGTGAGCAAAGAAAATGAAGTGAAAGAAAGGAAATGGCAGCACTGTAGAAGCCAAAACATTTATTAGGAATAATCACTGACCCCAAGGAGAAGCATTACAGTTCTCAAGAAGCACATTTCGAACTAAACAGAAATGCTCAGAAGTTGAAAGGAAACTGTAAGATTTAAGATTACTCAGATTCATGAGAAAGCTATGACATAGGGAGAGTTAAAAGCTGTATGAGATGAACTTAAAGAAAGCCAAAGAGAAAATAGTTATATAGAGAAACTGAACATGTCATTTACTTTAACAGGTATCAGTTATTACTGCTTTTCTTGTATTTCAGGAGAAGGTGGTAAAGTGAAGGCTAACAGCATTGGGAAAAGAAGGATTATAACATTTACTACATCCTTTCTTATGCTAGACACCTTACTAGGTGATGTGTATTGCCTTTTTAATTTTGACGATAAACCCTATGAAGAAAATATTTCAGTCCCCATTTTATAGATATTAAAACTAAGCTTCAGAGGGGTCACATGGCCCCAAATCTGTCTAAATTCAGAGAAATACAATCTTTATATCAGTGTTACTGAAAGTACCTTTAAACAATTAAATATTAGAGAATCTCCTTTGGGAGAGGGTTCTAGTTGGGTTGGAGTTAGACTAGCTCTCCACGAGTCAAGAGAAACCTGGAAACCAAGTACCTGACAGGCTGGCTTCTCTCAAGAAAAGTTCTGGTTGAAGCAGCCAGTTGGAACTAGACAGAACCCAGGGTGATGAAATAGTCATTAGAGGCAGGGATTGAACGGGCAACAATTCCAGGCTGAATGTGAGGTCCAAGGAATACAGTGTTGAATGATGAAAGTGGCTCTCAAGAGAGGACCAAAATCCACAACTTGAAAGAAGAAGCTACATTAACAGCAGCCAACTAGAGTTGCCAGAAGGTATTAAGGAATAGACATTTTGAAAGTGGACAACAAACTATTGAGAATGAAGAATTGTATGCCCTGAACAAAACACTAGGAAAGAGTGTTCCTAGTGACAACACCTGCTGACATTTTACCTGTTTCTGCTCCAAACAATCTCTGTTTTAATTCATAAATCAAGGAGAAGCATCAATCAGTAATATCCAGCTTACACAGCATGAAAACAAAGAGGTCATTAACAGTTTCAGCAAGTTCACTGTTTTGTTAGCGAAAGAAGCAGAAAGTATAACTGGTATCAAGTCCCTGCAGACTACAAGGATCAAAATAGCAATTCTTAATTCCCAAATAAACCATTTCAAAGAAAAAATGCCAAATAGGAATGAAAACTGACAAGTTCCAAAAAAAAAAAAATAAAGGGAGAGAAACAAAAGCATAATGCCAAATGAAAGTACTATTATGTAAAACACTGTACAAGTTTGATTATATTATTTAAAAATATGCCATCAGTGAGAGAAAAGTGGTGGACAAAGAAGGATTTTAAGACGTACAAAACAGAACAGCCCTGTGAGGTAGCAATTATCTCTAGAGCTGACAACTAACAAATGCCAAGTATAGGACTTTTCTTCAGTGAGATTTGGGAAATTTTTAAAAAGTCTTTAATGTTCTCATACATTAAAAGTTCGACAAAAAAAATCTCATCAATGTATCCTAAATTATCTAGACTAACAAGATATAAAATGCCTTAGTCACAAATAACTGTTAGAGACCAAAACAAATGATTAGCAAGGAACACCTTGTAAATAATTTATCTCTGACCACCACAGAATCTCCAGTACTGCCCACTTTTCTTCATGGCCCTCATCACATCTGACCTCTCATATACTTTACATGCTTGCTTGTTTATTTTTAATTGCAGTGTGAGCTCTAGAGTACAAGTGCAAAGAGGGGAGGGATTTTATTTTGTTTATTCTCAATCCCCAGGGTCTAGAAAAATGCCTGGCTCATAGTAGGCACTCAATTGTTAAATGAAAGAATAAATATATGTTGAGGTGTGTTTGCCATGAGCACAACTCAAAGATAAGCTTAAAAACTGCAACTTTTGGAAAGTATTTTAGAGTACCCAAAGTGCAAAGGTGAAAACTAAAATGTATTTAAAAAAAGCAAAAACAAGAAGAAATGGATGGCTATTTATGAGCACTGTCAAGAGTTTAGCAGAAAAATCCAATCCATTCATTGGCTAAATGTGAGAAGATATGTTACGATACCTATCTGCTTTTTGTCTCACTAGACTTTTCAATATTTGAAAGCTCTACTACTATTAAAAAAAAAGTATGATGAAAAACCCATTTTGGTATAATCTGCAAAAGCCCTCATGAGAAATTTAGATGAGTACAAGTCCAACTGAGCAATGGAAAGAACTGCAATTATATCACAGGGGAGAAGCTTGATCTATAGATTACAGAGACTAAAATTTTACCAGAGAAGAAAGAAAAAGTATACTGCCTACTTTTAATAGGAAATGCATGACCTAGGAATGCAAAAAGAAAAGCTTTTGCTTGGAACAAGAGAAGTGGCTAAGTGTGTGACTTTGGTTGAGTCACACAGTGACCTAATATTTCTGCTTATGAGTCTACTAATCTGGTTGGCAAAGTAACATTTCATTTAGATGAGGTGCTGTGTTTCTGTCTAAACTGGAGCAGATCAGTTACAATTAGATTGATTACATATATCTAGGTATAAAAAATAACTTATTATTATTATTCAGTCTAGATAAGTACATTTATATTGAAGAGTAATCACCTGCCAATTTCATCAGTCACATTCCATTAGTAAGTTAATGCATCAGGGCTATGTTTACCCCACTATTGTGACTTTAGTTATCTAAGGTAAAGTTCAGGCTCTGCTCTTGGATTATAATATGCATCGGTTTGTGAAAATCAGAACACAAATTGAACTTTCATAGACAACTATAAAATTTATGCCAAATGGAAAATTAAAACCAAATGCACTTTCTGACCAGTACCAACTACAAAAACAATTCTTATTAAGTAAACAATTAATGAAAAAAAATCTTTTCTACTCCCCAAAGATCAGCATCTCACAATTCCATTGATAGAAAGTCTTGGAGATGGGCAAGAAGTTCAGGACATGAGGCCCCCTGTACCAGGTACAGAGGCTTAGTTCATGCTGCCCAGTGGTGAATCCAAAGCTTTGAAATTGGGAGTGCTTTTGCCAAGCCTAGGTATCCCACCCTATATAAAACACCTAAATGTCTTCCCAGAGACACAAGAATGCACCAACATTTTTAACAGGACCAAGAGGGTCTGGTATGGTCTACCCCTCATTTTGCAGCAAATCTTCCCTGGATCTCTATCCTTCAGCAGGTCTTTCAGCTACTGGAACACAAATGGATTCCTCCTTCTACAAGCCCCCTACATATGCTGTTTCTGCTGTCCAAAATGTTCTTCCTCTGTTCCCCTTCCCCAGTTAAAACTAAGAATTTTCCTAAAGGCAACTCATTCTGTCATATGCTCTCATAGCATCACAGGACCCTCCTTTCTAGTACTTGCCTCACGTGCATTTGCATTGATTTACGAGATGTCTGGGTGAGTATCATTCTCTCCCACTAGACAGTAAGTTCTATGAGGAAGGCATTTTTTTTTTGGTCCCTCAATGTATCCCAGCACTCAGTACAACCCTGGGTATATATAGTAAGTTCTTCAGCATTTTGGAAAAAAGGATAGAAGACATGAATGAATGAAAAGTTTAACTCGTGTTGTCAGAGTCTGGCGTGGAATGGAAAGAAGTTCAGCTTTTAAGAAAAAGATCATATGGCAGACAGAAACACCAAGGAAAATCATTAAGGAAGAAAACTAACTAGAGTACAGGTAATTAGAACCAAAACAAATTTATCACTTAATTTCCTCAGTGCCTAACGTAGACACTAAGCATTTGTTAAATACTTAAATGAATGAATGTATGAATATAAAGGGCATGAGCAATCCATCAATACTTTTCTTTCTGTGTTTGCTACTTCTACTATAGGTCTGTATGTTTCCTAATACTATTTAGCCTATGGTAGCTTCTTCTTTCTTTTCTCACATTTTAAGTATTTTACTTTCCAACTTTCTCCTCATTGTGCTGATTATTTCATTTGGTTTTGGTTATTTATCATGTTGTGTATAACAATTTGTTTCAATCAGAATTATTTGTCACATGTAAAATCTCACACTCTTCATGCCAACTCATTTCCTTGTTTTCTGTCTGGTGAAAAGTAACTTACAACTTTTTTGAGAAGTTTTCTCAGAATATTATGTTTGTTACATTACTGGTGTGTGTGTGTGTGTGTGTGTGTGTGTGTGTGTGTGTGTGTGTGTGTGTTTAAAATTTTGAATGAGGGCTCATGTGGCATTTATACCACTCTGTCAGAAAACAGGCCAGCCAGAATAAAACTATAAGGATGCTCTAGTTCTTACCGAGACACTGCCCATTCCAGCCTCGGAACCCTTCTGTGCAGGGAACACACTGGTAAGACCCAGGAGAATTCACACACTGCTCATCTGGACAAGTGCTTGGAGTCAAGCATTCATCAACATCTGCAAAGTCAAAAAGCTAGGTCACGGACATTTTATCAGGATACTCAAGCTAAAACTTACTTTTGTAATAAAAGGGGGGAAATGCGTGTTCTATCTGGTGGGGAAAACAATAACTGGCTAAGTGACACACTGAGTCTGTATGCAAACACACAGCGAACATGCATGGTCAGGCACAGCGTGACTGAAATACGTCCACGTGTTCCAGGGAAGACCCCAGTTCTCCGAGTGGCACCTCTCCACTCTGAGAGCTGGCAACTTCTCTGTGGCCACATTATGGACACCAAACCTTTCAAGTAATAGCACAATAAATACAGAAATAAATACAAGAAATGGGGAGCAGAGGGAGGAAGCCATATATCCACCTGGCTAGAGGCTGTCTCTATAGGCAGTTGATGCTCTAGGGAAAGGCTCACTTCAGCTTCATGGGCCCAAAAAACATCCTCGGTTTGAGTAATTTAAAAATTTTCGTATGATAAGAATTCCTTGGAGGCGGAAAAAAGAACATTAGGAGAGAATGAACTCATCACCTACTTCCAAGATTTTCCAGAAAACCTGGTGCTATGATCATATGGTAATATTTTCTGGTAAAAATATACCTTACTTTTCACATTCACAGCTAACCAAAGTTATTTAATCACTGTTCTTTTCAATGGGAAAAAAAAACTGCCTGAAATATGGTTGGGATTATGGCAGAGATACTATTCAAATAGCTTTAGATATTTTTAAGAATGGTAAAACTACAAATGGGAGAGAGGAAGTTGGATATAAGAGATGATTCAACAGTTGAAAATGAGTGGTAACAACTTGGTACCAATCCCATTTGAAATAAGTGTTTTTCTGGACTTGAATTTCAAATTCAAGTGAGTGGATTTAATATCTAAGTATCCCAATATAAAATGCATGTAGGAACTCTAATCTTATCCTTCAAATATAAACAGACTTTTTGGGACATAAGCTGAAAAGTGAAAGAAATATTTGACAGATACATTAAACATGCATGAACTTCATTCTTGTAAATCCTCAAAAATCACTCCCATTAAAGATCACTAGATATGTGTAAAAAGATGCTTAAAGCAAAAAAGTTGAAGATGATATTAATAGAATGAACACCAGATCAGCATTGTAATTTTTTTCCTATCAGGGAAAATTTCTTGCCAACAGACAATGACACACAGTGTATTTTTTTTTTTTTTTTTTTAGGTCAGATGTTCTGGGACTTCTTGTTCTACAAAAAGGATGATGCTTGCCAGTTTCGTTTTCCAAACAGCATTACATTATTCTCTGGATTGAATTTTTTTTTTTTTTTAAATAGAACAACAACTGCTAAGTCAGAGGAGGTCACTGCGATAGGCTGGTGTGATAAATAAGGTGCGATGCTGAACAACACAAGACGGCATCCCTGCTGCTCTCCTCTCCGTTTGCTTGTTCCTTCATCTGCAAATCGGGGTCTACCTGTCTGGTAATATCTTAATAGAATAAAGTAAGGATGCATGAGATAATGTCTGTAAACTACAATAGACTCCTTGGAGATTGGCGTTGTTTGAAAGCAACTTTCTTAGGGACAGCTGAGAAAACCTTCAGTGAGCCAGAAGCCCAGGGACCTTTGGTTCTGGTCCATGACGAAATTAGAAAACAGCCATATTATTTGGCTTTTTCTTCTCAAGCCTTTTCAAAGAAATAGAATTACATATTATTTATTGAGGAAAACCTTGTAATATTTCTGTTAAATAATTTGCATGCACTGAATATTACTGAATAGTATCCTGTTTTCCATTTACTTATATCATTTTCAAATTTCTACTCCTTTCTACTTTCCATCCCTATGCTATGGTTATTAGTTAAATATCTTATCTTCCCATCCTGAGACTGTTAGTAGAACTTAAGGATCAGTATTTGACTTCTTTTGGGGGATGTTGCTTTGCATATACATGCTTGTCACATAAACCCACACCCTCTCTCTCTCCTTTTAAAAAAAATACTCCCACAACTATAGATGTACTGAGAAGGTCTACACAAAAACAAAATAAGTCACAGAAGGGGAAGGTTTAAAGAAATGAACACTTCTTGAGATCTAATAAGGTGACAGGCATCATACAAGATACTGCCAACACATTTATTTTTACTATGACCTTAAAAGTTAACTTCCTGGTTCTCATTCTACAGGTGAAGAACTAAGTTTCAAAGGGGATAAGTAACTGTGGGGGTGTGGGCTGATGCCACAGTTCTTGTTCTCTCCTGTTTCTACACTGTCTCTCTAGAGCAGAGGGAGAAGTCCCTGTAAGAGGAGAGTGGGGACACTTCACACCTGCACTATACTATGGCCTTTGGCCGTCACGGGAGAGTTCACAGCTCCATTCTGATCCGAGCTGATCAGAGATCCAGTAACATAAACCACTCTCACTTCTCTCCAGATTAGAACGAAAGGAGCCAAAGACAGCAGGAGAGGCAGGTGCAGGCTGCCAAAAAATGTCTAATTAGCTCTCCCTCCAGGCCTGGGTCATTAGAACTGTGAAGAAAATCAACATGCAGAAGCCAAGGGACAGTTGAGAGCAGCTTACCCAAACCAGTGTTCTCTCCCAAAGCCCAGCCATTTCAGAAAAGAGGCTGATCTTAAGGTAGCCGGGCAGGGAACCCCACAGAACCAACACAGCCCCATATCTAGGCTCCTAAAAACTTGCTCAGAGACCCCTGCTCCTTTGCCCTTATGTTTCCATGGCAGGGTCAAGCAGAACTTCAAATGTACTTTTCTTTTTTTGTAATGCCTTTGTCTGGTTTTGGTATCAGGGTAAGGCTGATTTCTTCATGAAAATAATTATGAAGTACCCCAGTGGTTTCAAAAAGAACCTGTGTGTGATATGAAGACAAACATGAAAATATTAAATGGTTCATCATTTTGGCCATGCTATAAAAACTTTTCAAAACATTTCTATAATGACAGCAAACTCATCGTTGGGGTCAATAATGAAGAAATTTTATCTAGCCCAGTTGGGATCTGACCTGGAGTTGGTCAGACAGTGCTCCCGTGGAGAGTCTGCAAGCAAGTCCCAGAACATATGCAAATGAAGTTGAGACAAAAGAATGTAACAAGGCAAAAAGGTCAAAAACAAAAAATCAACAGTGGTTACACCTGCACCGTGTCCCCAGATGAATGATCCAGATGCTAGATGCTATAATTAAGTCTGACTTTGTATTAATGCTGCAATTGTTCTAAAGTGATTTCACCTGAAGTACTAGGACAGGAAGACACTGAAGTGAATAAGAGCATGAAGATGGAAAATCATCCAGACAGAGCCCCTGAAGTGTGGCGAGGCTGTGAATCTAGAAGTTGGAAAGAGCCTGAATGAGTGGCTCTCACACACAGATTGGTAGAGGAAAGTTAAGCACCAGGCTAGGGGCCTATCAGCTGTAGCTGTTCCACCCAGCCCTGCATTCCACAGTCATGTTCACTCAGCACTTAGAAGTGGGTACAGTCCCTCAGTTCTCTCTGCACACTCACCCTCGCAATGTCCTTCCGGGGTCATGCGGTATCCACTGTCGCAATATTTGCACTGGAAGGCCCCCACGGTATTGATGCAGTGCCCTTCCCCACACACATCTGGCCTCAGGCACTCGTCAACATCTGCACAAAGCAGAAAACATTGCCGGGTTTTACTTCCCAAAATATAATTACAAACCTCCCCCATCTCCCAGGTTAGTTTGAATTTAAGAATGAAGTAAATGATTGCTACTACTATTGTCTCTTCGATTTGTTTGATATGTTTCCAAATTGAGTGCTTTTGACTTATGTGGGATCCAAAAAAACACATTTAACACTTGTGGTCTTTGTACACTCTTGACACTCTTTCATTCAAAAGTGGAGGGAAAAAATTATATTTTTACATCTTTCAATACCTAGCAGACTGCTATGTCATGACGGATGTATAATAAAAAAAAAAAAAAAATTCTGGGTTGTCTGAATAAGCACGGCACTGATGGGATCTTAGGGGAGGTAAAAACCCGGATCAGGGAATTTATGCATCAGGAAGAATACTGCCATTACCTATGCAGTTAGTACCCTCCTCACTGGCCATAAATCCTGCTGGGCAAATACACAAGAAACTTCCCTCAGTATTTTCACAGCGTCCCTGGGAGCAGAGGTGTTGGACCTGAGTGCATTCATCAATGTCTGTTAACAAAATTACGGATAAAAGGATTAGCGTACTGTAGCATGAAATTCTCAGTCTCCCTGTTCATGAAATACCAGCATACTACTCCATGTCCCACACACCTTTGTAGCTGAGGAAAACAGTAAAAGGAGCCATGATTGTTCTACTCGAATACCTGAAAGGCCATGACTGGGAAGAGAGGATATGCATTGTGTGTTGTTTCAAAAGCTAAAACTACAACCATGACATGGTGTTTCAAAGAGACAGATTTCAGGTTAACACAGAAGGACTTGCCTGATAACTGCAGTCATCTAAGCACTGCAATTTGCTGTGCAAATCCCAGGCCGGTGCATCAGGGACAGTCAGAAGTGTCATAAAAGGGTGGAGCTAGACTAGATCATCATGATTACCCCTGTCAGCTTTATACTTTAGGGTTCTACTAATATATACGATGTATGTTAATGAAAGAGAAATAGTCATATTAAGAACAGGTGGAATACTTTTTGCTCCACATATATGTATCCAAAACCAAATAGCAAAAGTCATACATCTTGTTTAATGACATTCAGCATATTAAAGAAGTATTAATTAGCTATACTCCTTTGTTGTTTTATATTCACCTTATAACCTTTACTTTCTAAAAAAAATTAATTTAGTGTTAACACATTAAAATGATTTACCTAATACCATTACACCTCTTTCTCAGATACACTTTTCCAAAGACACACAGAGGAGATCCTTTATAATTTCATTAAGAGCTTTTGTGTCAGAATATATTGATTCTCAATTGAGAAATCCCTATCGGAAATTGTATTTTATGCACTTAGATGAACATAATTCTTTACTGTAGTATACAGTCATATTAATTTGGTTTTGCTACGTATATGTTTATAGGTACCTATTTCTAGAGCTGTTATTTTATATTTGTTACCTGAAAAACTTTTGAAAATTATTCACCTTTATGTAATTGTATCGTATTTGGCAAGGTAGTAGGCAATATTGAACCAAGAGATTAAGAGAATCCCAAGAATTTAGCAAACCTCTTTTTGAGCACCCTTAGCTCGGGGATAAAAATTTTTAAATATTAAACAATAACATTCTCCCATGATCATTTCAGGAAAAAAATGTTCTTAATGTGCAAATATTTGATATTTAATAAATTCATGTATCAAAAGTGTCTCTTACCAACACATTTCCTCTGTTGCTCACTGAACTTATAGCCCTCGTAGCATATACAGGTGTACCTCACCGGCAGGTTAATGCAGTGTCCTGCTCCACAGATGTCAGGGTTCACAGTACATTCATTGATTTCTTCAAAATAAATAAATGTGGGGAAAAAAACAGATATAAATATAAAGATTTCATTGCTACTTATAAACCATTATTTTGTGTTTCCTGATTAGTTTACTGCCAGGTGATGACAAAAGGTGATCCCTAAAATGAAGTCTAAATTCATTTGATTATTTTATAAGTATTGCGTTAGGCCCACCCAATATCATGAATAATTCCTAATGAAACAACTTTTAAGATGAATTGGAGTGAGTGGAAACTCAGAAAGAGGCCATATTTGAAGTTGTAAGATAATCAATTCTTTCTAACTTCCAAAATGGCCTACCATTTGAATTTCTATGCACCCCAATTCATCTTAGATGACAGACTTTGAATCTTCATGAGTTTTGTCCTGATAAGAAATATATGGTAACTTTCTATTCATTATCAGGCCAAATTCAAATTCCAACAACAAAGTCCAACCTACTTCAAAATTTCTTATTAATTCTGAAGAAAGATCTACTACTAGTAATCATAGCAAAACTTCTCTTAATTTGCCAATTCTGACATGAGCATATTTTATTTATACTCATAAAGTAGAATCTGCTTCTCAATCTTCTCTGTTAAATTCCTCCCTTACTCTTCTGCTAATTCCTACTTGAGACCTGCTTCTTCTGTAAAGCCTGAGAAGAAAAGAGTAGCCCTGAGTCCTCCCTCTGGTCATAGAAACACTCTGTCACAGAGGCAGGGTCACAGGAGTCCATGGTGGTTTAAGTTCCAGACAAAGAAGCTTAATCACTAAAAAGACCTAAAGACTCAAAGATGGCCTTCTGCGATGAATCACTCCCTAAAATAGTCTGTTTTCAATGACCTTTGTAAGGAGGTATAATGGTACAGTAGTGGTAGGGTAGTGGTCTTGGAGACAGTACAGGTACAAATTTGCTGTCTTTTCTCAGCTGTCTTCCAGGGTCAAGTTACTCAAACATTCCACACCTTACTTTTCTGCATGTGTAAAATGGAAATAATCAAAGCATCAACATTAGATCATTAGGTTCAAAGAAGATAACTTAAAAATGCATGTGGACCAATGCCTGGCACATTATATGTACTCAATAAAAGCTAACCATTTTTATATTATCTTACTGTTGTTCCTGATGAAGTCAATTAAGAATATACAACAAAGAAACAACACAATTATAACAATAGCTCTTATCTTCATTGTCATCACAGAGTAAACAATGCTTAGAATACATGCTGTTATGGAAGAGCCCAGTATGAAAAGATGGAAACTTAAGCATGACAAGCTAAAGTGCAGCCTTGTTGAGGGGTCTGTGATTTGCATAAGAAGAAAAACAGGTGTGCTACTGTCACCAACAACCCACCATGCTTACTGCAGAGAAAGGATGTGAAAAACAGTATCTTAACAAAGATTCACTATAGAAATGACCTAAGTTGGGGTTGAGGTTGCTCTCCAAAACCCAAACCACATTGTTCATTTTTCAAGTATTATTCACTATGTTGTGACTTCAAGACAATGATGCAAGTCACTTGAAAAGCTGCTAGACATTTACAAATTACTGATATCTTTAGTGAGTCTTTTATGCTAATTCGCTTTCAGAAAAATAGATTTGTTTATAGTCAGTATAATATAAAATTATGTCAAAATAATTCAAAAGGTTAAAACATTGGGTGAATAACATGATTGTTATAAAAATCTGCGGTTTTCATGAAACGCTTGATCAGTACTCACTGCCCTAACCCTCACACTAATTTGTTGATTACCAAATATTTGTCACTTTTCAAGCATATTAGAATGGAATTTTTACATGTCTGAACAAAAGTCTTCAAAAATATTTGATGCTTAATTCAAATGAGATATATTCCTAGCTGGAGTTTGCCAACGTTTTTAAATAGTTTCTTCTTAAGTCACCTGTAAGGTAGAATTCTTAAGAATTATAACTCCTTAGTCTTAGAAAACAGAATAATAATGGTCTTTCCTTCCAATCTAATATCTCACATAGAAGCTATGAGGCATGTCTGAGGATATTTAGCAGGTTACCTCAGATTAGTAAGTATATCAAGATGCAGCTTGACAATGGTGATCCCAGTTGGCAGGACACTAGCATGTGTAAGAAAATGTTAATTTGACACCACTAGAGGGTACATCAAAGGAGTAAAGGGACATCTACTGAAATATACTTGATTTCTACACTGTTTGTCCCATTTTTTACCTGTGATTAATGTTACTTTCAGTTACATTAATCAGTTTGACCCCAGAGATCCTTTTCATTTGCATGCTGAGCAGAAATCCACCCTTCTAGGGGGAAAAAAGAGTCATAACACCTCTAAAACACCTCTGTCTGCTTTCTCTTTACTAGTCATCAAAAAGTTACTCAACATCATGTTTTTAAAGTAAAAATAAATTACTAGTACTCATATCTTAAAACTTTTATAACATGTCTCCTACCACCTCTTCCCAGGCTTTCCCTCCTTTTCTGTTAGGTTTTCATTCTCCAGCAAGTATTATTACACAGAAAGGCAAGTACTGAGGGTACTGTCTTGAAGAATAGGGAAACTTTCTGTTTTTTCTATGTTTTTTAGGGAAAAGACATTTGCCTTTTGAAAGCTCATTTGAAAGGTCATTAATACATAGGTATGTGAATCTGTTCCCAGAAAATGGTTCAGTTTATGTCAAAACATCCATTTCTTTGAGCAGACTGTGTCGACATAGCCCTGGAAACATGGCAAAGCCTCACAAAGGAAGCACTAACTACTGGTCTCTGATCATGGGAATGTTTCTCCTTCAGCATGTTTGGTTTCCCAGAGAGATCAGCAAGAGACTGCTCTCACTGGACTCTTCCATGTGTCCTTCAGAGCGCCCATCACCAGCTCCGGGGTTCTCAGGACTATATGTGCCCCCGAAAACAACTTCACCATCACTGGGTCAAGGGCTTTATTCGGTTTCTTTCACTAGAGTCCACTAGAATTTGGAAAAAGAGATATGATCAAGAGGCCAATGGAAAACCAAACCCAACACTATCCCAGCAACAAGGCCAATGGTAGATTTAAGATTTTGGTATCTCTATGATATTTTCTAGAATTAAATGAAAAAGAAAGCTTTTGGCAAAATACAAAAATGAGTATGCTGACCTTTAGATTTTTTTCCTTCAGCAAGTGATTACTCAAAATAAATAAATAGGTAGAACCTGGAAATATTAAAGCATGATGATTTTACATAAAAATGTTCATTTTCCATCAGCATACATAGTTTATTGACTGGTAACATGCTTCAGAGACAAAAGTTTCTCTAAGGTATCAATTCTGAGTTCTGGAAAAGATCTGATGAGCAAATAGCCTTTATAATTTGGGGGCTATGATAATTCCAAAGGTTTCCGCAAAGCACTCATGGAAGTCAAGGAATAATTTCTGGCTCGTTTACAAGGGCTGTGGAGAGAGTTTGGGAAGAACAGGAGGAAGCATCAAATGTTAACTCATGGAAAGGTTTACAAAATGCCCTGGCTTCCTAACTGCCCCACAATGAGCATAAATTGTCCCACAACAATTGAAACAGATGTTTCCACTTTGCAAATATTTGCCAGAGAAATAAAGGTTTCATTTTTCCAACCTATCCTTGAGCTGTTAAGACACTATGCTAAATCAAGAATTTATATGCTGAAATGTATAATTTATTTAGAACCAGTATGCCAATAATGTTGCAAGCCAACAACTCAGCTGTTAAGAGTGGAAAATATCACACCTATTTCCTGCAAATATGTGGCTCACTTTATAATTATTACATGTCAAAGGATGCCTGACAAAATTTGAGAAGGCTACTTCCAATCTCACTGTCATAAAGATATCATCACTAAGCAATGTGGAACTGATTTTATTTATTTTAGATTCCTTATTATTCTATCCCTTTCTTCGACTTATGGGAGAAACTAATAATGAAAAATAACTTCTATGTTTTAGGGGTAAAAAAATCACTGAATAATTCCTAAGAGAACTGGTCATATTACTCCCTTAATCTATATGTTTGGCTCTCCTATCAAACCAATGGGAACATCTATATTTTGATTTAAATTAAATTTGATACAAAATAGTCTTCTTGATCTAGTGTGGATTACCAATTATGGTGTAGCTCCAAAGTTGCAAACTATTTTAATTCGAAGACTACTTATAATATTCTCCCCGTGGACTGTTTCAGAAAGAATTCTTTTACTATTGGAAGGGGGAGCACCTACAAATGCTGCATGAAAATGAAATTTCAATGTTAACTTCTTTCCTGGAAAGAAATATTTGTGCTTCAAAAATGTGATAGCAGATGTTAGCCTGGTCTTTCTGCCAAATTCAAATTAAACTCTTTTAACAACTTCATATAGCACAGCTACTTTCATTTTTTTCAATCAGCTCTACAGTTCAACTGAATCTAGGTAACTTCAATTTGTTATTCCTCATACAGCTGCATTTAAATGACAAAACCGCATTCACCTAGCCAAACAACCTCTACAAATCTAGTTTGAAAGAGGCCTGTCCCCTGAAGTTAGCCATCATCAAGAAGGCAAAAGACCAAAGTGTATTTTCACATTGGAAAATTACAAATACATTATATACTAGTGAATTACATTGTCACACTGCAATTTTTTTTAACACCGAGGCTAATTATGAAAAATCCTTGCTGACCAAGACAGTGTATTCCATGTTTGCATGTCTTGCAGGGCATAGCAGAGTGTTTTACAGATGTATTTAATAAAGTAGGTAGACACATAAATGACTTCAGAATGGAGAATAACTTTTAGCCATGCTGTTAAAAAAATCACAATCATTTCATTGTATCACCTCAGAAATACTTAGAAAAGCTAACATTTTATCACTTTACTCCATATTCATAGTAAGACCAGAGAGAAGTTGCCATACAATAACTGTGGAGAGGGCATGGCTCTGGATGCAGGTTCGCCTGGAAGGTATGCTGACTAGGTGAGAAGGCACAGCTCAGTCCAAGATGTGACACTGTACTGCTTAGTCAAGTGCCTTTCACCTTGGGATGGAGGTGCTTTTAAAAACACTTCGCAGTCTGCTCTCTCAATTCAAATATCTGAGACAACTTACATCCACATTTTTGAGAAAATGGCTGAAAGTTTTGGATTTTCTTAACATATAAAAATTGCATATATTTTATATAATGGTATAAACATACAATTATACACAACTGCATATATGTATACTTTATTTTTTAATATATAAAATTATGTATTTAAGGTGTACAACTCGATGCTTTATGTATACATTGTGAAATAATCCCCACAATCCAGCTAACCTATCAAGAAAATCTCTATTTAAAAAATTATCCACATCATGTTTCTGAGAAAATAATATTTTAAGGAAGGCTGAAAACTCCTCTATTAGCTTCTTCTGTTATACCCTGTGAACCTCATCCTGAACTTAAGTTGATATAATGCATCTGAGTAATTTTTTTCTATTAAAATATTTACTCACTGTAGAATATGCGGAAAATAAAAAAATTCTACAACACCCCAAAACCTCTTGGATCCTACCACAAAAAAATAATCACTGCTAATATCTGGTGTATTTTTTTCCAGTATCCTAAATGTATAGTCTTTTATATAACTGGTATAATACTCTATACTCTTTATCTTTTATGTATTTCATCTTGTATTTAACAATATTTTGGGACCATTTTCTGACAGATTTCAATAACATTCTTCAAAAATATTATATTTGATGCCAGCAAAATGATCCAATGTATAGATGTAACATAATTATCTATTTGTCTAGAGTCGAATGTTTAGGTATTTCTACTTTTTCTCTGTTATACATGGTGCTGTGGTAAGTATACATTTACTTAAACTATTATCAGTGTCCTTAGGGACACTATTTTCTTACACTAGATATCTTAATATTGGAATACTGAGTCAAAAATTCTGGACATTTTTCAAGTACTTGATACATATTGCCAGTTTGCACTTTCTAGAAAAGTTGAACCAGTTTACATTCTTTTCAGCAATGTGTGACTCAATATTACTCTGTGAGAATTAAATCCTAATTTTATAAGAATAAAGAATTATCCTAATTTGCATTTCTTTGATTAATAGTTGAAATTTCCAACTATATGTTTCTTGGTATTACTTTCCTCTATCAATTATCTGATTATATTATTCCCCCTTTGTTTTCTATTGCTATTTTTATTGCTGATTTATAAGAGCTTTCTGTATGTTAAGGATTTTAACTTTTAGGCTGCTGATTTGTTTAAAATTATGATACATTTTTACAATTTGTCACTAACAATTAATCTGTTTGTTATAATGAATTTCAAAATATACAAACATATTGAAGGACATAGAGATTACCCATAATTCTATTAATCAGCAATGGTTGAACACTCTTATGAACTTCCTTTCTGTCTCTGTGTTTGTAAACATTTAAAAAATAAAATTAGAATCATTATATTGTGTTCTTTATATTTTAATATTTGCCATAAGCATCTCCTTGTGACATTATTCTTTTAAACCATTACTTTCATAGATATGTGATATTTCACTGTATATGTACCGTAATTTATTTAAACCTATTCCTCCGTTTAACAGTACACAGATTATTCCCAAATATTTGCTATTATGACTAACTCTGCCATAAGCAATCTTATACAGTGAATACAATTTTCATACTACATTTAAAATGAAGTCCATACCCATGTCCTCTCCACAAGCATAAATACCATAAATAACATAAATACCATGCCTACCTGTTACTTGAGTAGGTGCAATTACTTGGCTGGCACTTGATGTAGAAGCTTCAGGAGCTACTTCCACAGGCACAGGAGGTGATGTTTTTTCAATCACTACTATATGAGGAAGGAGTGGGTAGAAAGAAAATAGGAGCCTGTTATGTACATTGAGATCCCATTTCAAAATGCAAGCATATTTAGTCTTAATAATATATCACAGCAGTTCTCGGATATGAAGAACTGTTAAAGGTTCCTAAAGCTCATGGCATCAAGCTACAGCCCCAGTTTCAAAATTTAGCAAGAATATCTGAGAGTAATTCAGAAGCCAAGAGAAATGATCCCTCATCAAATGATGACCGTCAATAATGGTCTAATAATACACTACTCCTGACCACAGAAAAGAGTGAAAAATTCATCTTTTACCATTATAATACTTATATCATACTAACACTATTATAATTATAATTATATAACATTATTATAATTCTAATTCTAATCGTTTCTTTAAGTGTATACTTCTATACATTTCTTCAACTTTAAAATCAAAGGTGTAAAAATATTCTTATCTTCCTCTTCTCTGGAGACTATTCTTATGAACAGCAGAGACCAACAAAGGCTACCTGGAAACTGTGGATGCAGATGAATAGTTGAAATGCCTGGAGAGAGCTGGGGTTGACCAGGCTCAACTTTGGTTTTCTCTTGATCCAATGAAGGTATTTCCTGGATGGTTGTATTAAAAAGACAAAAAGAGAACTGAAAGTAGGAATTATTTTGTTTCCACACATACCTTTTATTTAATTCTACTCTTAGAAAGGCAACAAATATCACAGGGCATTAGACAAAAACCTATGCAATTTTGTGATTTTTTTTTTTTAAAAATGTGCTATTGCTATGCCACTACTATGGCAGGCCCTTGAGTTTTTCCTGCAGTGCTGATCCATACACACACCCTCACCTGTTTCCTGAGGGCCCGGAGTGGAAAGTCCCTTGGGATGGTTTAAACAAATGCTGTGGCTCCTGTCCTCTGGACCACAAGCAAAGAAACAGACTCGTGCCCATGACTCAGCTTCTAATTACAGCCCCTGAGGGCTCCTGCAGACTGAACAATCAGGCCAGTTGACCTTACCCACACCAGTGCGAGGCCAGAGTGCTCAAATCAACACATTCTTTAAAGGTATTCATCAAGTTACTTGGTCACTGTGACCTTACATACACCCTCTCTTGCTTTAATTACTGTCATCTTCCAAAAATCTTACTCCCCTGGCTTCCATTTCCTTTTTAACCTGTCTCCTAGTTTGAACTGTCACCTTTTCTGCTTTACATTACCTATTTAAGATGACCTCAATCAGTCTGGATCGTACCCCACTCCCTGCAGCCCACAGTCAAGACCAGCAAGACCATTCATCCATTTCTGCAGCTTACAGACAGAATTTTCCTCTATGGCCTGGGGCAGTAGACTCCCTAATCAACTCCACTTCTCCACTTGACAAGTAGAGTCCAGCTGAGAAGCAGAATACTTCCCCACTGATTATAACTACAATCTGGTAATCCAAGTCTTCCGAAATTTTTCGTTCTAACCAAAGAGAATGCTCCCCTGACCAACCTCTTGCTGTCTCCTCCCACTGCACCTTCGCACATACAATTTCCTACCCCTGGACCACTCTGTTTTCTCTTTATCTATCATTAATAATCATGAGGCCTCTACAAAGACTGGCTACATTTTTCCCACTGCCTCCTCTCCAAATAAACTGTAGTAAAAGTATCCAAGAAAATTTTTAGGCCCTCTTTCAGATTCTTAATGAGAGTTACCATAAACTCAATCATGAAAACTGAGATAAAAGGAAGCTATCAGGGAGCTGGCCGGCCCACTCACACGCTGAATGATTCCTCCCATGTATCAGCCAGAACTAAATTCAAAATCAACAAAATTGTGAACCACTGTACATCACTGAACTTTAGGATGCTAAGAGCAGCAAAAGTTCATGTAAAGTATCTGTTGTACTTCTTTTAAGATTAATATAATATAACAGTCTTCCTTGCTGAGTGCTATCCCTCTAAAATCTTCCTTTTTTTCTGGATTCTTTCAGCACATACAACATTATGTTATTCTATCCCATATCCATAAGCTAAAAATTTTTAAAAAACTATTTATAACAATTTATATAGGACATGACCCATCTAAATTCAAATACTTACTGCATTGTTGTCGGCTGAATGAATGACACATAAATGTATAAACATTTAATAATTACCTAATGTTCATCTTATTAAAGAATCAGAGCAAGATTCAGATAAGGAACAACATTACATAAACAGCACTTAGATCCAGAAAATTCATTTCCTACTAATAAATCTCACAAGTCATAGTCCCATTTTATGCCAAAAACCAATAGATTGATAAAAATTTCTCTAAAATTTCTAAGCAATATTGTAATATTGATTGTAACTTCCAAGGGTAAGTTCTGTTTTTATTCTAATTTAATTCAAACATACATGTTAAATTTTAGTAGAATTAAGAAGTACATCACTCAGTGTATATGCATCATAAGAATACACAATTATATAAACATGTCAGAACCTTTCTTTCCATAAAAGATCCAGGCCAAATGTTAATTCTTTGAATTGTGTTTTGCCCCTGATTCCCATCAGTGCCATCATTTTCTGCTCCCTGGAATTTAAGTTCCATGAGAACAAGGAGTTTTGTCTGATTTATTCTCTACTGTTTTCCTAGCATGCAGAATACTGCCAGCCATATAGTAGGTGCTCACTAAATATTTCTCGGATGAATGAATGAATGAATGCTGAATTTCCTTAAACCAAATGATGAATGGACATGTTATGGTACTTAAGTCTTAAGAACTGCACGTATATTTTAAAAGAAAATCATTTGAAGTTTAAAAAAAGACTTGCAAGTAATGAATAAATTACCTTTTCAGGGGGTGCAGTTACCACTAAAACCAGAAAAGAAAGAAGGGTATTAGCATAATTTTAAACATCTACAATATTTCAAGTTTTAAAATGCAAAAAAAGTCCACTATCTGTCCAAAAGGATTAAGAATCAAACTAAGTCAAATGCAGAATTATGGTCATCTACTATTTTGGAAAATTTTACACATGACTGACAGGAAAAAACTATATGTTCTATGTCATTCCACAATTATAGGAGATCAAGTAGCAGATGTAATGACGTTCTATCCATGTCTCCCTTTAACTAAGAAAGTTAAAGGAGGCAACAGTTTCTGGTACATATTTATGCCCAATCTCAATTTTGTAGAACTCCCCGTATCTTAGAAAGCAAACATTTCATTAATTGGTCACATATTTAACATAATACATAATGTTTGAAATGCTTTCTGATGTCAATGTTAAAAAAGAATGCCACTATTTCAAAAACAGATAAGAATGAGTGCATCCTCGATGCATACTAATTTTTATACGAAGCCCTGTGAGAATTTTCAGAAAAATATGCTAATGAAATTATGCTAAAAAATGATAAGCCAATAAGATCCAATGAGAAGTTGGCATCAATATGGTGAACAAACCAGATATTACACTATTATAAATATTACTGTAGGGAAGTAGTGGTTATGCCTTTGTATTCTGAAAGACTTGCTTTCATTGCTTAATGAAACCATTTCTTAGTGTCAGTCCTCCAGCCTCAGGTGAACATTCACTGAAATTTTTCTCATGAGTCAATGTCTCCATAAACAGCAGTATACCAGTTTGATAGATGCATTAACTCCTAAAAGCAATCAGGTACCAGACTGATACTACTGCTGCAACAGATTTAACTAACCTTCCATCCTTCCTAACCCACCACCCGAAAGTCTTAAGGCAGAATCTGGACCAGAGCCAATTTTCTCCTGCTTACACAAAGGATGAGTAGTTGCAAACATCTGGCCATGACACCCTAAGTCTATAGGAGCTAACTGGTCAACACTGACAATTCTAGGTGAGGTCCTACCTGCTCTACCTAACCATGGAAGAAGCAAAGCAAGTACAAAGATGGAAAAATATAGATGAGAACACGCAAAGGTTTAGAGCCCTGAAAAAAGACACCTCAACCAGGAAAGAGGGTTTGCCAAGCTCCCAACTCTGTACTAAACCTGGGCATCTTCTCTCCTTATAAAATCCATAAATAGGCACTTTGAATTCTGACCTAAGAATTAAGTGTGAAAAGCCAACAGGAGCTTTATTAGAGCCAATATATACTCCATACAAACCTAAGATTTCTGTTCTTTCTATGTGGGGTGAGAATTTTTGTGGTAACGAAGATATTCAAAGTATTAGATATGCTAGTTTACATAAAGAGGCAGAGATGGAGATAATCCCTCTTTATGAATGCCAGAGAGATAGTCAAAGTTAATTGCTTTTAGTCTCCCTCTGGTATATGAGACCTAAATCACTTCCTTAGAAAAGTGTTCTTGGTTCCATCATGTACTCTTTGTATGACATCTGGCAAGTAAGGTTCCCTCTCTAGGTCTCAGGTTTCTCAAATGTAAATCAAAGGACTACACAAAGTGACTTCTAAGGTCAACTGACCCCATTTTGCTCCATTTTGCCTCCCATTATCCCTGACTGCCCGTCAGACTCTATTTCATGGAAGCTCGGTTGATGCTTTAAGTCTCTGGATTCCACTTTGTAAAGTAAATAAACATTTATTAAATGGCCCTCCAGACACACATGAATTCTAGTTCTTCCTTGAAGGATCTAAATTACTCTCCAGGAATAAACAACAAGAAAAAGAGTCACCAAACAGTAAGACTACCTCCTGAGATTATCATAGAATATTGTTACTTGTTAGGTTCATATTACTCTGAGCAATAGTTCTCCATCAGGGGTAATTTTAGCCCCCAGGGGACATTTGGCAATGTTTGGATGCCTTTTTGGTCGCAATAACTGGAAAGGAAAAAGTGCTACTAGTATCTAGAGATTAGAGGCTAGGGATATTGCTAAACTTCCTACAAGACACAGAGCAGCCCTCCACATCAAAGAATTATCCACCCCAAAATGTAAATAGTGCCAAGGCTGAAAACCCCTGTCCTAAAAGGGTAATAATAGGGAAACCAAAGCAAAGACACACAAGAAAGATGTCTAGGTCCACGATCCACTTCTACTCTCACCTTCTGGCTCCGCCATTCCTGGCCCGTGTTCCCGGGAGATGGTCAGGGCCTCCACTGGCTCTTCCTTGGCTGGGAGAGGTGGAGGATGAGTACTTTTAGCAACAGGTTGAGTGTTCTTTGGCTTGACAAATACAGGTCCTTTACCTACATGGTGATGGATTGGCCTGCGTCTATGAACGCCAGAAACCGTATAACCCATTCCACCAGGACAGATTTCCTTAAAAGCAGCTAGATTTGGGATGGGAAAATATTCCTTTTAAAAATCTAAAAGTGCAAACTTATACAGAGGAAAATATCATGATGAGTATCTCTTAATAAATCATCACTAATATAGTTACATTTAAAATCTTCAAAAACTGATGCAAAATGCTTGAATTTCTGTTAAACTTTCATATTTACAGAAAAAAAATCCAAACTTTTCTTTTACTAAACATTTTTCCATCTGTTAATTCCTTATCCTAAATAATTAGCATTATATATATAGCATATATAAGAGCATATGTTTTATATATCATCTTATATGTATTAGCAATGAATTAGAATATATATTTTTATATTTAATATTATATATCACTATATATTATACATATAAATATATGTAATATATTATATTTTTATGTACAAAAGATACTATATATTACATATATATCTTGTGGGTGCATGTATGTGTGTAGTATCAGCAAAAATCAGGCTATTTCTCTCCTGCTTTGGTATAAGTTCATTAGTTATTAACAAGAAACTCAGTAACATCTAAGTTGGATGACTGGCAAGAAGGTTAAAAAAATTAAAAGAAATCACTATTTAGGGAAACGAGATGCTGAAATCTTCATAATTTGCTTCCAGTTTGAAGAATCCAAAGGAGTCAGTCAGAATGGAGTGTATAAAGACAGGTTGGTTAAGAATGGTTGAAAAGGGGAAATGTTTTTGGAGAGTCTCAAGAAAGTGAAAAGGAATCCAGCGGTGTGAAGACATGCTAAAGAAATGATGGACAGAAATCAAGATTTTTTAAAAAAGGACATGTCACATTAGAATGTACTTATTTTATAGGGAAGGAATGACAAGTGGGCTAAAGCCTGACCATGACCAGCTGGTTTAATTATCCAGAAGACAGGAGCGAGTCTGTGCCCTGGAACTGCTATCCTAGCCAGGAAAGTGGTTTTGCACAGTTTGAAAAAAAAAAGGAGACTGGGCACATGTGATTTGCTAACCTCCATTGCATAATCCCCAGGAATAAGTTAAGGGAAAAGGCAAGGGTGGCAAAGCAGTGTGTGGCCCAAGGAGGAAAAATCCACCTAATTTCTTCGGTGTTGGTGTTGGAGGCCAGTTACCAGACACCCAGGAGCTTATGGTCTACTTTTTATTCCTACTTTTAAAATTGAAAGTAAAATAAGTCATTTCTCACTTCCACTGAACAAGAGATCTCCTATTGAATTTTCTGGACCTAAAATTAGTTCTCAATAAAAAGGAAACTCTAAAATACTCCTTAAAGCATGCTAAAACATTGTTTTTCTAAGGATCACACATTAAATGGTGGAACCTCATTCTTACATATAACTATGAAATACAATTCTTACTTAAAAAGTGTTTTACAGAAGGAAACACAGTTTTCCATCAAATAACTGAAGTATTAATGAACTATTATTTTTATGAAAATTACATATAACCAAAAATTGGTTAAGTGCAAAAATTTTATCTTTAATATTATTTTCGAAGTTAGCTATTATATTTTATGTTGGAACTTCCCTGCGTTACACTCACCATCCTGAGTATCTTTCATGTAAGGGTTACAAAGCTATCAAAACTGAACTTAAAGAGAAATGTGCCTATGAATTATAAATGTCATATTTTTTATTATTACTTTTTAATAAAGAGTAGATCAGATCCTAGAGCCTTTTGGAGATGTCTAAGATTACCCAGTCTTCCAAAATACCATTAACATTATACTATCCTCTGCCTTACCAGTCCTTTCAGATCCTAACCACCACCAAAGGTGGATCATAATATTTAAATTTCTATTTAAACCCTGTCTGCATTGTAAGTTACAGCTTTAAAACTTTAATGGCCCTATGATAGCTTATGCACTTCCCTAGGTGGGAAGCATCTTATCAAACAAGAAATTGAGTAAGTTTTTTTACGTCCACCCGCATCAGTGAAATTGAGGCCACTCCTTCTTTGATAATTTGTTGGTGCCCAGTATTTATTTGCAGAGTATGTCTCTTTCTCTTTCATTGAACTCTACTTGATCCTGCTTGAGAAGCTGGTGACTCCTTGGTAAGAGTAAGGCCCTTAGATAAACTCACTCTTTCAGGCCATAGACAATTATGTACCAAACTGAAGGAAAAAGAATAATTAACTTCTTAATATTCAGCTCCCACCCAGAAGTTCACAGGGGCTTTGTCAGGATCTGCCCTTGAGTTACTAAAATTTCCTCCAGTTCCAATTGGAGACTTTAAGCACAATGTTCATAACAGAACCTGACAACCACATGTTCAATAAATGAGTGAACGCATCAACCTACACAAGATCTAGTTACTGTGCAAGTGGTAAGTGGCGAATCATTAGGGAAAGTGCATGGCCCAACAGGGCCTTCTGGTCTCTCCATACTTTTAAACAGTAGACTTAGAGTCCTAGAAGTGAGGATAAAATGTAATGGCTTTTCTTAACATTCGAAAGGAAGTCTAATGTTACACAGAAAGGGGAAAAATCTCTTTGCCATGCAATTTTTTCCACTGATTCAACCTTTTATATTCATGGTTTCTACAGAAGTGACAAAAACACATTGTTTTATTAAAAACTAAATTTAAAGTCAGAAACAAAAAAATAACTCTAGCTGCCAAAGTTGCCCTGTGTACTTGTGCGGCTGGGAATGAACGTGTGAGCGTGCAGCCGGGTGTCTTACCTGTACCTGGAAGGGGACATTTCTCACAGTGTGGGCCCCAGGCCTTGCCCACACTACAACAGCAGAGCTGCTTGGTGAGGTGAACAGACAGAGGGTGCATACACTGCCTTCCGGAACTGACAAGTCGGTAACACGGCCCTTTCTCCTCAGAGATCACAGGGGTATCGGCTGAAGCAGAGACATAAGGCCTGACGTCACCCAAGAAACAATAAAAACCAGGTAGATTTTTCACATAATAGTAAAATGAACCTGAAAGCTGGATTAGAAACCATACTTCAGAATAAATTTATCTAGATTTAGGGCAAAAACGTTCTTGATTTACAGTCTTAATTTAGAGTTTACCAAATGAGTTTGAGTCAAGATACCAAATATCCTATCTGGTTCTTTCTTCCATTTTAGCTAACATTAAAAATCAGGTATGTGGGCATAAGTGAACAGAAAGAATTTTAATCAAAACTGCCCAAATAAACCTACTAACCTGTTATCAAAATTACTACCTCATCTGTTTTCTTGTGTTTAGCCATAATAGAGGTAGTACTAGGGCAGAATATAGTGAACGACCACAAAATTTTGTGTAAAGTCACAAACTGAACACACTGATGCTGGAAGCTAGCTATTGCTTTTCTCATTTTGAGGAAAATGAGAGCTTGCAGGGCCCCGTCAGGTCTCACCCTAGATCAGTGAACAATGAATAGGAGGCAGGGAGTGGCTACACTCCCAATGCCACACAAGGCCCCCGGTCCAGTCAGACAGCACACCAGAGAAGGGACAGACGATGGGCTCAACCCTCAGAAAACAGTGCAAAAGCACACCAGCCTATAGTCATCCAAACCAAAATCTTAACCCTGATTCTTCTACTCTTACTACATAAGACTTCACGAATCTAACACCAAAGCCTATACTAGGTAGAAAGGGCAAATAAGAGGATAAGTAAGATACAGCCCTGCCTTCTAGGAGTTCACATTCTAGTGTAAATGTGGATGGAGTATGTTTTATAGAGCCAGCTCCAGGCCTAGTTAAAAGTGCTGTATAGACTAAACTTGCTGGTCTCCTCTCTGTCTCCTCTCCCATCCCATTCAAAGCTCTTCTCTATTGTATCACTGTCCAAATGGGGTTTTCCCAATTTGCCACTCCCTTGCTCAATTCCTCTAGTACCTGAAGTTTCCAAGACATTCTCTCTCCTTCCTGCTAAGACCTAAATTGTCATTCTCCCAAAAGGACTGACATCTCAACTAGATGTTACAAGAAACAATCTAATTAAATTGAGATGCTACAGCACAGTGAAAAGACCAAGAGCCAGACAGACCTGAATTCACATGATAGGTCTGCTATTTGTCAGCAATAAAGCCTAAGGGAAGTCACTTTGACTGGTTATGATGGTTAATTTTATGTGTCAACTTAGCTATGCCAAAACTCAAATATTTGGTCAATGATAGGTCTGAATGCTGTTATCATGGCATTTATTTTTTTTACATGAGATGAACATTTAAATTAATCGTCTTTGAGTAAAGCAGATTACTCTCCAGAATGTGGGTGGGCCTCACACGATCAGTTGAATGCCTTGAAGAGGGGGGGACTGATTTCCCCCAGAAGAGAGAATCTTGCCAGCAGACAGCCTTCAGACACAAGCTGCAATATCAACTCTTCCCTTGGTTTCCAGTCTGCCAGCCTACCCCATAGATATTTGACCAGACAGCTTCTATAATCATATGAACCAATTCCTTAAAATCTCTACCCATACACACAACCCAATCGGTTCTGTTTCTCTGGAGAAAGCCGATTAATACACTGGCTGAACTTCAAATAACTTCCTCACTTTTAAATGATAGGCTCAATGTACAGATTAGAAACATCAGAGGATAAGCCTTTGTACAGAGTAGACACAACACACATGTTGGCCATTCTTATTGATAATGAAAGCAGATATCTGTATCCTCTCAAAGATATTTGTACCCAGCTTGATCACTGTTTAGCAGTAGGATTTCAATAAAGTGAAGATGACTGTCAAAAACAGTTACTATTGGTGAACTGGAACATGGGCACGGGGGATGAGAGGAGTAGAGGAGACCTTCCTAAAGCTTCAAAACTTACAAACTCTGTTAAGGCCAGTTTTGTCTAACAATAAAGTGGTAGAAAGGAGACGTTTCAATTATTTCCTCTTCCTTCTCCTAGTCACTTTCTGGAGTCTGCACAAGTAAGTTATGAAAGATCGAAGGTCACAGAATAAAAGTAAGTAAGTAAGTAAGTAAGTAAATAAATAAATAAATAAATAAGAGCATGGTTATTATTTTCAAAAGGAAAAATCCCTGGAATCATTGACCATTACTCATATACTATGTGTATTTATATGAATATGTGTGTGTATCTATAGGTTGTACCTGTATAATCTTAAGAACATATTTTACATAGTTCTCTTTTAATCTGCTCACAAATCATTTTGCTCCACATTTTCCTCTCCAAAGTGTTTGGAACTCATACAACAATACTTCCACAGAAACAATGTCAGGTCAACTCACTAGAGTCTGTTTTACATATGGCGGGGCTTAATTCTAATACCAATTATATTAATGTTAGTTCTAGATCCCAGGAACAAGGACCATTTAGAGCAGAACAGAGCAGGTGTCCTCAAATCCTCTGCATTGGCAAACAGTAACATTGGATCCCCTCCACTTCCCTATATGTGCTTCCTTGTATTCAGCTCACCCACTTATCCATGGTAGGATGCTACTGTAGGCACCATCTCTGTTATACTCCATGCTGTTCCCCTATCTGAGTACTCTACTTTGAAATCACCAACCAGGCTTATCCTCCAAATTAAACCAGCACCCTAAATCAGCAGTTCAGCGTTTTAAGGGATTAATAAGTATATGTTATTAAGAAATTGCTTGTTAATTAAAGTGAGTCTCTGGTTGTTGTTATCACATGTATTGTGTGCATGCACATACACACTAAATAAAATTTTAGGCATTTGATCATTTAGAGAATAAAGGTAGAAGTCTAGCAAGCTAATTCTTCCTAAACATCTTACCTGAAAAGATCTATTTTAAAGACCTTTGTCTTCTCATAATTTCCTAACCCAAATATTCACTGTAAGCACTGGGGTACCCAGAGTACTGATTTTTTTTCCACGACAGCTTTCCAAAGTACTTCAGGTGGACAACTTTCAGGGAGTAAGAGAATCATTGATTTATAGTCATTAGTAAGTCAATTGTTAGTGAGTCTGGGAGCATCAGAAAATGTTCTAACTACATGTTTTGCGTCACTCCAAATGTACATAAGAATTAGCAACTAACTAATAAAAAATCTACTCCTTCAGAGATTAAAAAAAAAAACTATGAAGGACGCCACTGAAAAGGTCTAACTTACATACCTAAATATTACTGATGCTCCTATTATTCAAGTTTTTTTTGATCTATAACTATATGGACAAACAAGTATTGGATTATGCATCAGACTTCTAACAGAGTGTACCCTTTAAAATTTTCCCTATTTTAATATCTAAATTACCTGTTATTCTTTTATCATTTCAAATGACTCACATGGCAATTCAATTTATTTCATTAAACATCTCTAGCATTTTCACATTCTAGTCATCAAGACACATAAGCCCAGGAACAATGTGCTACCCAGAATTATACAAGAATGGTGTTTCTATTGTCTGAGTATCTTTACCCACAGGTGAAAGGCTAGTCATAAAGGGTGATTAGCATACTACATTTATTATTTAAAATATGGTACATGATTATACATTCTAAGAATAGGTGAAAATGGGTATGAGACTGAGTACTGAGGACCAATAAAGAAGGGTACTGATAGGTTCATATAAGCAGTTATGCTGAAACAGTGGTTTTGCACATTGTTCTGTTTTGCAAGATTGCAGGATGTGTTGCTAAGATAAGGGTAACAAGATTCAAGTACTCTATATAGAGAGAGGAAAAAACATTTCAGAGGCATAAAAACTACAGGAAATGCCACATCATTCAGTCAGGAAGACAAATCTTTTGCTCTTGGCTAGAGACATGAGAGAAATCTTCAAAAGTAATAAACTTATAGCTCTGTATCCAATGCTGATGGCAATTCTATTGCAAAACAGTAAGAAGGTAAGATGCTATAGTTTTCTTATTTGGGTTTCCCAATGGCATATTAAACATCTTATACTTAATTACAGGGTCACACAATAAATCTGACTATACTTTCAAAGACATGCTGCTCTAATCAATTCAAATGTGAATAAGTATCTTTAGCCTGATCTAGAACCTAAATTTGGAGGCACGTACCGAGTTTTAAATCTCAAACATCAGTTACTAGCTCTGTGATCATGAGAAGTTCCTTAAACTCTCCTAGCTTCAAATTTCATAATGTCTAAAATAAATAAGAATAATACACATCTAAAAAAGATGCTAGGGAAATTTAAATAAAAATGATGTACAAAAATATGACTGGATTTTAGAAAGGATTTGTAACTGACATCCAGGGTTATGGCAGAAGTTCCTGAGCACATCCTCTCTAACTCTCTCCTTCTGCCAATTAGCAACGAGTCCATGGGTTGAGAATCCTATGAAATAGCAAAAGTCTGGGCTCAGAATTCTTCAATTTGGGCCCCTATTTACTGAACCTATGGACACACCCTCTGCAGCATTCATCCTGGAGCTCTGGAATTCCCGAAGAAAATTAATTGCAGCTCAGCAAGTCAGAAAATTTTCTTACTACGACTGCAAAGATTATTATCCTTTTCTTGAAATTGCTCTGAAAAGTGCTAAAATTTCACCTTTCCCCATAAATAGGTAGGGGCAGATCTGGAGAACGCTGCTGCAGCATCCTAAGCCACAGAGAGGTAAGAGGCAACGAATGCCAGAATCCTCCTACTTTCTTCCTTTCAGCTTAGCTAAGTCAAGGACAGAGAGCAAGCAAGGAGCAAAATAGAAATGGTTGCAACCTTTGGCTGGAATCAAGGAATTCTGAGGGTGTTCACCTCAGTGCATTCAAGAACAGGGAGAGCTTCCCACTGCTCCTCAGCCATTGCCAAGTGCATTTCTTTGAGTTCACAGAATCAGCCACATCTTTTATAGCCTGGATATGCCCTAAATCCATGCTGTCTGAACAAATGTGGTCAACCTCCCTCCATTTGCTTGCATGCTCTACCCGTGGCTGTTTTTAGACCTCTCAAGAACATATATTCCAAATGTTAATGCAATAACAACTTTGCTCAGTGCCTGTGTGGACCCATGTGATACCCATTCTTCTTCTGCTACTGTCCCCATTACTCTTGAGGGTATCATCATCTTGCTAATAGTTTTTCCCTTACTCTATAAACATCATTTTCTTCCTTGATTCTTCTCAGCTGTCTTCAACCTTTCCCCCACTGGTTTCTTCAAAATATAGTTTACCAGCAAATCACACTGGATTGAACAAAGTAACAAATCCTGAAGGGACTCTACATATCTCTGTGATATTACATGTGGTAAATTCAAAGGAAAAAGAAATAAATCTGCCCATTCAACGCTGGTACAGAGCCCAGGTTTTAACTTCAAACTCTAAACGGGAACATTTAACTAGCAACAAACATCTCCCAATACTTATCATTTCAGCTGTTGTAGTTGAACCATAAAATTGAATTATTTATTTTTCAAATAAGAATGGATGGTTGTTTAATAAGTTCAGTACTATTTGAGCACTGACAGGAAAAATAAATGCTAAGGAAATGTGTAAGTGTTTCAAAAATCTCATGGCAAATTTCAACAATCTTATTAAAACTGGGATGTCTGCCCTTAATGCTAGACATCGGATCAAGTCAAAGTTTAATAAAACACTTTGAGACCAGTTCTCCAAGTTTACCTTATCTGCAACCTTCAATGTAGTAATTTTAACCAGACTACAAGTCAAATTATTTAAGGAGGGAGAAAAACATTCACAACAAATTCTATATCCAAACTCGGCAAAATCTTTTATGCTTAAATTATAAAACTATTTAAACTATTTATACATGTAATTCAAATCAGCCAGAAATTATCTATAAATTCTCTGGATATTGTCAACAATGTGATTTTTTTGGCCTGAAATTATCAAATTCTTGCATCAGTTTTCAAACGTACATTGCATGGAAACATAATTTTAGTCTAATTTTACCACTGGCCAAAAAAAAGCTCTTATAATTAGATGTCTGTCTGTTTCATGATCAGGACTATCTGTGAAAGAACATGGGTAAAAGGACTTACGTACAAAATTTCCTAATCTGCATTTAACAGTTTTTAAAGGAAAACAGCAGTAATTAGTAACAATGTTCCAAAAGATTCAACAAATTCATCTAAAAGTAATGAATGAGATTGTCATTTTAATTTACTACCCTTGTCTTTATTTCGCCATGTCTGTGATCTTAGCTTAGGGTACAGAGTTAGAGAGAGATGCACAGTTAAAAATAAATGATGGTACCTTCATGAAAAACATGTCTTGACCAAATGGCAAGTTTAAAAGCAGGGACCAGAAGGATGCAGTTTAATATATACCAAACCCACATTAAAAAAAAAAAGAAAAACAAAAACGAAAAAACATTGCAAAACAGAGGTTAATACAGAATTTAAAATATTTAAACTCCATTTGTATATGGCTTTGAAAAATGTGCAGTGTTTACCTATCTTGTAATAATGAGCATAAACACCATGAAAAAAAAGATAACCTTAAAAAAATCTGCATTTGAGAACTTTAGAACTAAAATGCATCCATCTCTAACTGATTTGTAGTGATTACCCTGAATTAGATGTAATGGTGAGAGTCGCTTTGGAAAATCTATATTTTCTGTACCAACATTATAATATGTGGCTTGATGCAGGATTTTTACCCTTACCAGGCACAAGAGAAAATCTTAGAGACAACATTTATAAGGCAAAACAGTATAACTCTGAGGACACATTTTGGTGGTTTTTGAGGACAACAAAATAAAATATTTGAAATTAGAACTGAATAGAAAATCTGAAACGCAGGGCCTTGGTAACTATTTCCCAGACTCTTCCAACTAAGAAAGTACAGTGAAACCTCATTAAATCAGACACCAATGACTCAGAATTTGGAATAATTAAAAACAGAAGCTGGAACGAAGTTTAACTCAGCCTAAATAATGCTTAAAATACTCATGAAGGAAAAAACTGTTTTCATCTCTCAGGTATGCTCATTTTAATTAACTCTTTCCTTTTCATCAAAATATATCTTCCCAGTATGCTTGCTGTCCACCTTGACTTTCAGCTATTATATTTTTCTAAACACAATAAAAATGCATTTAAGGGAAAGTTCCATAACACAAATGTTTTAGTATATCAGGCTTGCCTCCTCCCTCTTGTAGTTTTAATGAGGTTTTCCTGCATATTTACACTATTCAGTTGACCACTGAGTATTTACCTTCTTTTTGGATATCCCCCCACTGCCTCCCTGCCCCCACAAAAAAACATGACTCAACATTGAAATAAAAAGTAATCATTACTTACGGACACAACTTGTAAAAGTAGGATCCGGCCCAAATCCCATTTTGCAGGTACATCTATAGCTGCCCATGGTATTCAAACACTCACCATTAGGGCACACACCCTGTAGCTGGCATTCATTAATATCTGCATGAAAACACAATTCTTTTAGAAGGAACAGTCAAGCCCTGTTGGACAAATTCTTATAGTAAATTACATTTACTTTCTTTTTCACCGTAATTTCCTTGTTATAGTAAATAAGAGATGTTAGCAGCTTTTAATGCATCAAGTGTGAATGAACTAAAGTCAAATCGAACAATTACTGAACATCTACAATTTATATATCGAATATTCATTATGTAGCTACTATGTACCCTGTTCTATTCTAAATACTAGGGATTTACCACTGAACAAAACTGACAAAAGAGTCTGGTCTTCACAGAGCTTACATTTTAGTGTTAGTGTATGTTAAGCATTCTAGAGCATACAGGTAAGGCAAATGGTTCCACCCTAGAGACAGTCTAGTTGTACATGAAACTATGTAAAAAATTAAAGAAGTGAAAATCAGTTCAAGTTATTACAATTAGAAGAAAGATCATAAACTTGAAATGAATATGAAATTGCCTGTATAGACAGGGCTACAAAAGGAAGTTGAAGTTGGGGGAGACTGTGGCATTGCAAGGAAGGTAAGATTTCATCAGGCATTGAAGTTGGGGAGAAGTTGGATGGGTGGGTAGGAAGGCGTGAATGATCTATGTGGGTGGACACTGCAGTATAAGCACAGTATAAGCACAGTATAAGCACAGGGAAGGGGGATCAGGAAATTGCGAGTCAAACCATTGGCTTAAAAGGAAGTTTCAGGAAGGTATATATTGGAAAAAGAGCTGGTTAAAGCCAGGCAGGATACAATTTTATTTAGAACAGGGAGCCATACTAAAGTTTTCTGAACAGGAGGAAGATATAATCAAAGGCAGGCTCTAGGGAAATTCATCTGGCTAGCACATGGCTTGGTGAGAAAAAAATTAAAAGTTTGATCACTGAAGGAGTAATGCGAGCATGTGGCTGGTGACAAGCCAGGTTGGTGACATTGAGAATAATCAGGAAGGAAAGGAATAATTTTTTTTAAAGAACAGTTGACAATGCATGGTGTTTGACTGGCCAATATAACATTAGAAAAAACGAGAAAGGAGTTGAAGATACCTGGGAGGCCTCTAATCTGAGAAAAGAGAAGACATTGTTGGTTTTGTGCAAAGTTCTGAGGAGGAAAGAGGCAGATGAAGATATTAGTTTTATACCTGAAGGTCACAATGGAACACCCAAGTATAAATATCTAGCAGCAGCAGAAGTTCCAAGAAGTGAAAAGAAAACACAGCTGGAAATAGAGACTTTTTGGTCATATGCATACGGTGATTGCTGTGGTCTGAATGTTTGTGCCCCACCTCCAAATTCATATGTTGAAATCCTAACTCCCAAAGGTGATGGCATTAGTAGGTGGGGTTTTTGGGGAAGAGCTTAAATCATAAGGGTATGATCCTCAAGACTGGGATTAATGCCTTATGAAAGAGACTCCAGAGAAACCCTTCATTCCTTCCTCCACCTAAGGACACAAGGGAGAAGTCTACCACCCGAAAGGGACCTTCACCAAAAGGAGAAGAGGCTGATGCCTTGATCTTGGACTTCCCAGCCTCCAGAACTGTAAGCAATAAATATCTGTTTAGAAGCTACCCAGTCAGTGGTATTCTGTTATAGCACCCCGAAGGGACTAAGACAGTAATCCAAATAAGTGAGAAGAGGAGAGAGAAAAATGTGGTGATTTTTAAAAAGAAAGATGATAGAGTCATTTGCAGAGGTAATTAATTAAAAATCAAAAATAGAATGTGACAATTAAAAATGAAAAATTAGTCATCATTTATACTTTATTCAGTGCGGCTTATGAAGCTTAATAGTTAACAGACTTGGCTATTATCATTTCCTTTTCAAATAATATTTATTTCCTTCAATGATTAAGTCTAACAAAACTTTTATTAAAGATCCTAATATTAATTTTCTAAATTAAAATCAAATACAATCATAGCAAAACATTACTTGGCAGAATTGTCACACAAAAAGGCAAATACAGCCCTCAATAAATCATTACTTGCTTATATTTCATATCTTAAGTAGACATAGATATCTATACAGCCACACTTATCTAACATGTACAGGTTTTAATTTAATTTTAGTGATAAAATACATTTTCAATGATATTCGAATGACAAATTAACACATATATTTGTTATATCATTCCACAGCATTCCAACTTGGATCCAGCTGGAAACGGGTACAGCTACATTACACCTGGCACAGCATATGATCCAGCGCCTATCTTACCCTTTTTTCAGAGCTTGTAACACACAAGCTATAATACACACTTGGGCTGTAATACACACTTATGCACAGCATGAAATTGAAAATATTCCCCCGTAACTCATTCTCCTTGAGAAAACCACTATGAAAGACCAGGAAGAGTGCCAAGTCCAGTTGGGGCTTACATGGCATAAGCAAAGCCCTATCATATGTCCTAAATTAAACCTCAAGTTTGGGTAACGAGCCATTTGTGGTCAGAAAGGCTGCACAAAATCTCCACTCTTCCGTTTAGGCTCCTGTCCCCATCAGGTGTAATTACTGGCCTTTCTCTTTTTCTGACCGGCTTGCACCCCTAATCACTGGCTGCACCACTACATATTCCATGCTTACCTCTTGGGACCTAGAATTAACAGTACCATCCAGCCTCACTGCTGGATGCCAGGTTAAGGTAGAAGGAGGTTTCTTCTCCCAGCACATACAATCTGATGTACAACCGCTGCCTGTGCCCTCCACCAATAAGCCCTCTTTGACTCTCCTCAATGTTGCCCACTGCCTCAACCATGATGCTATGGGAATAGAGGACAGAAATTAAGAGTGTGCGCGCGCGCACACACACACACACACACACACACACACACAGCTACAGGCAGGAGGGAATAGACAAATCCATAAAGAAGGGGATCCTGTAAAGCTTTCCCTTTTCTTACTAACTCCCTTCTGATCAGCTTGTGCCACCAGCACTAGCAACATCGACTCCCCAAATGTTGAGCCACCGAAACCCAGAGAATGGACCTTTTCTTCATAACACACTCTCACAGCTTCTAGAAAAACTCCCATTTTGCTCAGCTGCCTCAATTTAGTTTTTTATCATATTTTCTAAAATGCCATAAATTAGAGATTAATTGCATTCCCAAGTTTTTCTTTTTAAATTTATATACAGCAAAGTATATTAATCTTAAGTATACAACTAGATGACTTTTGATGTATACACATGTGTGTATATATATGGATCTATATCTGTGTATAAGTGTGTGTGTGTGCACGTACAGTGTAACCACCATCCAGATCATGTTTTAGAACATTTTTATTGCCTAAGAAGTCTCCTTCATGCCCCTTCCCAGTCTATATCTCTGCACCCACAGGTAATTACTATTCTGACTTCTGTTATCATTGGTTAGTCTTGCCTCTTCGTGAACATCACATGAAGGGAATCATACTGTGTATATTCTTTTGTCTGACTATTTTATTCATTTTTATGCCTGTGAGGTTCATCGATGTTGTTGCATACAACAGTTCACTCTTTTACTGCTGTACTATATGTATGAGGATATCAAAATTAATTTATCCATTCTAATTTGGGGCTATCGTTAATAATGTTTCTGTGAACATTCATATGTATGTCTTTCAGAAAGGCCAGATACTCATTACTTTTGGGTTAATATCTAAGAGTAGGATTTCTGGGTCACTAGAGAAGGTCCAATAGGTATTTAGTAGATAATTTAATAGATATTGTCAAATGATTGTCTAAAGTGGCTATGCCAGTTTCCATTCCCAGTCCTGAATGCCTTACATCCTTGTCAAATAATTCAGTCTTTTTCATTTCAGTCATTCTGGCAGGAGTGTAGTGTCATCTCACTAAGGTTTTAACTTGCACTTCCTTTTCACATATTTATTATGCCATTTGGATTGGGGGGAAAAAACATTCTCTTTAAAATGTAAATACCTACAAAAATGTTGTGAGTCAATAAGATTGCTTCCTTTTAGCACTTGGGGAGGATCAGTTAGTGATTCTCAAGGAAGAACAATGTGTGATTGCCCAGAGGATGTTTTGTGTTGTCACCAGGACTGGGGAACATACAGCGGGTGGACACTGGGGAGCTAAACTTTCTAAAAGTGTAGCTAGTCTCCACTGACAAAGAATTGTTCTGCCAAAAATAGCAATAATGCCCTCATTGAGAAACCCACACAGAGGTGATGAAAATAAGAGTTTGTAAGAGCAAAAAGGGATCATTTTGAAGCAACACTGCCTGAGGAAAATGGGGTGATGGTGGGTGCTGGCTACATGAGAGGACTTAAAAGTTCCCTTCCCTCAACTCGGTGTCTGTATCTTCTATATGTAGAAAGTTCCCTGCTGCCTCAGAGTCTGTGCTTTGGACACAGAACAGAATTGAGGATCAGCTAGAAGCAAAACAGAGACTGGGTGCCCCAAATCCCTGAGTCTGGGGCTATGTGGTTTGCGATCTGCAAGCTCAAAGTCAGCATAGCCAAGTCGGACCAGAATCTGATATGATTCATCAGACGCACCTGTGATCCGCAGACTGCTCCTAGAGCCTGGGCACCCTGCACACCTGTCTTATATAAGGCAGTTAGTTCCCTTGCCTCTGCTGCAAATACTGTCTATGAGAAGATGACAATTGTCAAAAAAAATGTTTTAAACCACTGAAAATATTATTTCTGTGTCAAATCACATTTCAGGTTTCAACAGCAAAACTTTAAAAAGCATTCCATTTGTGAATTTATGCCTCATATGCAAAACTTTACATTTAAAAAATTAGATAAGAATTTTCCTGTTTTTTTTGCCTCTAAGTTCTTTCAAACTCCACTTTGTTCCTGAGAGGACTGTAGGTGGCTAGCCAGTTTATGTCCATTGTGTTAAAACAAACAAAAAAAGCAAATAACGTATTCACCATGATTTTTAGTTTAGAACCTCAGAAATGAATATGAAACATGAGCAATTATTAAAATAATGTTCTGAGATAGCCAAGCTTTTTAAGACCTTCCTAAATTAACTGAAGGAAATCAGAGATTCACAAATGCAGTAAGAACCAAACACGGGTTAACTGAATATATCTGGATACAAGAAATTTAAGGAGTCCACTAACAGAAGACATCATCAAGCCAAAGTTTAACAATTTTATGGAACATGACTGGCAAATTAAGAATTATAATTTTATTTAGACTTCAATTCCTATGGTTCTTTTCTTTTTTAAAAATTAAATAAAAGCTAAATTTATTATATTTTTTATAAATAACTTATATTTGGCAAATATAATTGCATTTCTGGAGGCTCATATTTTACAGGGTCAGCCAATCTCCCTTAATGTATTCTGATTAAATTTTAGCACTTAGTTTAAAAAACAAATGAATTTGTTCATTGTTCTCCCTCTGTAGACTACCAAAGTTCTCTGAACAACTGTGGAATTCTACCTTTTGAAGAAATGGTATAACCACTGCTTAGAGCACTGTTTACTGAGTTAAGGAATGAAGGTCAAAACAAATGGCCTGAGTGGGCATTCTTGTAGAGCCAGGCACCCATCCCCTTATCTCCAGCTGAGCTGTTATGTTAGAGCATTCTAGAAGTTTACAGAAGCAGAAAGGAGGAGAGAAACTCAAAGCTCATGTGTTCCTTTAGAGTAGGCAAAATCTATGGGACTACAGCTAATATTAAGGAGATTTACATGCTTCTCCACTTACTTAAAACAGTAATACAGTATCTCTGCTCAGCACAGCCTATCATGTACCTCAGGCTATATATCAAGTTCAAAAATACAAAACTGCTCTTTTTATAAATCTGAATGTCATACAGTTCAACCTATTACAACAGAAATAGAAGGCTCGGCATCTACCATCCAGACAGTACAAGAATACAGAGTAGTTTAGAAACGTGCATAATGAAACTCCTTAAAGCACCTGATATAACACAACCTTAGTATTTCAGTACTAAGGAATAAAATAATCTAGTACAATGAGGCGAGAATCTTCATCGTCCTTTATATTTGTCCATCACACCTTATCTATCTCATTGGAACTTCATAACAATCCTGGATAGTGAGCAATGCAATAGTTATTTCCATTTTATAGAGGTAATTTTGTCCACGATCATATTTTTTAAAAGAGTGAGGGGGATTTGAAGAAATCTAATGGGACAACTATCTAGCTTTGGTATAACCAGGACATCAAATTATGCTACCTAGAACAAGTCACTTAATTCCTATCGGTCTCAGTTTTCTCTCCTGCAACACAAAGGAGATGAAGCAGAAAATCCCCAAGGTTACTCCTAGCTTAAATCTTCTTACTTCAAAACAAACTGCCAGCTGCCAGGGTTGAAAATGACAATAAATAAATTGTGACATTTATGCATAATATATTATGAATAGCATAAGTGCCCTTATGGGAAATCAACACACTTTTATGTATCTATTCTGTGTGTTTAACAAAGTGAGTAATAATTTATTGCCTTTTTAGTGACACAAGTTTACACAGGAAATGAGGCATGCCCAGTAACCAACAGGAATTAGGTACAAGGTAAGGACAGTACATGAAGATCTTAATACTGTGTGAAAATGTGAAACTTTCTAGAGATTCTGCTGTGTATATTCAGCTTTTGCTGATGGATAGCATCAAACAATTTAGCAACATGACTTCTTGAACGCAGAAAAAAACATCACTTGAGGTAAGTACTCTTCCTAGCCAGACAGACTATTTGGCTATTTAATATGGATCATTTACTTTTAGATAAAGGAGGAATTCATTCTCTAAAAGGACATATGTCTTTCTTAAACTTCCACAGAAGCCGCTTCACACTGGGTACACATGTCCCTGAAGGCACATGATGACATTCCACAGGGTACACACATGCTTGGATACTTTTAAAGGGATCAATGTCTAGGTCTTGAGCCTTTATAGGTTTCCTTTTTGAAAGGTGACCTTTTCTATCTTTCCTGGACTCAGTGCCTTCTTTCTCATTACAAAGTCAAGTCTTCTCTTGCCCATCTGTAATATTTCTAGGCTTTCTAGGTACATTGCCCTACAATGTAAAATTCTTAAAGGCACCAAAAAAAATGAACAATTCACAGGTATATCTGTCCTGAGGGAGTGTCACAGAAAGAGCGGTAAGTCGGATTTGTTTCATAAGAAGGCCTAGCTTTGTCAATTAAGTTAGACAGCAGACATTATTCATAAACTCAATAAGCCAACTCTATGGCTCCAAGGCTTTGATGAAAATATGCTTAAAGCACATATCTGATACAAACGCACCAGAAGTAAATCTATCTTATTCATTTAATTTCTGATGAAAAGAATTGTAGATGTCAGCTTAAAAACATGTGGACATCTAAGTTTCTCAAAATTATTTTAGCAGGTAAGTGAGCAAAAAAAATGTTGGAAGATCAACACTCCAGAGTAATTTTACCTAAGGTAGTTTACATAAAACCCAAGCTTTGTGAGGATTCTGCTAAAGGAAGGGTTCTGTGGCCAAACTCTGCATAGTCTACATACCTAAGCGCATTAAAGAAAGACACTGAGAAGTCCTTTGGCAAGGATTCTTGATTTTCTTTAACTTGGTATTTTCCACACATTTGGCCATGGAACCCTTTTTCACACACCATCTATTAACATCCTTCTGAACTGGTGGTCTGTGGAGCACATTTTGTAAAATGCTGCTTTCTAGGGCTGGCCCCACAAACTACTGTATGGGTCTCTTTGTGGTTATATTAGTTTTGACCGAGATCTCACTGCCACCAGAGTCTCCCCTCCTGACCTGTACTCGTCCGCCATTATAAAATGGTAATCTAGCATAGGATGGATTTGACCCCTGGACTTACTAAAAGGAGACAAACCACTGTGGGAGCAACTCCCTTCCTCCTAATTCTTCCCTCTTCAGGGTAACATGATAAAAGAATTATCAGAGCCCAGAGAACAGCTTGTATTTATTTCTTGATACATGTGTACTACACATGGAAGATGCTAATAACACACATCTCCATTGGTCTTGGATTTAACTACAGTCTACAGACACTACATTAATTTCTCCTTGAAACATTCACAGTAACATGAATCCATCACGGGCTCTCCTCATCACTTGTGATACAACAGCCATCTTCCCATTGATTTTACGACCCCAGAGATTAAGGTCAAAGAGCTATTGGAAAATACAATGTGCTAATGACTCACTTCACCACTGTCTTTCCTGAAGAAAAGCGAATAAAATAAACAGACATTTCCTTTTTGAATCCTATCCCAGTGATATGAGCAGAGTAAGAGGATACACCAGAAAGTGATTCTAAAATGGATACAAATGGGTCCCAAATTGACTTTTAAATGCTGAAATATGGTGCTCAGGTCCAGAGCAAAACTCTTCAAATTCTTACTAAAAATACTGTGTCTATTTAAATCAGAAACTGCAGCAGGAGTTCCAAGAGGATGCCTAGAACAGTAAGATAGCCCTTTCGAGTCTGGGTAACATCTATTAATTCTCTCTTAGCCATTGACTACTATAAAATGTGATTCGGCATCACATTAAGTATACCACAGTTTCTGGCATTAAAACACTAAATACAGCAGAGGACTGTATGAATTTGCATCCTGTAGGCTAAATAAAAAGAATTTTAAACATTCTTAAGTGTCTTAAAGGACTGAATTATCAAGTCTGGTTGATTCCAGTCTTAGTTTATACCTATAGGTTTTCTACTATTATTTCTCAAACACATAGCAGAACAATGGATTCTAAGTTTCGTTTTTATACTCACATTACTCTCATAGACATATTTCCTATTTCCTCCAAGAAAGAAATAAACATGACAATAGTCAATTCCCTTTTGATAACTGAAATGAAAGAACTTCAGAGATAGCCCTGTGAAGAGGTTCAGAACAGGCCTCCCCAAGATGCGCCACTTTGGCACATGAACGATTCTGAGCTGAAGGCAAACAAGACCCTGTGGGTTCGTGAGAAACTTTTACCTTTTTCTTAAAGAATTTAAATTAGGGGTCTTGCCCACAGTAAGAGTTATCACCAGAAATAACTTTTTATGACCTATCCGTGGGCAGGGCAAATTTCTAATTATTAAACATCTGCTCTTCTTATCATCCTGCAAGGCCTAACCCACCTCTGAAGCCTAAGATGCCTTACTTCATCCTTAGCTGAGAATGTCACATGCACCTCATTTTCTGTCTCTGACTCTCTCATGTATGTAGGTTTCCCATGTGAATGTATGTAATTAAATTTAGTTATTTTCTCTTGTTGCTCTGTCTCATGTCAGTTTAATAATTAGACCAGATGGAAGGAACTAATAGTATAGAGGAAAGTTTCTTTCCTCCACAAATGCAACTGCAGAGAATGCTGCTTACGTCAGGGAAGAACATGTTGAAGGAAGGATAAAAAGCACTGAAAAGATCTGAAATGATAACATCAAAAGAATATTATCAGTTCACTAGGCAGAAAAAGCTGTTGCCCACATGCTGCTGAGTGGAAGAAACCAGACACATGCACACACACAAAAAAACAAATTCTAGATAATTTGAAAGTTCATTAAGACAAAACTGATCTATGCTTGTAAATCAACGATGACTTTAGTTTTGGAAAAAAGGGAGAAAGTAAAGATTGGGAAGAGACAAAGGGAAGATTCTGGGGTACAGGTAATTCTGTATTTCTTCACCTGGATGATAACTACACATCTGTACTCACTTTGTGATAACTCGCTAAGTTATACACCTTCAATTTGTACACTGTTCTACACACAGAGAACACATCAAAGAAAGGTTTTTTAAAAAATGTAACTACAAAATTTCTAATATAATCGCCATAATGTTTTTTTCACCAATACTTTTTAGATGTTGCTCTAAGGCAGATTGTAAAGTGGCCTCATAGTAATACAAATAAAGAGAATTTTCTTTTTTCTCAAGCAAAATACACATTTATTTGCTAAGTCAGCATAAGCCACTAGAGTGTTACAGATTTTTAAAATGGCCTCAATTCTTCACCTCTCCATGTATCCATGCCTGTTGCTATGTGACTTTGTAGCTCCTCCGATGAAAAGGTGGTGTCTAAATACCTTTATAGTCGTATCATTCACCTTCACCTATACCTATGACACATCCTCTCTCATGCATGTTTTAGGTTCTTCCAGTCCCAACAGCTTCCCTACCACATCATCATCTTTCCCAAATTACTATTATTTGAACGTAAAATTATTCCTACATAGAAAACTCAGAAGAAACTACCAAAATTAACAAGAGTTAGCTCCAGTAAGACAATAACTAGTAAAAAATAATAATAATCTTGCTCACAGACACATTCACCATAAAATACCTGCAGAAAGCCTAAGTAGAGATGTTCAGGGCCTATGTGAAGAAAAACATACTATTTAACTGCCCTTCTTATGTTTTTAAATTTGTAAAGATAGGGAAATAATGGAGGAGAAGAGGGACACAGTCAGTAGGCTCTCTACTGCTAGCAGAAAGAGAAATTGTACATCCTTTCTGAAAGGTAATGTGCACAGGATGAATCAGAGCTTGGAAACTACTCATTTCTCTTCTGAACAATCACAGATTCATATAAACGTTCATAGTTAAGTATAGCTAAGTATGTCTCTGACAGCAGATCCTTGAATAACACTGTTTTGTTCAATTCTGATGAGATGCCACAGGAACTTGACTCTTGTTTATATCAATTAGCCTAGGTAAAACTAGTTTTGTTATATGTCATCTTGCTTAAAAGTCACGGAACCTATTGATGACATTGAGGACTTACTGTAATATAATAATGAAAAATAGAAACCAATATGAAAATCCAACTTTAGGGGAATGGTTAAATGGGTTATCCTACATCCATTAATTGGGATACTATGTCAGCCCTACAATAAGTTTTAGAAGATTATTTAATAAAATCAGGAAGTCTTCATTACATATTAAGTAAAGAAACAGTTGTCATAGGTATCCATGAAAAACAATTTCAAATTTCTATCTACATATATATAATACAACAAATGTATCAATTTTTATAGATAATTATTTTTCTCTTTATATGTTTCTCTGGTTTCTAAATTTTAAACAATAAGTCTGAATTATTTTCATAAATAGGAAAGACAATATTTTTAAAAGAAATGTTTGTAAATGATATCTATGATTTCCTAACTAAATGGGAACTTTCTCTTTGAAACTTTCTCTCTGAACCACAATGTTTGTTCCTTTTGTACAGCACTTCCTAAATGCTGCCTTAATCTTTTAATTACATGTGAAAACTACAATATTTATTAGGGTTGGAATTCAGCCCTATTATACTCTATATATCTCAGAGTAGCCCTATGTAAGTTGTCATTAAATATTTGTAAAATAAATGAGTGAATGAATAGAAAATAATCAATAAATTTATGTTGATAGGCTGCTTAATTGCAACAAGTAAGAGGCTTTACCTGCAGATAACAGATTATATAATTGGAAGCTTTTCCATGAAAAGCTTTTCAATATCCTCAAAGAAAAATAATTTATAATATATACACATTAGCTTAATGTCATATTCCAATATTGATTTCTTGAATTAAAAAAATCCTGATGTAAATATGTTAAATAACACAAGAAATTCACACTTGTCTAAGCCACAAATCCGTTTTCTTTTAAATATGCAAGAAGTTGTCATAAAGGGCCTTTGTACATTTCCATGTCAAAATAAGTGTAAAGCCAGTAACTGTTTTCCCAGCATGTATCACAAAGCCTGTTATACTGTACTCAGTACATGCAATTAATCGTTAAGAGCCTCGCCTTAAAGTTATGAATCACTTCACCTCATTCTACCTGTCTGTTTTAACCAAGCACTATGCCACAGACTACATTCTTTTCTCCAGCCCAAAAGGATTTTTTGAGGGTCTCACCTGCACTTTCTAGTCTTCTCAAGGCAAAGACATATATTCCTCTATGTGCTCACCAAACTGCAGGCATAATCAATTTTTCCAGTTATCACTGAGAGGTCTGAAATGCGAGCTACAGTCCAGGTAAGCTCTTCATAACCAAAAAGTCTTATCAATGGCTTACTTATATGGAATATTAATCGAGACTGGACAGTCTCATTTCATATTTCAGACAGAGACATGCCCTTGAAATAAATGTGCATTATCTTTTGTATGGTCCAACTAAAATTCAGTTTCAGAAACACATTGAGAAACTATCTAAAAGGAACTCTACAGGGCAAGTTTTACTAATGAGTAAGTATTATTGTGCCCTAACGTATCTGTTTTGTAAATTTGTTTTATTAAAGCAGAACAACTGGTGTATAAAGTGATGCCAAAACAAAGTGATGTGGATAGCTCTTTCATATTTGCTTTAACAGGCTCATCTGGAGCCAGCTAAAATTCAACTAGTTTAGGACAGTGAATACAGCAAACTGTATCCTGTTGATTCAAACTTATTTAATGACACTAAATCCAAGGGCAAGAATGAAGTCTTATTCATCATTCATGCCATATTCTCAGTTAGTCTACAGCCCAGCCCTGTCCTGCCAATTAATGTTTGTAGAATACTGAATATATTTTTTAAAGTTTTTGAGATTATCTATAGAAAAGGAATATACAATATATATACTGGATTAGAAAAGTGTAGACATCTTTTGGTTATATATGTTGGTTCTGCCCACAGCACTTGGATACTTGCTAAAAATGTAGAAAATAATACTAAGTTGATTTTATGCCTAAATACTCATGAACTAGGTAAGTGATTTTAGTATATCAAAAGAGATATTTGCTTTTAATAAAAGATTTCACTAATAGACTGGTACCTAGTACTTTTAGAAACAAATTCTATTTTAAAAACTTAGCTTTATACCTGATTTAAGAACTCATTTATCTCATAGCAAAGTATGGGGAAGTGAGAGTACTTGAAATTCAGGGGAAAACTGAGCTTTAGAGTAAAGCAGTATGAAAGTAGGAGTTCCTATTATCATTTCTGTGATATATTATTTCATTTAATTCTCATTCTACACCAAACCTCTAGCATAATAATCAAATGACAAATGATGAATGCTACTCCGGATCCACAAGGAAATATAATTGTATTGTTTGTTATGATAAATGAAGCGAATTATAACAATTCCATAATGTTGAGGGTAGTGAGGCAGACTTTAGAGCTCCATGTGTGTATATGTAATAAATCATTCCTTTGAAAAGATAATTGCAGCACCACTAGAGAGAAGAAAAAAACAACTTTGAGGGCAATTATTTGAAAGCTCCTCAAATTAACTTGTGCACAGTTGGTTCTTTGTTATTGAGCGTACATTGGTGAAAGTTGTATCGAGAACATTAGTTCACTTCATTGAAGGAAGTAATGTAATTCTAGTTATTAATCACTTTAATTTTAAATGTGCTTTGTAAACTGAGAAGACATTAAACTGTAAGAACAATGTGGAATGCACAAGTAATTAGATGCTTAATGGGCACCTTTTGAAAACTTTAGGATAACAAAATCAAAAAGCTTCAAGGCTCGAAGAAAACTGAGTGTACATATGTAATGTGAGAAAGTTCTGTTTAATTTTACTGACCAAGAATATCACAAAGGCAGTGAAATTAAGTCCTTCTATCAAAAGCAATTTAATAGATTATGTAGAATGAAATCATACTATTTTGAGTCAATCTTTCTCCATAATTTAGCGGTGCCTTCTTGAGGCACCACGAAATAGAATTTTCTGTGATACTTCACTCTAGAATCCATGCCAAAAAGTATAACGCTGTTCTGCAAATATTCTTCTGAGACATACATAAGCCAAGGTTTAGTGTTATTGACCATCAGTGCAACTGAATGAGATGGAACCATCTGATATGTTCAATATAAACAACACGTGTTTAAAGGTTACTTCATACCAGCTATACCAGGAGAAGAAGAAAAACCCTCAAGCAATTATTTAAAGGATTCTCCATTCTAATTTTGCTAAATGAGATAGCAAGAGATTACTTATAAATGTTCACTTCCATTTCTACAGTGATATTTTTATGAACTCTTAGAACTATGAACCAGCCAGCGGAAAAAAAAGTATATTGGATATTCATCCTTTCTTGTTAAACAAAACAAAATAAGTATTAATTGCTTTGACTTCTATTAACTCTTAAAACAGGTGGCATATATTCTGTTCCAGTTAGCTAGTATCTACATTAGTAAGACTTTACAGATATGTATATATAAATAAAGCTGTTAAGTTGTACATATATATAGTTATATATATGTACCTCTATATATTAAAAATATATATATATATATATAAATACATATATAAATACATAATTCGTAAAGGGAGCCACATTATACATAGAAACAGAGGTGATTTGGGAGTTTAATCCTGGCTGGGCCTCTTATTATCTGCATGACCTTGAGAAAGTTACTTATTCTGTTTCAATTTCTAATTGAGATTAAAAATGTCCAAATCTTACCCAACTCCATCCCAAGAAAACATGTACATTCATCATCATTTAATATTCAGAAAAATTAGGAGCATCTGATGCTCTGGAGGGTATCTTAACAATTAGCCATGCAAGATTAGAAAGGTGAAGGATAAATAGGGACCCTCCTCTGTCTGCAGTCTAATGGAGCAAGCAGATTCAACTGAGAACACTTCAGAAGTTCACATGTCTATGGGCTAAAACTTGTGTGACAGACCAAGGTGTTGTTTCTCTCTTCTCATGCACAGCCTTTATCCCAGACAACAGAGTAATGATAGCATCAGAGAACTGGAATGTACCTACAGAGTCACCTAACCTTAGTACTGTGCAGGATAAAAATTTCCTATAGCATCCTTGGCCAGTAGTTATGGAGTAGCTGTTGGATCACTGCTATGTGATCATTAACTCCAAAGCTCAGTAATTCCAAAGCTTAGTACAACTTGGGGACCTTTATTCCACAGAAAAGGTTTCTTATAGTTGTAAATATGCCTTTTTGTAATTCCATCCCATTGACTTTAGCTTTTGAAGTAACTCATAAAAATCTTGTTTTGTAAGACAGTTAATCAAACATTTAAAGGCACGTTTACAAACATTTAAGGCATGTTTATAAAGCAGCCATTATATTTCTCTTTGGTCTGCACTTCTCCATGTTAAACACCCTCATGTTTCCAGGTCCTTCACAAGCTTGGCTGACCTTGTAGCCAAAAGACAATGAACACCGAACACTCAAACCCCAAATTCATTCAGTCTGATTGGTAGAGTAGAAGGTCATTACTTCCAATGCCCTGCTCATCCTGCTTCTACTAATGCATCCTAAAATGGGCTGGGGCTTTTCATATAGATTTTTTAAAATTTTATTTTATCTTATTATTAGATTCAAGTATACAGTATATTGGTTAGACATTTATAGTTTATAAAACAATCCCCCTAACTGCTTTCTCTCCTCTGGCTCTCCCCCTAGCCATTACATTAATGCTAACTGCTCACCTAGAATTTTGTCCAAATCTGAGAAACTATTACACTACAGAATATACATTTAACCATCTATTCATTCATTTAAACTATTTGCTCTCCCATTCCTTTAATTCAACATTTTACCTATGTAACGTAATCTTTTAATATTGTAAATACTACTGCTTCTGAAATAATATTGATTAACCCATTATTTCCATGTTACTAAGATTTGCAGATGCTTCTTAGACACCCTCTTTTGGAGCAGTCAGTCCTAATTTCCTCCAAATTATTTCATGTATGACCAGGGCTTACAATAATTTAAGGCAAAACTTTTAAAAACGTGGTTTACCTATTTTCAAACGTGGTTTACCATTTTCAAAAGAAAATGCTTGCAAGCTCTACAAATCATAAAAGTTACATAGATACAGAATGGAACAATATACTTGAGAAAATTCTCAGGCAATTAATTAAGATAGCCCTCTGACATGAGCCATTTTAATAGAGTTTAATTTATATATTATAACATCACCTTAATCTACTGTCCTATAAACACATACTGGTCAAGGATAAAGAGCCCCAGAACACAAGTCAGGAGACACACGCTGAGCTCTTGATGTGGATTTTGGTTCAATAAGACTCTTGGAAGCTCGTTTTCTGTTTATTTCGATGTACACATAATCCTAAGTAACTAATAACAACACTTTCATCCTGGACACGTAAAGGGAAATGAGGAGCATTAACTGGATATCCCACAAAATAACAAAAACAAAATGTGGTATCACATACGGGTACTAAAGCCAGCATCAGTAAACTGGACTTACGACCTCGACTCTAGCCACAGGAAAGTCACTTAGCCAGTCTGGGCTTCAACATCCGTCACTTGTGAAGTGTTGGTGCTGGGCTCAATGATCTCTGAGGTTCCCCCTGCTTGTATGACTCTGCTGTACGGCTCAGAATAAATGAAGCAAAAGCAATCAGGACTGTTCACATTTAACTAAATAGTTTTATCTACTGCCTAGTTAATGTGTGCCCATGCTGATATTTAATACCTGAATACTTAGAGGTGGCCAGAAATATTCCGACCAGAGAAAACAAAAAGAAAACTCTGCTGCCCAGTCATGTGTCAGCAAAGAAGTAGTACTGCTAGGTATGTATGTGTGCTTGCGTGCACACACGCGTGGACAGGAGGTGGCCAGCATGGAGACCATCAGGTGATCCGTAATGTAATCCAATCTCCTCTGGAATTCATTGCAAATGAATAGAAGGGGAAATGTTCCATAAAGTTTAAATCGTAGTGAAGCAATTCTTCACTAAACCCCTACATCTCCACACAGCTAAACAGAGTAGGCAGAGGGGTTCACCATGTGACCTGCACCTGCTAGGCTAATGAGCAAAACAACTCAGCTTTCTAAAAAGCCCAAACAACTGCTGAATCCATACCGATCAATTCAGTGAACCTTACCTTGACAAAAGGTGTTGTTAACCCGCTTATAACCTTGTAGACATTCCATCATTTGGTTATATCCATGATAAGCTGTAAGGGAAGAAATAATCCTTTATTACTTACTTAAATTCTTACAATCCTAAACTACTCTATGTGATAACCAAAGCCATTTAAGGGATCAGTGGTCTTATTTCTAAGATACGAATTCAATGTGTATTAATTTCTTTCACATTATCCTGTTTTCCAGTATACTTCATTTTTTTTTTTCAGTAAAGTCCCAATTACTTGTTAGTAAATGCTGATTATGTTAAATGAAAAAATCATAAGACTGTTTTATATTTTCTTCCAAATAGAGATTCATTATTTTTATCACAAAGGATCTCTCCTTCCCCAATGCTTTGCCACAGGCATTTGAATTATGATAGGCAGGGTGACTATATGTCCTATTCTGCTTGGGACAGTCCTGAATTACACCTGTTGTTCCAGCCAAGTTCATTAATAGCACTCCATTTCACTCCCAAAATTGTCCAAAGTTAGACAACAAATTATATGCTTGCCTCAACTGCAGGCTGATGTATTCTAGTTATGAGCTGATTCTTACTAATATGAACCTGGAAAGAATAGGAGGTGATGAGAGGAAGCTGGGAGATGAAAGCGGCTGCTGTGCTATGGTTCATCGCTCAGAAAACTCTTCAACAATCCAAATGTTGCAGTCATCAATTTGCCAACAAAATCCTATTCACTGAAATTTGGACACTCTCAAGTGAGACCTGAGAGACTCCTTGGCACAGCAGATAGAGCATAAGTTCTGGGACCAAGCAGACCTAGGTTCAAATCTTGGCTCTGACTATTGATAGCTCTACAGCCTTGGGAGACAAGCTCCTGGGTTTCAAAATGGCAATTGTGTATAACAGCAGTATTGCATCCACTGAGCAGGTCAGGGTAGTCGTGGAGTTTAGAGACCATTTCTGCAAATGCCCGCAACAGTGTCTGGCAAAAGTAAGCACTTGCTAAATGACAGATGTATTAAGAAGATAACAGGCAATAGAAAATGGGCCATAATCAAAATAGAATGGATGGTTAGACCACTAAAAAGATCTCATCAAGGAGTAAAAAGGGAAAGCTAGAAGTAAAAAAAGAAATCTTCTTATGGAAAATAAAGTTATTTTGCTCCTAGCACATGTTCTTCATTCTTACCACTAATAAAACAGGATGAATATTTACTAGTCGTGTTCCCCTCCTCCTTCACTTCCTTTCTTTGCCATAATTCCCCTCTCCTCAGATCCTTCGGAATGCAGGAAAATGGTTAAAGTGAGGAGTCTTGGATTTGTGAGCTAAAAGAAGGGAGAGGTTGGCACAGAGGGAGTCACCCCATTTGGCTCTTTGGCAGCTTGTCTAGTCTTTACCCGTATAATGAAGACACTCTGGAGTAGGCTGCCTACAGATATTGTGGGCTCTCTGTGAATTGTTCAAAGCCAAAAGAGAGGTAATAACTTGTTTTAAAAGTTTCAACAGTCATCTACCTCGAGGCAGAGAGTCAAGCCAGATGATCTCTTAAAAGTCTTCCCCAGCTTTGGATTCGATGTTAATTTTCTTCTAAAATCTTTTAAAGGACAAGTGACTTACTCATGCTAAGTAGGTTTTTAATAGATTGCAGCCTATTTAATAAAATCGCTTGCAGATTTAAAATTAAGTTTTACAGTAAAAACTGATCAACAATGAAAAGTAGTTCTGTAAGTGCCTAAACAAAAACTTCGAACATTAAATAAAAGCCATTTGAAAACTGAAGGCTGAACTACTTTGAGTGAAAAAAAAAAAAAAAAAGGCATGGAACACAAAACCATAGCATATAAAGCCAAGGAAAGTCTGCTCTCTTCCAAAACGAATATGATTTAGAGAGTAGTACCAACCAAGGAAAGGAAAATTTTTAAATGACACAGGAAGAATGTGACCCCGAGTGTGTTTCTTGGGAGTGAGTCATTTAGTTCGGTGCAAACGGAGTAAATGTCAGAATGTTAATAGTTTACTTCATTCATAATCCACATTGCCTTTCCTGAAGTGGAATCAATCTCTTCAATTTTATACATTAAATGAGCCAACATATTAATATACTTTCACCAGCCCTTAGTTAAAAGTTAGCAACTTTGTATTTTCATATTCTAAATTATTATCAACACTAAAATATAGAGCTAACGAAACCATATAATGCAGTAAGTTTATCCCCAGATGACAGAATTCAAGATAAAAAAGATAAAAGGTCAGGAGCGGAAGTTAGGGATTAAAAAGCAAATACAAACAAAAAAACCCATAATTCCCTTTACCTGTAACTGGCTTGCAATTTTGGGATTTAGAAAAGAGAGGAAAGAAAAGAAGCTAAGCAAAAGATACATGGAGAAGGGGATAAATGAAAAAGAAAAAGAAAGGATGAGAAAAGTATTAGAGAACAAAAACTTAGCTCCAAAACTAATATGTAAAAGCTGGACTTCTTTCTCCAGTTTTTAGACCTAGCGATGAGAAACATACCACCCTCCACAATATTCCTACAGACAAACATACATCATCAATGAAGGATAGGCAGTTTTCATTTTTTTTTTTTTTTTTAAAAAGGGCATGCTCCTTCAACATTTTAGACATAAGCTCTCATTCTATGATCCATAAGACCTAACAGCAAATGAGAGCTGAGAGTCAAACTCAGGTCTATCTAACCCAAACTCCATGCTCTTTAAACCATACCGAATGTCTCCTAGATATCCCTTTGATCAGGTTCCCAACATAATTTTAGGCAAATGGACCCTTCAGTTAGCGGGGACCATCACACTCAACCAATTTGCTGGGGATCCACATTGTTGATCATTATCAAATCAGCCTAGAAAGTCCGGTAGGGATATTTTCTCAGTACTGAATGTCCTTATTTATGTGGCTTTTTTTTTTCCCCTAAAGGGGAAAATTCTTTTATTATAAGAAACTTTAGTGAGTGTTTCTACAATGGATCCTCTAAAAGAATATAAGAGCAATATCAACAAAAGAAGTGAAATTTACATTAGGCATCAAAAGATTTAGAGAACACTTAAGTTTCAGAGACGAGGAAGTAAGTACGAATGAGAGAAAATTATTTAAAACAAGTTATTATGATAGAAGAATAGTAAATAAGACAGATATGTGGAGGAGAGAGTCCAAGGTGGCAGATTTTGGATTTAACAGAGAGGTTTAAAAGGTAGCTGAGTATATCAACTGAATCAACAAATGTTTAAGAAGAGTAAATAAAAATTATCCAGTTGAAGCAAATGAGAAATTCCTTGCAGCATAAAGTATTTTTAAAAAACTAGAAAAATCTTTAGTGAAACAAGGCAAAGAAAGATGACTGAGAAAAATATCACTTGCTTTCTTGGCAAAAACATGATGAGTAAGTGTAAAAACACTCAAAATAAGTTACCTCTGTCTTCCTAAAAAATATTACAAATCAGTTATCCTGAGTTAATGCTACATTCAAAAACTAAAAATACAAGCTATAATTGGGAAGAAAGTAACAGAAAGTTGTAAGTCTAAAATTACTCAAATCAATGGGTTCTGAAAAACAGATTTTATAGACTAATCAAAAGGTGGGTGTCAGAATAGTCATGTTACTGAGAACTGTGATAAATAGCGACTAAGAAGAAAATGGGAAGGTACTGTCTGTGTCCTAGTGATTATAAACTTCTCTTTTACAAATCAGCAACCAATAGTTTCTTCATCTGAGCTTTTTTTTTTTTTAAGTGAAATTTAAGAACTTATGCTATAACAAAAACTACAACAGAAGTTGTGGCTGTTAATAAAAATTTGATTTAAGGAATTCCATCTAAGAAATGACAACAGCACTGACTTTTACAAGGTTTGAAACCTTTAATTCTCATTTTAAAAGCTATCTTATTTTTTCCCTTCACCTGAGAAAACAGAGTCTATTTTAGCATATCGCCTCTTAAAAGGCTTTTAAAAAATATATGTAATCCAACTGAAGAAGGCAATTGATAACCATGCTTATTAAAATAACAATCAATATGAAAGCTTTCTCAGACTTGCAAGGTTTCTGGAAATGCAAAGTTTTGTGTTACGTTCCGTAATTCAATAAGAGTTCTTTGAAAGTCTATTGCTGCTTCACCATTAAAACAGTAAACATCAGGAAACACGCTACATTAACCTGCAAAGGAATGATGAAACTGTGTCACTTACAAGGCTTCTTGGGGCATTTCTGGCATTTGTGAAAGCCCCAGGAGGTACCCACGGTTCCACAGCAGTCCTCCTGCTTTGAAAGGCCGGGGAGCGCTTTGCCACACTGCAATGATGAGGTGTGAAATATGCAGGTTAATTGAGTGCAAGATGCTCGGCTCTAGACCACTTCATTGTAATGTGCTTCAGCCACATTACAAAACAGTTCCCTTGTTATCAACAGAATTATACAGGGGCGTGGGGGCGGGGGGGAATGCTAAAACTTCAAAACAAAACACCAGAACAGAATCAAGACGACACTAAAATGAACAAGCATATTTTCCAGAGTTTCTTGGCATTTTTATAAGAGTCTTATGAAAATCTGTCACTGCTTGGAGCACTTTATAAAACTGAAGTTTCCAATGCTTTTTTTTTTCTTCCTTAGTAAGAACTTGAAAACTTTCAAGATCAATATAAACCATTAAAATTTTAGTTTTAACTGTTAAATCTCTCCTGTGGATCATCAGGGAACAGAGCTATGAGGGTGTGGTGCGTATGGAAACCGGGAGAATGTGGCACCGGTCCCATCTACAAGAGGCCTTTGGTTTTCCTATAACACCAAAGGCTGGGCAAGGAAAGAACAAGAAGGGACAGTACAAGAAGTGGTCATAGACCGAGCCAGATCAGCTCTGGCAAAGTCAACGGCTCCAGGCAGCCAAGCAGTCCAACCCAGGGAGGTTAAGCTGAACTAAGAAGGTGCAGGCAGAATTAAGCAAAACTAGCAGGCAGCAGAGCAGGGCTGAGAGGCTGGTGGAGCAACTCGAGTTGTCAAATGTAAAGACCCATCTCAACACCCTGGTCAATCACGGGAGGTGAGAAGAGGCTGAGAGGCAGGGGCCTGAAGTGAGACCAACTCGATGGGTCAAGAAGGGTCTAGAAAAATAGATTCTGCTCTGTGTACCGATCTGAGGCCAGTTGTGCAGGGACAGCCAGATGACCCTGTCCCTACTGTGCAGGCTAAGCCCACAGCCCATATCTAAGGGGTCACTCTGCCTTCTTCTGACTCAACCTCTATAAAATCCTCCAAATGGTGTTGAGGGTCATCTTCCCACGATGAATCTGATCACATTACTACTCTACTGATGAAAAATCTTCAATGACTCTCATTGTCTGAAGACTACAAACTCCCTAGCATGGTACAGGAGGTCCCTCCTATTCCTGCCTTAGATGATTTTTTCTGACTTTCTCTCTGTCCCTCTCCACCTCCTACACCCATCCTTCAGGCATACCAAAGGACTCCATATTCTAAATAAACTGTGTCTTTCCAAAAGTTGTTTCTTCTCTCTCTACTGGCCCTCCGCTTTTCTTTCCCTGGAGAAACTTTCTTCATCCCGTGAGCCCCAGCTCTGAAGAACCATCACATGAAGTTTCGTGTTTCCTCCCTCCTTTTCATTCCAGGACAGTTTCTATACAGTTCCACCGTCTCCACTATGCATTTTAATTAATTTAATGCAAATGTATTTTATTCATCTTTATGTCCCTGATACACAGTTCACATATAGCGAATGCTCTATAAATGTGGAAGGAAAGAGGAAGAGAGGGAGGGAGGGTGGGAGGGAGGAAAAAGTTGCAGGCCATCCAGGCAAGCAGTAGCTTTGTGAAAACCAACAAAAATTAACAAATGAGCACAGGCTAGTGAGTGGAACATGGTGACAGAAGCTCCGGACAGGTGGTAAGCCTCAGAAGGGTGGCAGGTAGTAGAAACGAGTCACCTGGCGGGTCTCCAGGGACTGCGCCTTTCCCACCAGGTCCAGGCATGCGGCAATCTAAGTGACTAACTGTCCGAATTGTAAAACAAGACCAGAGATGGCCCAGCACAGTTAATGAAGTTTTAGTTACATCATAGCTTTGAAGTTCTTAAGTTTCTTCATAGTTTTTAACGATTTCGACAGGATGTTGTGTACTCTCCAAAAACAGTACATGATGGGAGGGGGAGGGAGAGGGAACAACAACAAAACGGAGAATCTGAGAGGGAAAGAAAGCACATACTGGCTGGATTCAGGTAGCTCCCAGACTCCTTCAGCTTAATCACGGAATGCTTAAATCCTGAAATATGAAGCAAGGAAAAAGGGAGAGGAAATAATGCTCCAGGCATAAGACTAGAAACAAAATGGTTATGTTGAGAACACAGAGGTCTCCACGGCTGCAGTCTACTGCCAAAGTGTGCTTAGGGTTTACTTCAAGTTTTATCAATCAGATTTATGTAGGACACCAGTGCACATCACATGGAGATCATTCCGGTACCAGACTCTTTAGGTTCTTCCCTTAATCAAGCAAAACTCTCAACACTTGCGCATTTTATATGCCCAAAATTTTAGTAGCAGTTAAAATCCAATTTTCACCTTGGATTCCTAGAATGTTTTATTTGGTACAGCAAAAATAAATCATTTCTTTCTACAAGGCCTCAAAAAAAGGTACAAGGTTTTCATTACAGGATTCAGGCTGCTCCATCCCATGGCTTTGTTTTTGCAGGTCCACAGCCAAGAGCAGCACAAGCCATCCAAATCGATTAAATAAATGGCAGTGTAGGTGGTACCACGACACTGTGTGTTCTTCTCAAAACTGGGTTTGCACAGTATGAGAACAAGCTGCAAGGATGAGGGCAGGCTTACACCAAGGCATGAAGTTGATATATGCCCCGCTAGTTATTTAACTATGAAGAGCCTTCAACATGCAGTTCGAAACTCCAACTGGGGTGATCTTTGCGGCCATACGCAGGCTCTCATGCAAGAGGACCCTGCACTACCAGGTGTTGCCTGGATGTTGAAGATATCTAGAGGAAGAAAAGGTCACGGAAGGATCGTCTCTCCTCCATACCAAAAGGCCACAGTAGAGAGAACCACACAGAATAGGATTCAGCATTCAGAATGCCTGTCTCTCAGACTGGTAGATTCCGCTTCCCTGTGAGACATAATCACATGGACACAGACTGATTCTGCCTAACTGCATTTTTATGCCCAGTTTGGGGTGATTATTACAAGTTAAAAACACAAATGGAATTTCTCCAATGTGACTCATTCACTACATTTTCAGAGAAAGCCAGTTTCTTATTTCAAGGCATAGCTTATGTATAAGCAATCCAGGAGAAGTATGCTAAATTTACGACCCAATCTTTAGCTATTTCAAGTCAGAAAGAAAAATCTATCTTGTCGAGTGAACGTGCTATAGCTCACACAACCTTGGACTGCCAATTAGGGGACACTATAACTCTACACATCCAAGCGAGGACTCAACAAATGTGTGATCTGCATAGAGGGCTATAAACAGAACAGTGAAGGTTCAGGCACCCAGGTCCTGTGAGTATCAACTGAATAAAGTAGAGATAATAAGACTACATGTAGCTACGATGGCAGAGTTCAGACATGTAAAACAACCTTGTTGCTGGAAGCAAGTTGCATGATGAAGCTACTAATAGGACTCAAGGCTGCAAATCACAGGAAGAGAGGATTCAACTCATTAAGCAGGAAACCTTTTCATCAGTTAATACTCCTCAACAATGGAAGATGCTGACAGCTTCACTGGGAGGGGAGGCTGGATGACCATCCATTAGGAACTCCCAGGATGACTTCTATGATTTCCGGCAGATCTAGGGTTCTATGTTCAGTATATACAGACATATATTCGATTCTGGAAATGCAAAAACACACTAGGGCCAATCTCAAGTACCTCTGTTGCTCTCACGTCTGTAAGAGGACCGTGACTTGGCAGATGCACTTCTAACCACCTCTTTGGTCTTCCTTCCTCCCTCATCAACATCTCCAGGAATGCTTACCCAAGTCTGAGCCTCCTCCTACAGGATTATGCAAACTAGAGATAATAGAGAAAAATAGAGACACTCCTGACCCCAATTTACCAACACACTGACCATAATTCTTAGAAAACTGGGTGTGTAAAAATAACTCATTTACCCCTCCTATCTGTTTTAGCACCATGCCTCAGAAGGTAAGGCTATTTAAGAATCATTAGAATTACTACACAAATATCCATGTTATAACATTTTTAACACAAAATCTTTATAAGTAATGGTGTGAAAACCTTTAATTTTCAAAAGTTAAGAATAGATTGCAGGATAATGTAGTTTTCGAAGTCTTGATCTGACTGAAAACACTTACCTACAGACTTCAACCTCAATTTGAGGTAATTCCACAGCACTTTCCTGATACACAAAGTCAAATTGGGATTACGATTATTTTTAGAGCTCCCTATAAATACGAGTTGCTTCAGAGATGAATAGTAACTTGAAGAGATTGTGACAAATATTGGAGTGCGGCTTCACGAGCTTTAATTTTCGTATCTTAAAATTACTGATACCTACAAAATCCTCAATCCAAGAACATTTGCTGCACTGTGCCAGGTTCTGGAGAAGGAAGATCCAGCAGTGGGGAAAAGAAAGGAGCGCTGGACTGGAACCATTACACCTGAATCTAAACTCCAACTCTCCCTGATGAGGAGAGAGATGTCCAACAGACTGTCCATCCTCTCAGGGATAGTAATGGAACAATGGGTGATCATCCCAACTTCAAAGGATTGTAGTGACATTAAATAATGCATGTCCAAGCAGGGTTGCCTTTACCCCATCAGCACCTCTGTGGGACCAGAAAAGGGGGACCTTTTGGGATTTATTCTGCACTAGGACATAGTGTTCAGTAAGCAGTGTGTAGGCCAGATCCCCCTCAGCTGGTGTCCTATGTGGGTACAACCTATAACATGTTAAAGTGATGGCCATTTGTTAGGCTCTCAGGATACACTGAAAAGAGTTCAGATATTTCACTAGTAAAAAGGCTACTCCATGAAGATGGCCACCAAATCAAAAACTACTATTTAGTCTTACTATTGAAGGCATTTAAAAATAATATTGAAACACTCTTACAAATTATCTTTGTCACATATATCCTTATATACTGAAGTATAAAATAATTTGAGTTTGAATAAAGACCATTTTCACAAAGAGAATATGGCACTGAGCCCAGGAACAAATAAATGAACCTTAAAATATTAAAGTAATACATATTTTTTTAAATGTTTCTAGAGATTGCACTGAACTAATACAGGAAAGAGAGAAAGCTGATTCACTGCAACTCTTGCAAGAGTACAAAGGGCTGTGTTTAGGCAAGAACTGAAACAAGACGGTGACTCAACTGCTGTGCTAGGGAGAGAGAGATTCCAGAGAGATGGAGCAACTCTCACGAAGGCCAGGACCCACCACCAACTGGGAGAAGACCCAGCGGATGGGTGGGTAGGAGAAGGCAAGTCAAATACAAAGGAACAGAGAGTGAGTGGGGAAAGTCAGAAAATGAGATGGAACTAAGCCATGAAGAGTTTTTCAAACTTAAAGGTTCGACTTGTAGCTGATAATCAAAATTAATCAGGAGACAGGGAAAAGGAAGCATCCTAGTTCCTTTTCCTACAGCAAAAAGTTTTGGATTGCTTTCAATTAAGTACTGGGTATCTTCAAAGTAATGGCGAACACAGAAATATTGATGAAAATGAAAAAAAAAAGAAGAGAAAAAGATAGCTTTTATAAAAGTATAGTTTTTTACATCTGGTACTTCCCCTCAAAAGTGAGAAAAAAAATAACTATTGGGATAGAGTGTATCAGTCAAAAGAGAAAAAAAGGAAGAAATTATATTAAGGTAAACATGATCAGTAATCATCAGAGGGAAAAAAATGACATTGGATAATTATTAAAGGCCCGTTGACTATTCTTCTCCTCAAACAAATAGCAGAAGAGAACTTTTAAGTTTAGCAAAAATGAGCTCTTTCTCCAACAAGAGAGAGACATCCTAACACAAAGCAAACACCCAGGCATCTCCATGTCCAGCAGAGTTGGAGCTTTATGACTGTGAAATTGACCTTCCCATACAATCATGTTCCCTGTGAGCCCAGTGAAAAGCAGTGTGAGGATGACCTGTAACTGAGAAAATGGTAAGAGCACAGCTTGTGAAGTTGGACCAACATGGGACCAAATCCTCACTTGACCAATTACCACCTATGTGACCATAGGCGAAACTCTCAAACTCTGCCTGCTTCCTCCTCAGTAAAATGGAACTAAAAATGTCCATTTTCACAGAGCTCTTAAGGGGACTGAGATGATACAAAGGAGACAGATTCTACATGAAACAGTCACAGCACCAGCACACACAAGGCTCACAATCAATATTACAGACTCTTGCCACCAGGGCCCTCATTTAAAAATGTGAACAAAGGACCAAGGAGTCTAACAGTTGCTTGATCTACAATGTCTCAGAGTCAACTTACAGAGAAGATGTGTGTAAAAAAATAAATAATTAAGTTAAATATAGAAACAAGAAAAGTAGGATATTCTTAAGATTTTGCTAAAAATGTTCAGGTTTTCACAAAAGTGCTCTGGCTGGTAAAGAAATGTTCAGAAAATAAATGCTGTGAAGGATTTGTCATTATATAGATTTCATTTTAACTCTACTTGAGAATCACAACATGGTACCTCTGAATTATAATAACTCAACCAGTTATTACCACTGTTCAAGCAGCAGATGATTTCACTTTGGGGACATGAACATCCTCCCGGTAAAGTACCATGTCTTAGTGCCAGAAGACCAAGACCATGAAGCCAAACCAGCGGAGCCCACCCCACATCCCCTCCCCACAAGCATCAAGGCCCAATCGTAAAACACTGGAGAACACAGAACTTCCTAAGACAGGTCCCAGAGAATGTATCTGCCCTTCCATGTTCAGCTAGTGTTACGGATTGAATATTGAGGTGTCCCTTCCCCCCAATTCATATGTTGAAGCCTTGACCCCTAATGTGATGGTGTCGGGAGGTGGGAGCTCTGGGAAATAATTAGGTTTAGATGAGCCCTCATGATGGGATTAGTGTCCTTACGAGGAGAGGAAAAGAATAGTTCCTTCTCTCTGCCATGTGAGGCCACAGCGAGAAGGTGAGTGTCTACAAACTAGGAAGACAGGCCTACCAGGAAATAATTCTGTCAGTACCTTGATCTTATACTTCCAGCCTTCAGAGCTGTGAGAAAATAAATTTTGGTTGTTTAAGTCACCTAGTCTATGGTATTTTTTTATGGCAGCCACAGCCAGCTTATAGAGGTAGCAATGGTTTCTTGTGACTCCCCTATGCCCAGAAGAGATGGAAATAGGAGAAAGAACACTGGTGTAGGAGCCGGAAACCTCAGTTTTAGTCCTCACTAACCACAAACTCAGTATAAGGTGTGAAGCAAATTAATTTACTTCTCTGGATTTTAACATCCTCACCAATAAAATTTTAAGGATAGACCAATTGCTAATAGTCATCGATGTGCCTAAAATCTATGATTCTATTATGAAGGCTCTAGTGTGTGGGTGAGGGTATCCTGGAAGCTATGATGGAATGGTGTCCTGTGTCCGGGCAATCCTGTGAAGGTCACTGTTCTTGAAATGCTCCCTGCCTGCCAGGGTGACACACTAGACTCCATGATGCCACACGTTGCCTCATTCTAACATCATACCCCGACTCCGCCAGTGGTAACCAGCATGAGCCTCCTCTTCTCATGCTTGCCCCTTTCCTGTCAGTCTAGACTCACAGAAAAGGCAGCTCCAGCTTCCTGAAAGCCACCATGGCTATTCAACCATTCCTTTATAGATTATCCTGTAATAACTAATCCTAACGAATTATATATGATTATTAATCGGCAAATATCATAAATTATTCAAGAAGGTCATAATGGAAATACAGATTTTGTGTGACTTGGGCTGTGACTCATTATAAAGTCACATTACGGTCAATCAATCCACATTGCACAGACATCCCGTAAATTATTCCACCTGTGCAGTTGCCATGCTCACCTCCTACCACATCCAGAAGTACGTTATTCCAATGTTCTGCCATAAACCTTTGAAGTATTCTGGCAAAAAGAAGTTACAATCTCAGTACTAGGAATCTGGTTGAGGACTGTGAATCCCATTTTTTGGAAATCTTGACTTCTTTTCATAAAAACCAGAATGAGATCCCTTATGGGGGAAACTTCTCACTGGATGTAAAGGGTTGGATTAATCCAGACTCCTGTCACGGCCCTTCTTTGTTTGCACCATCAGCCTTTTCGCTCCGGTATAAACACATCTCCACCCTGGCAAAGTGACTTCTGCCCATCTTCTGAGCGAAATGGTGTGCTTTTAGCCTCTGGACCAACTACGGTTCCAAATTAAACTGGAAAACCTCATGAGAGCTCTTCGGCGTCCGTGTACCAGAACGTTAAATGTGTTTATCTCCACGTGCCAATAAGAAAGAGGTTCCAAATCTCTGAACCCTATCACTAATGCAGCTATAGCTACATATTTGATCAACTTGTTCTAAAGGTCTGTTGTCATAAAGGAGAATATTGTACGATGGAGCACTGGCAGGGTAACAGGCATTGTCTCATAAGAAGAGGAAAACGCTTAAATACTTCCAGATTTTCTAAAAGAACTTGTAAAAAATTTGCTTTGGCTTGGGCAGAACATTCTTTATAGGCAAGTTTTTTTTTTTTTTAAATCCACCCAGCTTTCTTTTATTAGAGTAATTAAAACAACATTAGGCATTTTGGGGTATCTGATTCAACCATAATCCTCTGATATTTCAGGCTATTGATTTTACAAAGCATTGACTGTGACTAGGCCACTAACTGATGGAAATGAATCCACATTGATTTCTGAGAGTGTATTTGTTCAAAGTCTGCCGAAGCCAAACCATGGGCTTCAAGGAATTCCAGACAACTACTTTAGTTTATGAAACAGTATTCTACAAGTTACACTAAGGCAAAAATGGTTTTAAAGTATCATACGAAAGGGAAAAACTCTTAAGTGTGAAACTTCTGAGTCTACTTGACATCTTTTCTAAAGAAATGACCAAAGCTGGGCTGCCTACTTTCTCCACTTCTACAATGATTTGAGCATTTCAAAAGTCAAGTCTGCAGGTTGTGATATGGGTGTGTCTTGCTTTTCTTAAATCGCAGAAATAGTAATTAAGTGTTGTCATGACTATATTTCTGACATTCTAATTCCCCTTAGCCTTACCTTGCAGCAAAACAACACAAATCAAATCATAAATTCTAGTACCAGATGGTGAAAATATAAAATTTATTCTAAAGTCCATTACCAAGGATGTGTCTAAAAAGAAAGATTCATGTTGAAGGAGAAAATAAAGATGGGCATATAGGCATGGTTATTATTGCCATGGCAACCAGATCACTCCCAAATGATGAACATATTTTCCCCAAGGCTTATTTCTACAACTGTGTTGAGAGAAATTTTCTATATTAAGCTTCAATGTTTATCAGTTTCCTTTTAGTCGATGCAGAGATACTGAAAAGAACAAAAAAACATTTTGGGCCTCTTAGCATTATATAAATTCTAACAGGTGCCTCATTTGGTTAAGCCTTTAGTTTTCTGTGTCTTATGTAAGTATACAGAAATCAAAACTAATAATTATTTGTGGTTTGCTTGCAAGTAATGTACGAAAACTTAATGCCACAAGTCATATTAATAGTTTTTGTTGTTGTTGTTCCCTGCAAGCAGTGACTCAAGTCTGTCTTGACCATTTGGTGGGAACATTTACTGCTCACCTAAGAACCACGTGCTTCTCCCCACGTCCCGGCTTCCCAAACGTATCAATCAGCTCTGGATGCCATAACAAAATACCATGGACTGGAGGCACTTTAACAACAGACATCCATTTCCTCACAATTCTGGAGGGTCAAAATCCAAGATCAAGGTGGCAGAATGGTTGCTTCCGGTAAGAACTCTCTTCCTGGCTTGAAGAAGGTGCCATCACATCATATCCTCAACATGGTGAAGAGAGTGAGCTCTCTGGTGTCTCTCATGAGAACAGCAAGGCCTCACCCTTGTGACCTCATTCAGTCCTAATTACCTCTTTGGAGACTATATGCAAATATGGATACAATGGAGGTAAAGCCTTCAACACATGAATTCTGAGGGGGGCCATGATTCAGCCCATAACACTAACAGTTAGGCAGCGCCACGTAATGTAATGAGCTATGGGAAATGTAATGAGCGTCCTTTGAGGCCATGTACTCTAGGTAACACACAAGTAACATGGTGGAACCACCGTGGGCCTGTGATGTGTAGCACAGAGCCCCCTGCTCACCTGTCAGACATCTAGTGTATATAGAATCTAAGCTTTTGTTGTGTTTATTACTGCAGCGTCACCTAGCCTAACGTAATACGAATATATTTACTGACTACTCATCTGTGTCCAGCACTGAACTGAGTTCCTAATGGCCCTGCCCTCTTGAAAAGGACAAACTTGTGGGGAAGAGAAAAATGGCACAAAATCAACAACTTTAAGATAATTAAATTCAAAATGGTCTGATTGGATTCAGAAGGCAGTAAGATTTCAGGGAGGAAAGTGCTATGTGGGTTGAAGAAGGCCTGGAAGGCTTTTTGGAGGAGCCAATGCTTGCAAGAAATTTCTCAAATCAAGGGGGATTGAGAGGTCATTCTAGGTGGCAATTATATTTGACATTTGTACAGTTTGCTCTGTCTATAGACCCTATACATATGTTAGTGAGCACCATGGGTATCTAAGATCGTAGAAAAAAACGATGTCAAAATCATCATAATTGAAGGACTACAGGGCTAAAAAAGGCCTCAAAGCTCCACTCAGCCAAACCATTTATCTAAAAATTAAAGAAACCAAGGGCCAGAGATATGGTCAGTTTGCCAAAATGATAAAGAGTGCTATCAAGCTGGAAATACCAACACAAGCCTGTCTCTACCTCACTGAGCCTCAGGTTTCACTTAAGTAAACTGGAGACAAGCATACCGACGACTTTTCTGGGTTTTGAAGTTTTTCTGACGGTCAAGTAAGGTCACAAATGTGAATGTTCTCTATCAGCTATCGATTTTATAAAAATACACCGTCTTACTAGGACACTTGCCCCAAAGCCAAGGAATGTTAAGAACATTTCCTTAACAACTCTGTTAAAGCTTGCACATTTGAAACCAGTCCCCCCAAGGCGGTTGTCTTGAAGCACTGCTGTCTGTGACAAAATATTCAGAACTCCTCTGTCTGGATTTCAGAATTCTCTTCAGGGCTGAAGATGTGTCATTTAAAATATCCTCAGTGGTGAGGAAATCCTTGCCTATTGGGGGCTAAATTGACCATTGGAAGCTTTCAGATTCATTGATAATACAGTAAATAAAGGAGCTGCAGAAGATCAAAGATAGATTCATTTTCATGTACCGCTCATACACTGGTGGTTCTGAAACAATTCTTTCAAAGCAAAAATTTTGAAAATGTGTGTACAACAGCAAAATCACTAGAGTAAATGCACAGTCTGATAAAGACATCTCCTTGAAACGGCATCTCCAATCTTATCTGTAAATTATTTTCCACACAAAAGGAGACAAGAGAAAGAAAAAAATGGAAGGATGAGAGAAAAAAGGAAACAGACTATCATCTTTGCAGGGGAAGGTACAGGGTGGAAGAGGGGAATCATTTTGTCATCTCTCGACATAGGGCTATGTTGCCTTTTTCACTACAACTTTTTGAGTCAGGTTCCAGAGGATTGTTTTTTATTGTTGTTGTTTTTTAGGAAATCAAATGATTCCACTTTATTTTAGCAAATTTCAATTCCAAGGCATCATACAAAGCCAAGAAACACCAGACCCTAGAAATACCATCTGTGACTCTTTAAACATTTTTGTAATGTAGAGAGCCTAAATCAACCATCAATTCAAGCTATGATCTCTTAAAAACTACTTCCATCATGCTCAGAACTGACATCTTCAAATGTAATGAACACAAGATCTTTCCACTTTGTCACTACCAGAAACGATGTAACATACTTCCACTCGGAACTGCCCCATAATTATTACCAATGCCTATTCTTCTGCAAAAGCAGGAGTCTAATTATTAATGGGTATATGTTAGTGAGTCCAAGAGGTATAAAATATGGAAATTTGATATCCCATGTCATGACAAAGGCATTTTCATTGCCAATAAAATGAAAAACATCTGAGAGAAGGGGCTTGGGAAGGACCAAAGAGGCATAAACTTGCTCGTCCATTAAACAAGTCAGTGTGAGTGAACACTTGAAGCTAACAGACTTGTTGGTGTCCAGAAGACATTGGCCTGGGCAAAGCCTGGCTATTAGGCCGTAGGAAGGGTAATGTCTGGGTCATTATCCATTCTCTGAAGTACTCTACTTCAGTTCTAAGAATCTGTATTTTGATTACCCTAACAGCTCAGTCCCACATTCTCAATCCAAATAAAACGAGCAGTCCTCCCTGCCACTGGCAGGAGCCCAGTGACATGCAGACATGTTCCCTTTCACATGCAGCATTTTCCCCCTTTGGATCCCATCCCTGTCCTTACCGATCGTTTTGACTCCAGGGAAGAAGGCCCCTGCACGAAGTCAGTCTGGCAGGGGTTGCTGGAGCAAGACCAGCCCTCACTGCAGGGCTCCAGGCACCTATCACTGAGATGTGTGTCACACCTTCGGTGATACCTCTGCTGTTGACACAGGTAAGATTTGGCAAGGATGGCCATTTCAGTGCCACTAGAGACAACCAGGTTCGCTCACACTCAATTAAATATTTCTTAGATCATGCCAAAGGAGTATGTGAGTGGGACACTGAAGAAAAACCCAGATGGCACAGGAAGTGCCTGGTGTTAATGACTTATTCCACCTGAAAGAAGCCAAACTTCAGTAAATGCAATCAGCACAGTCCAACAGGGCCCTCTGCTCACGGAGAAGGCAGACATCTTGTAGCTCCAGGCCTGCCTTCCTTAAGCATTGCCCAACAGAATCTCTGCAAGATGAAGTTCACCTGGGAGGACCCGCTCCTAAGAGGATGCGGGCTGAGGAAATGGGTAAGAGGAGAGGCCACATACACACCTGTGCCCACTGTTGCCCCAACATGGCTGACTCAGTTCTCCTTCCCACATAAGGAAAAATGCATAAGTGAGAGGCAGGGAGTCTATGGTGTTTTATAGTTATTCTTTCTTTAGACTTCTCATCCATTTATGTACTTTATGGTCTCAGTGTAGAAAAATAACTAATGCAAAAGTGTTAAAATGTTTCTGGCATCATCCCTATTAGAATAAAATCATTATTTCATTATAGCCTTAGGCTTCGCCACAGTAACACTCTTATAGTCCGAGCAGAGCAGATTCTGTGGAAATTAAATAACAGGTTTCTAAGCAGAACTGAATATCCCAACTCCTTTAATTGTGCACTAAACACATTTTGCATCATTGAGGAGAGATATTGAATGTCTACAGCCCATTTCTACAACTACATCTGTATCTATTTATCTACCTATATTTTGCCCGCCATGTGGAATTGACAGGCATGACATCTGTTTCCCTACTTTCTCATTGGCTTCTGTGTGGTAGAAACCAAGAAATATTTTTCTTCAAAGTCCTGTGACAGGAGTATTAAGACTTTTTTAAAAGTACTTTCAGCCATGTAATTAGGATACTTTCCACTTCAATGAGCTCACACTTTCCCATTAATTTCTCCATGATGCTTATTTAAAAAATTTTTTTTTTCTTAAACAAAAGCTAAGTGCATCTGTTTGGCCCTTCAGAATTATGTGTGTATTCCAGTGCTAAGGTTTAGGGCTTGATGATGTTATTGAATTTATCTGCCAAAAGAGACCCATCGCCAATTAAATAATTTCTGTTCTCCAATGGCCCATTTTGTTTCCATTTTTCCTGTCCAAAGAGAACTGTTGGAACAACTTCTGAAAGTTCTAGGGGATCCCAAACAGTTCTCATGTCACTTTAACTCAGTTTTGCCCCAGGTCTTATTATTTATATGACCAATAATTAAAGGAAAGAAAAGATTTTCCAATGATTTCAAAATTTCACTTCAAATACTAGTCTTTCCTTTTCTTCCTAATCCACATAAAGATTTTCCTCTACAGAATATACATTAGAGAATTTGGAATTTGTAACTGTTTTTTTTTTTTTTTTAACAGTTACAGAGGATTTTATGGTTGCAAACTATAAGGGTGGGTTTGGGTATTACTTGACCATCTTTATCTGTGTATGAGCACTGGACTAAAAATACCTTCTGTTTACATTTACTTCAAGTTTTCCAGTATTTTTGTTCTTTGGAGTTAATTCAGGTGTTTATATGTGAAATTTTCTGCTCTTTTGGATTAAGGTCTCGAGTAATTTTTTTGTCTCGTCTTATAACGCCTATGTCTAATGAAGGAGCACGTCCCCTTTTAACAAAGAGCATATGATTGCACAACCAGGCAATGGCAGACACAGCATGAAAGCTGGACTCTGAACCCTACACATGATCCTGAACTCTCTTCAGATAAGGTCTTTTCATACCATCTGGCATCATTAGGTCATTATAAATATTTGCTTCCAGCAATTAGGCAATAAAAAAAAATGTTTGAAACAACCAAAACCTTAGACGTCAAATAAGTTTCAAATTTAGGTCACAGTTTAAAGCAAAGGATGCCCCTGCACAGTGGGAAACATATATATATATATATTCGATGTCCCCTGTGGTTCAAAAACAGGTTAGAGGTGTATTTTCTGAAATTTGGCCTCTCCTTGTAGGAGAAAACTAGCATGGAAATGCTCAAATTTTAAGCACATGAACACATGAGATTCTCCTGAAAGTAGCTGGTAATTGCAACCACTGGAAATGTAATCCTAACTTGATCTATACAGTGAGCAAACTCTCCAAAATGTTTTCAAATATATAAGGTGTGCCACTATTTACCTCAGGTAGCAGATACCTATCTCTGTCAAAATTATGACTTGTCAAGTGCTTCAAATGATTTACATTCAAAAATCCCATTCCTCTAAGCCACCCCATGTTCTATTAATTTCTAATCTTTTAATACTTTAAATTTAATGATGCCTGTACCCAGCTCGATTCCCATAAAAGTCAAAACTTTATGTGCTCTTAAGAACAAGAAATTATTTTGAGGACTCTGAAAGATGAAACATCACTGTCTACATTTGGAATGACATGCCCCTACACCATATCTTCACATGCTCTGTCAAAGTGAAAAACATTACAGTTATTTCTAATTCCATTATTCCTGATCTTTTCTCTTTACAATACATGCCAAAGAAATGTCCTCTGTTCTCATGAATCAGACTATCATGCGATCTAGTCACTGACCACTGGCTTTTTTCTAATCCTTCCTCATTGCATCTCTAACACAGCATCAGATTCCCTGAACGACATCCAAGAATACATCATTCTTGATGTGAATCAATAATGGGGCTCCTTAAAACAAGATGTAGCCAATCATCTTCACCTCACAATCCTCCCCCGAAGGTCAGTTAATCAATCACAGCAAGCATTTATCTGATTTCTGAAGCAAGGAAGTTCAGAATAGTCGAACTCATCTCCATCTTTTTCTTTACAACAGCCTGTAATCAAGTCCTATTGCTTGATTCTTCACAAAAGCCCCTACATTCATCTGTTTATTTTCATCCTAGATTGGACCCTGGTCATTTCACAACTGGACCAAAGCCAAGGTCTCTTCCTTGGTTTCCTCATGTCTACTGTCCCGGCTTCCATTCACTCCATTTATTCAAAAGCTGAAACATTTATTTTCTAAAACTTTAACTGGATGTATTTAATTCATTAAAGTTACAGCTCTTACATTCAGCTTAAAATTATATATTGTATAGGCATACCTCAGAGATATTGCCAGTTCGGTTCTAGACCAAACAGAACAAAGGTTAGGTGTAAAGGTTTGATCAGGTTCAGGTTAAACATTTTTGGCAAGAATACTTTTAGGGTGACATGTAGACTTCGCACTGTATTATATCAGGAGGAACATAATGTCAGTTGTCCCACTTTTAATAATTCTGAGTTTAATCACTTGACCAAGGGGAATTCATGCTATCTTTAACCTGACACCAAGCAAGTCCTTTATATTGTACTGTCTCCGGTTTAAGAGGCTTCATATTTGTGCAAACACCTGCCAGGAATCCTGAACTATTTTACATTTCTGGTCTCTTCTGACACTTCTTTCTCACCCATTTCTTTCAAAAGCCTATTTTCCCTGTTTAATTATTCTCTCCCTTTTCTCTCTGAGCTTGGTTTCCTAACCAATCATCCATTTTCCTCCACCATCTATGCAGTTCTTGAAATTCTACTTTATAAAGCTTCCCTGAATTTGAATACATTAATCACAGTTCAAGCTGGGTTCTCAACCCCAAGCTTACTGTCTAATTATGAGAATGTGCCACAGAAACGAGGGCTATTTCTGCCAAATTTGTTTTGTACATGACCTCTCATGGCAATTCATAAACACAGGTACTTAGTGCTAACTCTATGGCACTAAAAGTCTCAATAGTCGAAATCTGCAGCTAATTAGAGTGTTCCCAAAAGCAAAGCTCTAGTGAGCATTTATGCAGTTGTTTTTGCCATTTAAAATCTATCTCTACCACCTTCTGTAGCTTTATATGCAAACCAACCACAGCGAGAAAGTACGAATGTTTTTCAAACATCTTTGTAGGATACATCTTGTATACTATTGACTGTTTACCGGAAATATATTTTTTTAAATTCCTGGTCACCCTAAATGCACTAACGAATTGGGCAATCATAGGCATCCAGCAACATGTCACAACAATGGGACAAATATATATGCTAAGAATATTTCCCAAAAATAGGTCTTATTTTGAAGCTGTGTATTAGTGACTATGCAGGCAAAATGAATTAAGATTTGAGGTCACTATCTGGATAATTCAGACCAAAATTCCGAGAGATATACAGATAAGGCAAAAGTATTCTATTGAGTTTGAATTATTTGAGCAACTCCACCAGTTATCCAATTTGTTTTGATTATATAGTCCAGCTTAGGCTTAAAAATAAATGATTTTTTCCTATCTTTTCTAGTTAGCAATCATCTGTCTAACATTACACAAGAATAACAAGTTTGCGAATACTTCATTTTCTTGCTTTTTATCATCTGTGTTCCAACTTGGAAACCAGAGAGAAAGGCACTGGGCACATAGTTTTAAAAGGACTTGCTTTTTCCTTTCTCATGACCAACCTAAGCTGGAATGACTAAACAATGCAAATGGCACCAAATTCATCCTCCTTCTCCAAGGCTATTCAGGGCAAAATTGTGAAGTGTATGAAGTTTATCTTCGGTCCCACTGCCACTATAAAAATCTGCTCTTAGCATTAGAATCCAGAATTTACTTCTAAGCTAAATTTAAATTGATGCTGTTTCTTGTCCCAAAAGTATTTGGTTAAACCTGGTCTTCGATTGATGAATGAAAAGCTATGGTAGATTTAGGAGGCATTTCAAGTATCTGCAAACAGACATAAGCTGTTTGGAGAGATCAAGCCTTCTCTGTCCTCCTTGAAATGATATGACATAAGCGGTCACCCACTCTGACGATTTTTAAGTTTGACACTATTGATAGGTAGATATCTTTTAAGCTAGTATTTGCATAGTTTTATATAACATTTGCAAAGCAGTGCTCACATTACCTCATCTAATATCGACAAAGCCCCATATTCTTGTCTCCACCTTACAGATACTTAAACCTGATTTCCCGCCACCAAGTGCTGGGCCCGTGGCTCTAGCCAGGATCTTATAACTTCACATGGGTGCTCTTTCCATTCAGGTCCACAAACCAATTCTGCCTTCCTCCCATGGAAGAAAGGCAATAACCCTACAATGGATTTGCTCAGTATCTAAAAGTATCTTCCAGGTTTCTAAAGCAGTAACAATCGATTCTTATTACCCCAGAATACGGCACACACACAATATTTTTTCAATATTCAGGTGAGAACAGAGAAATAACAAATGCACCTTACCTACTCTTCCCACATGAGGCTGAAGGTATAATCAAATGACAGGAGGAGAACCATAGGAAAAGCCGCATCATTACCACATAATCCCAAAACAGGTAGCACCAAGTGGTTAGGGTAGAAGAGTCAATATTTTTATGTTGCCTTCACTATGCAGTTTTAAAGATGAATTTTAAAGAAAATCAGCCTTCCTCTCACTTTATATATAAGAATGTAAGTCCAAAGTTACATGTAAATTCAATTATATTTAAAATATACTTTAAACAACTCATTGCTTACCATTCTCATTATGAATTTTATAAGAAAATAAAAGATGACAAATTATCACTGCATAATGGGTTCAAAACTTGACTGTACTTCCTAATCTGCAAATCACTGAAAAAAAGGCATAAGTATTTTAAAATGCTTTGAAGAATATATCTCATGTACCATATCTCATGCCTGACATATGTTTTATATACAGATCACCTTAAATGAAAAAATTAAATGGCAGTCATGGACTTCCAACAGCATTTCTGGAAGCTCACTATTTAAAATGAACTTATAGATCAGCAGTTGGCAAGCTTTTTCTGTAAAGGACTTTGCCAACCACATTTTAGGCTTTGTGAATCACGCAATCTTGTTGAAACTACACAATTCTACTGTCAACAGCATGAAAGCAGGCATAGACAATACGTAAAAGAATGGATGTTGCTGTGTTCCAATAAAACTTTATTTACAAAAACAGGCCCATGCGTTGATTTGCCAACCCCTTCTACAGAAAATCACTTTACCAAGTCTGGCTTTCCTACTAAAATGAAGCCTTTTCTAGAATGTATTGCTAAAACAGGCTGGGCAACGTGGCTTACCTGTGACCCGATGGTTTCCTGGAAGCACCGGCCAAGCTGGGTCTTAGCAGTCACGGGATAGACATGAGGAATGACTTGCTGGTGGGAATACGTGGAATGTACCGTCTGGGTCTTCTGGACAGGATGCCCTTGGTAAGGGATTTGGGATTGGCCTGGTTGAGCTTCTTTTACCTTCTGGCCTGTTGGGCCATCGATTCTTGACACTTGATGTATCTGGACTGAAGCCTCAGGGGGGTGCTTCACGTGAATATTGACTATGTTGGGAGGAAATTTCACTAAAACAGATTGGGAGGAATACTTGTTAATCAGGAATAATTAATATGTGAGTCAGCGTGAAAGTTAATTTATATGCAAACATTTATACTTATATGCGTATAAACTGTATATAGGATAAATTATACATATATAGTGTATATATATATTTTGCTGCACCATCAAAATTCTTGAGAATAAAAGGATATACTCAAAACAAAAATTAAGCTTGAACTTATATGTTTTAAAGAAAATTAATTATACAGAGAAATTAAAACCTTTCCATAGTAACATATTCATAAGATAAAATTTTTTTTTCAGGATAATCACAAAACTAGGAAATTCGTGCTAATTGTGGTCATAGGAGGGTACATTTTATAAAATGACAGTGATAAAGACTCAAGAGTTGGATTACTTTGATTTTCTCATAAGTGATAAGATATACCTTTCTACATCGAGAGAGGAAATACAATTTCACGAAGAATTATTCTCTTACCCTTAAACGACATAGTGTGTATATATGTTAGTGCTCCTTGGGACGCACACACAAAATACCAAAATATGATAATTTATATCTGTAATGAAATTTACTTTCTGCAGCTTTCAAACTAAATTTCATCTTCTGATGCTAACACTCAAGGTTTTAAAGACACTAACACTCTCTGACCCCTTTTTAAAAACTGTGCATGTGTAAGAGATGCCAGGTTTAAAAGAATAAATTAGTCACAGAGTTTCTGAGCTCCAAGTGACCTAGTTTACCCTTCTCTACAGATGAATAAATTGAAGCCCGGTTTGGTCAAGTGATTGTTTAGAACTAAAACCAAGCACTCCTCGACTACTAAATAGACTTGTTGGTCACCAGCAGGTACTGTGAGGTCCACCAGTTGGGTACCACTGTAAGGCACGGAATGCTGCCTTGCTCAGCTTTCTATTCCCCAGGCCCATCCAGAACCATGTCATGAACAGCTAGCTGACAGCTCTTCATGCTGAGTCATCAGAGAAAGATAGGCTCCTTTTCATTTTCTATTTCCTAGATACCAAATCTCTATGGCCTAGAAAGCACTTCTGCCACATACTTGGGCCCACATTCTGTACCTACTGGCATTTCTCAGGCCACAGATCATGTAATCCTTTCCGTTCCAATACCAGTCCTGGCCACCTGCAGATACTTGGCTTCTGTATGGGTCTGCCAGGTTCACAGGGGTCCAATGAACAGGCAAAATCAAAACCATAACCTTACCTTTGACTCCTTGCTGACTAGTCATGGTCAGAGGCAAGGTATGTGTAGAGTGGACGACATGCGTTCCCAGCGCCTTGCCTGACTGCTGGGGATGCTGATAGAGTTTAGGCACGCTGGCACCATGGACTGGGATCTGACAAAGCTTCCCTGTGAAATTCGGAGGGCACTGGCATTTGTCCCTTGAACTGCACTGGCCACCATTCATACATGGAAGATGGCAAATTACTGAAAGGGAAAAGATAAAGTGTGGAGAATTCGTTAAGTTTCTCAAATGCTAAGTAACAGTCAACCAACAAAACTCCACAAACACAGCCCATTACAGGTGTCATATTCCCACTCTCTTTAGAAGTAATAAATAAAAAGAGTAACTACTTTGACCAAAAAAAGGTCTCTATTATTTACTATGTTTCTCTTTTTCTTTCCACCTTACCTGGTTGTTCTCCCCCAACAAGGAAAAGATTTCAATGGAAAATAATATATAAGCTAGTCACTCAGAATTGTTTATTAGTATCCTTTTAAATATCTCTTGCATTCTGTAATTGCTTTGTTTTCCTACTTACTTACTAGTTTATGTAGCTGTCTTCCTAAATTATAAACTCCTTGGAAAAATGGGATATGTCTGCCTTAGAGACCTTTATATACTCAGCACCTATAACAATGTCTGGAACACATTAAATATTTCCTCAAAGAATAAACAAATGAGAATACTAAAAATAATATATGTTGTAAATTTTCTCTCTCAGACACTGAACTAAGTGCTACCCAGAATAAGAGAGAATAGTTTGGATTCTGCTTTAAAAGTATTTGCAATCTTACTGGCATAGCAAAACCACAGCGAAATCCAGAAGATGCAGAGTGATTAGCAGTTTGGAATTTATTTAGAATACCAAAAGATAAAAGAGTGCGTTGGGCAAAGAATTTTAAGAGGAGTTTTAATTTCTGACTAAATTCAGCTAATGGTCAACCTCTTTATCACTAATGAATTCTTCTTATCAGCCTTAAAAACTAAACTTAAAAACTAAAAGCCCTTCAATGCCACTTCCTTCCAGTTTCTACTTTCTTTAAATCCTCTCCCCTATGACCAAATTTTCCAAAAAGATTGTTCACTTCTCCACACACTAAAATTTCAGCTTGGGCCCAGGTGGCATTTTTCTCTCCCCATCCCCCTTCTACGGAAACTACACTGAACTAAGGTTACTAACGGTGGCTCAGTCCAAGTTGCTAAATCCCGTGGGTGGATTTCAGTCTTCCCTTGGTTTCCGCAATATCTCACTCATCTATTTTGCTCTTTTCTTTCCTTCTTAATATTCTTTGCAGACTCCACTCTTTACTTGTCCTTTAAATACTGATGTGCTTTAAGATTTGGTATTAAAATTCTTTTCTTTACTAACTTTACACACTCCTCCCATAATGACTTTGTCCTGTCATATAATGAAGTTACACAATTTTCTATTTCCTAACTAAGGCTTTCTGCTGCAGTCCAAACTGTCTACTTCTGTATATTTCCATACAGCTATTTCACAGGCATCTCAAACCCAAAAAGTCCAAAATTTAGCTCATCTTCTCCCTGATATCTTGATTCTCCAAGTGTTCCTTAACAGAAACCTGAGTACAGCTCTAGCACCTCGCCCATCCAAACATCCAGTCCTAAAAGTCCTCCCTTCTAAGTTTTCATCAAATCTGTGTACTTTTTCCCCATCACATGGCCCCTGTTCCCTCTCAAACCTCTTCACTTATGAATCTTACCACTTTCCCTACAATCCAGCTACACTAAGCTTTATTCAGCTCCTCGGTGTGCAAGGCCCTCTCATGCTTCTTGAGCTCTATCCACACTGCGTCCTTGGCCTGGACTGCTCATTCCATATGCCCCCATCACCTAACTCCTACTTATCTTTTAGACTCTGCCTAAACCTCACTTCTTCTAGAAACATTCTCAATTGTCCCTCGTCTACACTTGGTGCCTCTCCGTGCTTCCACAGACTCTCCTTCGCTGCTCATCATGCCACTTGGCTTACTGCATTACAACTGCCTGACTGCTTTTCTGTACGCCTATTCAACTGGAGCTCCGTGAGGTCAGGGGCCTTATCTTGTTATACGATACCCCTAGCATGTAACTAGAAGAAATGCTGTAGGTCAAAACAATACTGGATGAAAAATTTATGCCTACTACTCAGTCAAATACCACTCTAAGTACCATAGAAGAGTCAGTCCTCACTCTTAATGTTAAGAAATAATGGGAAAGATTAAATAACACATGCTAACTGAAAACAGATCAGCAATTAAGTGACAACTGGAAAATATAAAATGTAAATCCTGTGGAACTTCAGAGAAAAGTCATTTCTGGGAAGTCAAAATAAGCTTTGCAGGAGAGATTATTTGGGATAAGACTTTGAAACTGGGCAAGATTCAGAAAAACAGAAAGGGTTGCATCCTAAGAGGAGTGTGTTTCAAAAGAAGGGGAGAAGGGCATATTTGGAAGATAATGAGAAAGTGTGTCTTGTTGAAACCCTGGGATCCTGAGGGGAGGGATCAGGAGAAAAACTAGAAGATGTAGGCTTGAGTCAGAAAATGGACAAAGGCCCAATAAAAAGTTTGGATTTTATTTTCTAATTATTAAGTTATTTTGGAGGCTCCAAGGAGAGAATTAAACAAGGCTGAAAGAGTGTTCCAGGGAGATTACGCTTGTGATGGCATGTGGGATTAGTTGGAATGCAGAGTGACTAGGTGGAGAAGTCAGTTAGGAGACTATTAAAATAATGGAAACACAAGTTGGAAAACACATGGATCAGGATGATGGCAATGAGAACTGAAACATGAAGTAATATAATGACAGAGGGAAAATCAGTACAAATGAAGATGGGACACAGAACGTAAACAGCAGGCCAAGGAAGAGGGAAGACAGTGGAGGAGGGAAAGAGTCAGAAAAAATGACCAAGGTGACCACCTAGACATGCTGCCCAGCTTCTGTCCCCATGGCTGTTGAAGCTGAAACTGTCCATGTGGCAGGTGAAGCTGGACAGAGTCTGAAAGAGCTTTCTCCAGGGCCTGATCTGCTCTGAGGGGCTGGGTAAGAGAAGAAGAGTCAAAGCTGACTCCAAGGTTGAGTCAAAGACATCACAACTCTCATTTCAATTCTGAAATGAATTTCTAAATCACAGCTTGGCTATCCTGGATGGAGTCAATATGTAATGGGCAAGGGCAAGAGGAGCCAGGCCAAGATTTAAATGTACTACAAATAATTTATGAGTGGAATACAGGCACCACTCACTTTGCATGGTTCCAATATGCATGAATTTCAGTTACTGCAGTTTAGTTAAATAATGCCAGTCCCTCAACAATATGGTTCAAACTTCAGTTGCCACAGTAATTGCATAAAGTACCAACTTCACTGGCTAGTTCTTTGGTCCATAAATACTATATAAAATAACAGATGTATACCATAATCAGTAATCAATCTTATCACTTTGTTCAAAGTCTGTTGGTGATTGATCCCTGCATATCTGCTGTCCAGTTCATGCACATACAAGAGAGCATGTAGTTGTGTTGCCTCCTCATCTCAGAGGTAAACTCACATAACATTTTACAGAAGTGGATAATTAAAAGAGTCAATAAGAAAAAAGTGCAGTAAAAAAAATGACACGTGGTAACATTGGAAGTGAAATCGGAGAGTGGTTGTGATGAAAAGGATGAAAAGGATGAAAATGTGCCAAAGGAAGTCACATTAAAGGAACTCCTGGATATCTTGCAACTTTGAAAGCGTGCAGGGTAAGTTGTTGGAAGCTGGTCCAAACTTGAAAAGGAATATGACAATTGACTGCGGCAAAGGAAAAATACTCTATATCATGTACTACAAGGAGAAGAAGCATGTTCAAAATACTGTTGGGAACCACTACTCAAAGAAAAAAAACACTTTAATTCTCAGTGTTTCTAACATTTTAAATTACAGGTGCTAAATGAGTACTAGCTTTACTATTTTTGTCATTTTTCCATACATTTATAACTTACTACAAAGGAGTTTTAATGTTTTGATAAAAAAATTTTTTTTCAAGGGCATGGAACTGGTAATTTTTCCATTAAGATAAATCTGTACACTTTCAGTAGGACCATTTTTATGGTCCTGCACTATCATGCAAAGCTGACTACCTGTAATCGATACCATAATCTACACTAAAATCACTTCACATATATAACCATTGTTTTTTACAAACATTAACCAATTCACTTTTACTAGATATTTCAAGTATCAATAGCAGATTTTGAAGTCCTACGTGAATTTAGTTTTGTTTAAATCTACTTTTAAACCCCTGAGATAGCTTCCACACAAATGTTTCAAGGACTTCACTCATCTGAGTGGATACAGCCCTAAGCCCAGAACGGAACTCCAACAATCCCATGTTTCTCTGGTCATAAAGGAAATAGTTTCTGCTTGACTTATCCCCACCAATAAAAGGCCACTCTTTATAACCATCTAAGAATGAGAAATAAAATACTGATTCTCCTGTTGCAGCATTTTCTAAATTCTAAATTGCAATATAAAGTTCTTTGCCCGAGCTCAATAAATACACATTGAGTCCCTTGTGGCAGGGGATCTTTTTATAGCTAAATAGTCTTTTATATCAAAGAAAGCAAATTTAAAATCAACCTACAAACTTAAGGACTTAACTATGAATGGTTTCTTTCTGTTTCAAAAGTTCATGCCACTCTCAAAACACTGCCTAGTGATATATAGTCTGTGCTGCCAATGTTCTATAAAACCTTCTCAACACATAAAAAGGAAAAAGGATAAGTTATCTTTAAGGCTGGCTTGAGAAGCTTGTGGTATGCTGGTTGTAAGTCTAGCTATGGCACATACATTTTAAAACATATAACTAGAAGGTGTCACATAGAATTCTGGCTGAGAAATTCCATAACTTGATCAGCTTGACATTTAGCTGGCCATCACCATAATTCACTAGATTGCATCATATGGTCACCTGAGACCTACTGCAAATATGGTCCTTCAACCTGTTATTCCAGAAAGTATAATTTCATGACAACCACTCGTAGTATCTCACAGTACTACTGTAAAAAACCAAAATGAGCAAAAGGATCCAGGCTAGAAGAACAACACATGGGAGGTTTTAAATATGTCAAAAGTTTCAGTGCATTCCACCATTCACTTTGGTCTATAAAACAACCTGCAGTTCTTCAGAAACTGGGCTGACAGATTCACAGTCACATTCTATACCACAAATTGGAACTTAGTTTAAATGGATACATATTAGTATACTTGTATACGAATATGGGCAAGCTGAATTTTCCAAAGATTTGTTCTATATAAAGCTATACTCTCTTTCTTTCCTGTTATCTTAGCTAACTATAAAAATACTTCTACTGCTTATCCCCAAAAAGTGCTCTAAGAACATACCCGATTTTCCTGCAGCAACATCCCGGCCCCTCCGCCCGCCCCCTTGCTTTCTGTGCCAGCAGACAGACTGCTTCAAGTTATTGTGGCTAAGGCAGAACAGGGAAAACAAACCTCCATCCGAAGGAAAACCTACATCTGTCATTTCACAGGACACACACATGATTTTGATTTGAATAGCTACTTAAACTTTCCCACTTGTCTTTGATTAGAACGATGTTCCCTTAAAGGCTTCCACCATTTTTGTTGATATTCCTTGGAGTGTGAAAAAAAAAGCAATAATATTTTTAGAGAGTAAAAGTTATTACTTTCTTTCTTCCCCTAAACATACCTACACTGCCCTCATTTAAAAAGTACCCTTAAAATCTAGTTAGCCAAACAGTGGGTTAATGACATAGCTCTTTAAAGCTTTTGGAAAACAATTGTTAGATAATAATGAAATGCTGCAAACCATTGCTCACTTCAATAACCTACCCCACTCTTAAAAAAAAAATAAACTGTATGCTTGCCTTTTAATTCAGTATGCATCACCAACCATCCAACTAACCAACCAACAAAAGATTTGGAGCTGAAAGCGAAGATGGAGGTTCTTCTGAAGCTAGAATAGAGGAACAGAAGAGCCTAATTCTACACAGGAAGGACGTATGGACGTATAGAGATTAATAGGCATTTATTATAATCTAGGTTTGGTGGGGTTTTTTTTTATGGAATGTCGAGATTTACAATTGTGCTCTAAAATAGCCTTCGCCCCTTTCTTGACTGTCTGCCAACTTATACTGACTCAGAGACTCCATCCAGAAGGCATCTGAGTTACAGTGGGGTCCGGAACAACCTGTCCAAGGAGGTGACATTTAAGCTAAACCTAAAAAGGGAAGAACACGGTGACATGAAAAGTTGGCAAAAGAGTGTTTGCAGAAGAAGAAATAACAGGAGCTGAGATCTTGAAGTTAAGACATAGTTTAGAGAGGCCAGAAACTGAAAGAAGGCTGATGTAGCAGGAGTGTAAGAGACAAGAAGAAAGTGAGAAAAACTGAGTTGGGCTGACAGACAAGTGCCAGATTCTTGTTCCATTCCACAAGCATATGGGGCGGCATATAAAAGTAGATACAGTAAAACAGAAAAAAATATATAAATACTTAAAACTTAGGACAAAGACAGATACAAATCACAGGAGTCAGAACCAGGGAAAAAGAACAAGAATAAGTAAGGATCAGTAGAATTCTCTATTGTCTACTTATGAAATGTACACTGTAAATTTGGCTTGTGTTCTTGGACCTCTTTTTACATTTTTGAGTAACTATTTAGCCAGATTCAAGTCAAATTCCAGAAGGTTTAATTTGAAATTTATTATTATATAATCATTCTATTGGGAAGAGGTTTTTTAAAAAATGTGTGAGAGAAGTGATTAGTGTTCTCAATAATATTTGCAAATGGAAAAAAAAGAATCCAAAGAAATCTTGAGGCAAAAGGAAAATGCTCTAATAAGAGTTAAAAATGCACCTACCATACTCTCCATACCAGAGAATCTTTGTTTTACCTGCATTAAGAAATTATCATCCCATCCCCACCTATCAAATACTAAAGTATATTGGGCTCCAGTGAAAGGAAATGCACACTTCAACAAATGCAAAAATTCCGAGACTATCACTAGTTTTTAATGCTGGCGCACGTGAACAAATACTTCAATACCACATTCTATTTATAATCTGGGAGGTATAAACCCAGCCACACACATGCATACCAGAGCTTCCAATCTGGGATGAGGCCATTCATCATCTCAGCTTTGTTTATGGCTTTCCTTTCCATTATCACGAACCTCACCATAGCTGTGGGCTATCAAATTTGATCTAGTTTTATACTTTTCATAACCTAAGAAGCTCCACATATCGAGCATATCACAAAATTCCACTCATACGCTTCATCCACAAAAGCTATCGGAGGTGCCATATCTTGGAAATTCCCAAACGCCAAGCCTCTTTTACCCTTAGGAAAAACACAGCAGCACTTGCAGGCTACAGAATAAACGGAAGAATCGAAGACACCTTGGGGCATCTGTTAGCAACAATCTTTAAAAACTGGGCCAGTCATTTCACTTCATGGATTACAGTGTCCCCATCTGCAAAATGAGGTAGTCTAGTGGTACAATCCACGGGTTCTTTTCCATCCCTGAAATTCTGGTTCTCAAAAGTCTAACCAAGTTATAAATACAGTGAAATTCAGATTTCCTCATCTCATCTAATGTGATTGGCAAGATTTAAATTTTAAAACAGGGGAAAATGTATATCCAGCTACTTGCAATTTGTGTAGAAGGGACAGGGGTTAATTTGTTAAGTGGTGTGCTTTGTTTTTATTTTGAATGTATAATTAAAGATGGTGATTCAAATGTAAATTTCATATTTACTGACAAATTACTTAATCAAATGCTCATGGATTTATAAAAAGCTGACTTCATGTGAGGGAACCGTAGGAACATATCAAGTTGGTAAAATGATAATGCTGCACACTAAAGGACAAGGAAACAGGCTTCATAAAAACGATGACATGCTTCATCCCTGGAGACCTTACCTTTCACAGTGGTAATACTGCAACAATCTGCAGGGATATAATACCATTTTAGTTGTTGTCATCTGGCATTTTCTTTAATATCACTGCAATACGCTTTCTCAAAAACCAAGTAATATATCACTTAACCCTGGTACCAAGCAATAACACTTAAGCTACATCTATTATATTAAAATAAGCCTAAAAACCTTTTCACCTTTATTTTGCCACTATAACTTGCAAACTCTGTTGTGGTGTCTCTGGAGACCAAGTTCATAATCCCACTAAATTCATTAATAACTGCTTGTTATTTGTTTTATCCTGATCCTCAGAAAAGGACTTGAAATGAAGCTAAATTTAGCATTTTAAAATATCTGCAAAGTCAAAACCTCGATCTACATATCTGAGAACACAAAACTGCACCAAACCTTCTGACATCACAGCCAGTCCAAATTCCTATAGCCCTTTCAAATCTGGTCCAAATACAGCCTCCAAAAAAGAAGTGTTCCTTCAAAGAAAAAGGGATGCTGAATATGAAGAATCCTAGAGCCATGTGCAAATTTGGGAGGCATCTACATATCTATGTCATTTATCAATCTGCCTTGTATTATAATTATTTTTTATTCTTCATTCTCCTACTAAATTTTGAAAATGGTAGGAAAGAGGCCATGTTGTTTTCATCTTTGTATCCAGTATATTTCACAGAACAGTGAAAGCAACTAATTTCACACTAGCTTGCTGGCTTAATGATTTAACTCATTCCATCTTTAACCTACCGTATATATGTGGATTATAACTAATTTTGCTTCAAATTGCAACCTAAATATCTTAAAATAGTTATTGAATAAAACTTCCCTTTCCATTTTTTTAAGATAAGCAATTATTTTGAATAGAAAGTTTCAAAAAGGGGCATGACATAATGTGGTGGGAAAAAAATATGGCCATTTAGGATGGAGTTGAGGATGGAGGAACAGGGGAAGGATGCAAGATTAAAAAGAAGAAGAATACAAAAGCAGAGAAACATTCCCTGTGAGTCATGAAAGAAGAAACACACTGGGTAATAAAATGAAACGGGGTCTGTAAAATTCAGTCAGATGCCAAAAGTAATAAATTCTGTGTAGGCAGGCAATGTTTGGAAACTGCTATTCTAAACAAAACTCTTCACGGCCCGTCTACAGCTTCCTTTTATTCCCATCTTCCACAGATCATTACCTTCCCGTGGCTCCCACCTAACTACACCACCACAAGCAAGGCCTCTTTCTCTGTCCCAGTCTTCTGTTTCTTCTACGGGGCAGGGATCCCTTTCAGTGTTCTCTTATCTGGGTAGCAAGCAGCGCTGACGAGCATAGAGGTGACACTGGGATGCAACGCAAGGAGTCAAAATCACCATGATTAGGAAAATATTCATTCTAAAGGATATGAAGTATCCTGGGTAGCTACTGGAAGGGACAGACATTTGAGAAACTCAGCCTCAGATCTTTCTGGATACCTGAATTTGAAAAAACCCCTCGGCAGGATAACAGAGCCCAGGCAGGTTGTGGCCTTAAAACCTCCATGTAGCACAGAAGTGCCCGGGGAAAACCAGTTTTGAGGCTGAATATTGACAATTGTTGTCATGCATGGGTATCATTTCTCCTTCAGTTAGTAAGACCTAATTTTTCACTTCTTTGCCTTTTAGAATTATAGGACAGCCTTATTTGAAGGAACTGAATTTCAAGGTAAAAGAATGGCTTTTTACAAATACTAATAAAAATTGTAAGACTGTATCACATATTTCAAGTTTACAACCTGTTAGATTTTAAAAAATGTTTTAAGTCTGATATCTTACATAGCATCCCATCTTTTACTCCGGCATCCATGCACAGAGAAGGATGAGAATGTCTAATAGAACTAGGTGATTTATGGATTTTATCATAAACTCAAATGGTAGTGAAGAGGATCCCAACTCGTTTCTATTGGATCATTCCTTCTGAGATAAAAACTCATTTGAGCTAAAAGCTGAGCATAACCAATTTCCTGCTTCTCTATTTCAGAGATTCCATTACCAGTAGAAGACACCTAAATCCAACCACGAGAGTGGGGCTGCTCCTGATCTAGTTCTTGCTGCTTATCCAGTCTGGTTTCCCACTGCTGCTGCCATGTTCTCTTTCCGTCCAGCATACCCAACCCTGGTCTTTTCTGAGCCCTCCATGCTTCCTCACACACACAGGTGTGGGTCTATATAGGCTCTATCCTCTCTTCCTCCCAACTCATCACCACAATCCAAGCTTCTGCTGAAGCTTTATCTCAATACCACAGCCTTTCCTGATGATGGCAGAGAAGAGGTGATAGCTCCTACTCCCTGCCACGTCCTCAGAGCAGTGAATGCCTATGCACACCCAGCACAGATAGCACTGAACTATAATTGCCTGGGTGCAGGTCTGACTTCTCCAAAAGTCATGAACTCCTGGAGGAAAGAAACCTTGTCTTTGAGACCTTGCCTCTTTCAGTGGCCCATCTCAAGAGCTTAGCAAAATGCTATCGCATGGTAGGTACCAAATAAAATGTTTTTTGAATCAATAAAAGAGCAAATGGAGTTTTTATTAAAACATATTTGTTATTGTAAAGCCAGCTGAATGCCAAATTCTGTATTTTTATAGTTTGCTTTCCAATTCCTTAATGTTATCTTATCGAACCCTAAATTGACAGTCTTATATTAGTCATTTGCTTTTATTGTCTTTCTAAGTCATTCAACTTAATTTTCATAAAACAATTCTTTTTGTACTCATTTTTGATCAGTTCACATAATACTTAATTAAATGATGTGATTTCTGGTCCAAAACAAAAGAATCTATCCTTTGTAGCCATTCAACTGAGACATGGGAGGTATAATGTGTGGGGTGATCTATAGACTAGGAATGCTCAGCAGGCCATCAGCATCGGTCAGTGTATTTTAAAAAAGGAGTGGAGAGAGTTGGTTAATTTGAAAAGTTATATGGAGGTAGTTTTAGATAGCTTCTACTGCAGACTGTTTAAAACCGCACAGAACTTTCAAGAGTCAAATGCTAAAGCTATTCAAAGCCATGTGATTCATTACTGATGAGATGAGCCAAGATGTCTCCTTCCATTTAACTTAAATAACTTGATAAGTCAAGCTCAAGTTATTAAAATATGCCTATACATTCCTCAGGGCTCCATATGTACTTCCTGAATCTGGAACATTCCATTAAATCAAGACAATATGTATCAAAACTGACTTCCTGAGGATAATTCCTTTTAATCCCCAGTATTGGCCCATGGATATGTTTCTAATTAACTCTCTTGAGATGTAGCTCAGACTTGGACTAAATTGACTTTTTAAATATCCTAGTGTATATCTAACATTCAGTTACCACTATAAAATAATTGGAGATCTAGATTTTGTACAGGATAAGAATCAGAGACATGGAAGAAATGTAAATTAAAACTACTATCATTAATCAGGACTAGAAAAATTTTGAAATCCTTCTGACAACTTTCCTAAGTAAACCAAATATCATCAGAGATACTAATTTTTCTTTGGTATACAAAGAAAAATTTCAGAAACTTTTCCCTAGTATTCCTCCTGTTTCTCTTTCTCCTTTTCTTTTATGGCAAGTTAGGCACTGCAGTTAAGAAAACTATATAAGGATGTTTTAATTCAGAATTAAAATGTACCATACAGTGATTGTTATTGATATCAAATGAAATATTGTCACAAATTACAATCATTTCTCCATTATTCTTTTCAAAATGAAGCTTTATCATTTATAACATATCTGATCCAAATGAGAAGAAGCCCATACATTACTCTTAGAGGTGTGTTTATCTACTTTTAGAGTCATGATTTTCTGGGAGAGGATATTTCCACAACTGAACTGGTAACTTGAAAAAGCTAATGGAGAAAGAAGGAAGCATTTACACCTTTTACTTATTAAAAGTAAGTAAAGATTCAGTATCATCGGAACTTGAAACCTAGCAGCTTTCAAATGCATAGTTTCATAAGCTATTTGAAGCAAAAAATGGTCACAAGTTTCCTTTTACAATTCTATGAATTCTCTTCATGGAACTGGTATATTTAAGCTAAAACGTTACCATAGGATTTAAGCACTTTACCACATGATTCACCTTTTCTAGTCCATTACTTTTATCAGGAAAGAGATCCAGCTGATAATAACAGTAGTAGTAGTAGTAGTAGCAGCAGCAGCAGCAGCAGCAGCAGCAAAGACCCCGCTAGTAGGAGTAGGAGGAGGAGGAGGAGGAGGAGGAGGAGGAGGAGGAGGAGGAGGAGGAGAAAGAATAGTAAAGACCCAGTTGCTAGTGGTGGTGGTGGTAGTAAATACTTCTTGGATGAAACAAAATCACCTTTACTGTACAAGTCTAAAGGCTAGTATGTCAGAGATTCCTGTACTGGAAGCAGAGGGACCTGAGTTCCAGTCTTAGGTCAGCATCACAAAGCTTAATGAACTTTAGCAATTCAGTTCAGCTCTCTGAAACTTGGTTTTCTAATTGGTAAAACAGATCTGTTACATACATTCCCTTCTCAGCACTGAACTTTTATGTTCCTACGTTAAATTTTAAAAATTGCTTTTGAGCCATAAACGTCATAGTCTAGTTTTTTCAGTCCCGTAACCTGTACATCAGCTATGACCAAGTTCTGCCGAGTCTCTCTCTTCAGTATCTTTCTGGTTTATTTCTTCCTCTCCATTCCCCCAGGTCTTCATCCCAGTTCAGACTATTCTCTCTTGCAGAGATTATGGCAAAGCCTTCTTGAAAGCCTCCCTACCTTCCTTCTTGCCTCTCTGCAAAATGTTCTCTCCATACTATGTCCAAAATGTACTTTGACATGTGTACTTACTCAATAAGCTCATTTCCCTACATGATTTTTTCCTATGGCTCTCGATCACCTAAAAGAAAAAAAAAAAATCTTCTCATTGTAATCTGGTGATAAACGTAGGGGGCTATTGGAACAACTGCCTCATGAAGTTTGTGATGAGAGTTAAAGGCTCCACTCACGGTGATAGTCCACTAAGTGCCAAGTGCTGCCAGTCTTATCTCTATCATGTCTTGCTTTGGGCATTTTAGGTCACAAAACTGATCTACCTATGATTCCTAGACTGTATCACTCTCTCCATTGAATTCGTACCAATGTGCTCAGCTAGAGTCAGTAAGAATTCTTCTATCCACTATTCCTTCTTCAGTTGTGGGTCCCACAACCACTCCACGTCCTCTTCTTCAATGAGGCCTCCTTTGATTGCTCCCTGCAGACTGGGTGCTCCTGCTTCTCTAAATCTAGAAACTCTAAGTAGGTGTCCAATAAACATCAGTGATTTCAATGAACTTCCGTGGAGCCAACTCTCCAGGCTTCCGACAAAAGACCAGAAGACCCAAAGTTAAACTCTCTCTGGGGTTATATGGACTAGTTAAGAATATCTTTCCCAGTACAGCCTTTTGCATTTCTTTTTATTCCAAATGAACAATGCCTAAAGTGAAGAGATAATTTTCAGCTAGCATTCCAGGATCTATCAGACTGCTTCCAAAGCTTTACCATTCTGTGGAGAGAACAGTTCCACTACCTCAGTCACAGCCTCAAGTTGTCTTAAATTATATAATATTATTATGTCCAGAATATTTAAAAGCATATTTTGTGTTTGTTCCTTAATTTTTAACATACTGGAATACTTCCAATGGTAAGTAATGATTTAAAGTCTCTCCCATTTCTTGGAATATTACTCAGCCATTAAAAAAAAATGAAATCCTACCATTTTCAATGACATGAATGGACCTAGAGGTTATTATGCTGAGTGAAATAAGTCAGACAGAGAAATATAAATACCATATGATTTCACTTATATGCAGAATCTAAGGATCAAAATGAACAAACTAATGAAAAACAGATTCACAAACATAGAGGACAATTTGGAGATGAACAGAAGGGATGGGGGGATGGGAGGATGAGGGGCTGGGAGAATGGGGTGAAGGGTTAAAAAAGTACAAATTAGTAGTTGATAGATGGTCATGGGATGGGGAGCATGGCACAGGGAATGCAGTTAGCATTAATATATTGGCTAGGTAGAAAACCAGAGGAGAGGAGGAGCAATTAGGGAGATCGATTTATAAACTACATAAATGTCTAACCAATGTACTGTGTACTTGAAACTAAAAGCTTCCTATTTCTTAGGTCTAAGAAGAACACCCTCTCGGTCTTACTGAAGCTCTATGCTTTTGCTTCTAGTATGTATTTGTGCCACTTCTGTTAGCCATGGGTCCAATGACTATAGTCCTAGTCTATATTGGCAGGTTTGAACCATTCCTACAAAGTTCAACTAATTGCTCACTTATATTGCTCTGCTTATATGAAGTTTCTACTTTCATTGGAGAAAGTCTATACATTTAAAAAACTTATACCTTATTCATAATCTTCGTGGGTTATTTATGACTAGATCTTCCAGCTGCTAGCAAGCTAATCAGAAGCTAAGCAGAGGAAACTATATGTGTAACCTTAACCTTGATTTCAAGACAAGAACAAAACTTCCACTTTCGTCGTCGGTGTAGAAGTGTACAGAGCTCCTACAATTAAAATGGAAAATTCTGGTTTTCACAGCCCAATACCCCATGAAAAAAAGGAAAAAAATAGCCTGAGAATTTTCTAAGTAATTATTAAAAATATAACATCTAGTCATAATTCCTAGAGCAAACAAGAAAAATAATACTTAAGAATTCACTTTGATTTTTAAGACATTGTTTGACCATTATCTTTATGTGTTCATTTACTTTATATGGCTCTATTTAGACACACATATGAATAAATACATACCTATTAAATAAACATTCAGGATTGATCGACTTCATGCTTTATTCTGGTACCTTCAATTCAACACTTCAGCCACAAAGAGTAGATAAGAACAATATTACTGTCTCCCTCCAAATTTGCTCTTTTGAGCCTGATAAAACACAGAAATTATCTATGGCTGACACTCTATTCTAAAAATGATGACTATCAAATAACTTCCTCAACATGTGTTTCCCAGGCTCCTGTGATGCTAGCAAGGAATGTGAGTGAGCATGTTCACTTTACCAGGTCCCCCGAGTCCTATCCAAAAAAAAGAAATTCAAAAGCCATGGAGGATACAGAACTGTCTAGAAATACAGAAGAGATTATTTAGTAACTCACCAAATTATTTAAAACTTCTAAGATTCATCGGTAAAAGCTATCATGAATGTTTAGTCTAAGATGTAAGTTTTTTTTTTTTTAAGTTTATTGGGGTAACATGGGTTAATACAATTACATAATTTTCGGGTGTACATTATTTGACATCTATATATTCTATTGCGTTTACCACCCAAAATCTAGTTTCCTTTAGGTACCATATATTTCATCCCCTTTACCCACTTCACCCTCCTCCAAAACCCCTATATTTGACCCCCTTCCCTACCCTTTACCCTCTGGTAACCACTAGTCCATTGTCCATGTCCCCGAGTCTCTGTTTGTCCTGTTTATTTGTTGCTTTTAGGTTTATATACCACATATAAGTGATATTATGTGGTTTTCAACTTTTTCTGTCTGGCTTATTTCACTTTAGCATGATTATCTTGAGGTCTATCCATGTTGTCACAAATGGCAGTATTTCTTCTCTTCTTAGTGCTGAGTAATATTCCATTGTATATGTGTACCACAGCTTCTTTACCAATCATCTATCGTAGGACACTTAGGTTGCTTCCATGTCCTGGCCACTGTGAATAGTGCTGCTATGAATATCGGTGTGCAAATATCTTTTCGGATATGGGTTTTCAAGTCTTTGGGGTAAATACCCAGTAGAGGATTTCTGGATCATATGGTAAATCAATTCTTAGTTTTTTTGAGAACCTCCATACTGTTTTCCATAGTGGCTGTATCAATTTGCAGTCCCACCAGCAGTGCATGAGGGTTCCTTTTTCTCTGCATTCTCTCCGACATTTGTTATTACTTGTTCTGTTGATTATAGCTATTCTAACAGGTGTGAGATGGTATCTCATTGTGGTTTTGATTGCATTTCCTTAATAGCTAGTGATGTTGAGCATCTTTTCATATATTTGTTGGCCTCTGTATGTGCCCTAAGGAGAAGTGTCTGATCAGGTCCTCTGCCCATTTTTTGATTAGATCATTTGTTTTTGTTGTTATTGAGTCATATGAGTTCTTTGTATATTTTGGATATTAGGCCCTTATTGGAGGCATTGCTTGCAAATATATTTTCCCATTTGGATGGCTATCTCTTTACCTTGTTGATGATTTCTTTTTCTGAGCAGAAGCTTTTTAGTTTGATGTAGTCCCAATCATTTATTTTTGCTTTTACTTCCCTTGCCTTTGAGGTCAAATTCATAAAATCCTCTTTAAGTCCAAGGTCCTTGAGTTTAGTTTCTATGTTTTCTTCTATGCATTTTACTGTTTCAGATCTTATACTCAGGTCCTTGATCCATTTTGAGTTAATTTTGGTGTGTGGTGATAGACAATAGTCTAGTTTCATTCTTTTGCAGGTGGCTTTCCAGTTTTCCCAGCACCATTTATTGAAGGGGGTTTCCTTTCTCCACTGTATGTTTTTCGCTTTTTTGTCGAAAATTATTTGCCCATATAAATACGGGTTTACTTCTGGACTCTCGATTCTGATCCACTAGTCTGTGTGTGTGTTTTGCTGCCAATACCATGCCATTTTGATTACTCTCACTTTGTAGTATAATTTGAAGTTGGGCAGAGTGATGCTTCCAGCCTCGTTCTTTTTTTCTCAGTGTGGCTTTGGCAATTTGGGGTCTTTTGTGCTTCCATACAAATCTGATGATTTTTTGTTCTATTTCTTTAAAAAATGGTGATGGGATTTTGGTGGGGATTGCATTAAATTTGTATAATGCTTTAGGTAATATGGTCATTTTAACTATGTTGATTCTTCCAGTCCAAGAACATGGAATATCTCTCCATTTCTTTGTATCTTCTTCGATTTCTTTTAATAGAGTCTTGTAGTTTTCATTATATAGGTCCTTAACTTGTTTCATTAAACTTATTCCTAGGTATTTTATTCCTTTTGTTAAGATGCAAGTTCTTTACACCCAACATAAACCCATTTAAAGGTTTCTACTCACTTGGTTAATAAATTAAAATATATTAAACCTTTTCAGCTAATGTATTTAGTACACAAAAGTGATGGAAAGGATAACAATAACATATCTATCTTAAAATGCCTTAATGCCAATACCGACATTATCTACTCATCCATATGAAAATATTCTTATCTGTTCACAGAAGGCGAGGACAATAAAGTATCAATAAGAAAATGGCTATTTGGCCTGTATGTAAGGGAAAGGCACTAACGATTGTTGGACTTCTATTACTTTATAGGCTACTATCTTCATTATCCCATTTACTCGTTATAACAATTCTGCAAATGATGTTGTTATATACCAAAATATATGCAAGATAACTAAGATTTTGAGATGGTTAGTATTCTTCCTAAAGCATATCATTAATAAATGGCAGAGTCATTACTCAAAGTCCACCAAGCTACCTCCAAAGTGTGCACATTGTCCCAATAGGTTTTGAAGAGGTCAAGAGGCCCAGTCTCCACTGTAGTAACTGCTGCAAACACCCACGTAAGCAGCAGTTGTATGGCTGTTGCTATGTTCTCTCCTCCTCTATCTTTAACAAAAATCATTTATCTATCACAGACTCTCAATTCTTCTCAACACACTTCACGGGTCAGCCACAAATGGAGTTGGTAGATAATATCTACTTCCCATCCCTAAGTACTTTAATGATCAAAAATAAGGAAGCAGAAATAGTAGTAGCTACTAACCACAAGGGCCCAACAACTAGTTACCAGCATTCTTTTGTTTACAAGAGGTCTTCTCAATAGAGTTGAAAAAGCCTGTTTCTAGGGTAGTTCAACCCACTGTACTGGATTCCCATACTTTTCAGTTTATTATACCAATCATTATTAGAGGAACAAAACAAAGATGTGGTGCTTCATCTGTAAAAGCTTAGAAGCTAGTTAGAGGAAACCAAGCTTACACAGTCATTCAAGCTCTTGGGAAGGCCACCCAAGGACGCTGACACAATCAATCAAAATATTCCCTTGGAAGCAGCACTGCCTTAACCACATGAATGACCTGTTCAAAATAATTCCCAAGCACTTGGATTCCATTAAATTCAAGTTTTGCTATTCATCGACCGACAATTAAAAGGGGCAAGTCTCTTCAAGACCCTAATAAATTTTCTCTGTGTGGCTATAGAAATGGAAAATGTCCATAATAGTTATTTTTACAGCTGGATTGAATATTACATTTCTCTGGATTGAGTACTTAAACTTGCTAGGCCTCAGTTTTCTAATCAGTAAATGGGAACATATACCTACCTATTATTCTCAGGATGAAAAGAAAAAGTATGAAAACGTCTAAAAGTATGCTGGGCACACAGAAGGTACTCGATATATTAGTTTTCCTTTCCTTCCAGCTCTGAAACACATATTTCCCTATAGTTTTCCTCTGGGAATTTTTCTTCTATAATAACCCATTGAATTATCACACAAGAAGCTAAAGAAGCCCGAATTACGCCCACCCCTAGATCCCAGAGGCAGAGTCAGTAAGTAGCTTCAGTAGGAGCCTTTGAATCGAAGCACAACCTCTGGAGCTCCTTTCTATCATTTAAAAGTATTATTTAAAGAGTTGAATAATCAGGCACAGAGATTAAGAAACAGAAGAGATGAAGAACAGAAATTCTTTCTCTGGCAATAAAACCAGTGATGTTATTTTTAATAGGTGCTAAGTAGGAAGTGCCGGCGGGGTTGGCTTTTTGATAACTCAAACTCAACAGCTTGGTTAAGTGGCAGCTGAACCGGCTGAGCCTTGACTTTATAGCAAGCATTCAAGGTTCGGAGGGACCATTATTATTCGTTTAGCTGCAGCCTGGTGGGACCCATATTTTTCATTATTTGTGATGGGAAGCCCTTGAGCTGCAGGACCACAGCAGCAGCAGCAGGCTGCTCCTTTCTGTGAAGACTAGCAGGGCTCAGTCAAGGCCAAGTATAGGGAGCCAAGCTAAGTGCAGCTGTTTTGACTACAGCCACAGCTCACCAGGCTGCAGCTTTGTTCCCTCACTCACAGAGGCACATTCAAGGCTGGGATTAAGCAGACCCTAAGCCCCCTACATTCTCATCTCATTGCATTCTGTCTGGCCATGAGACAAAGGAGCACAACAGACATTTTCATCTCACCTTAACTGAGCTCTCCAAAGAAATGTGTTTCCTGCCTCATTATATGATGTGCTAGACTAGGATGTGTCATCAGTTTTGTAGGGGAAAAAAGTATACTCTGTGTTTCTGCCATTTTGAAGAACAATGGTTTTGTCTTCAGTTACCCAGCATTTAGATGCACAGCAATCCATTTGAAGGATCAAGGTTACAGGGAAGGGGAGGGATAGAGAAGGAAGAGAAGACAAGAGGGGAAGATTCCTGATTTCTGGTGTTTAAAACTTATTACCAAGGGACTTGAGTTTATACCTTAAATTCCAGGAAGCCAAAGTGTTTTGGGTAATACATGTGAATCATTAAAAAGAAATCTTCCATTTTCTGGCTAGAAGGTGACTGCTCTGATAACCACAAAGTCAATGAATCACAGATACTTTATTACTGGACTTCCTCTCAATGAGCTAAGAAAAAGTTACTCAGGACTGGCCCCCCTTCCAGGAGTTAGTCAGGGAAAAGTGAGTCTCTCAGGCTTGGGCTCATCTGAGATGCCCCCTCTCAATTTCTCCTCTGAGTTAATTCCAGAAAATGGCACAGACTGTGGCATCTAGTCTTTATTATGCCCCACAGAAGGTGCTATGAGTAGAAAGTAGCCTCAGTGGCTGGGACAGGAGGGCCTGTCTGCCAACGCCCGGGGCTATTTCTTCTGCATGACTACTTGCATTCTGAATTCTTAATTTCTGGATATCTGGGTTTGGTATTCTACACATCAATCTCTCTCTGAAGTTTACACAGCACAAGCTACATATTCTTTTGTTGGGCAAAGGTTTACATAATACCTGGATAATACTCTGTTCACACATGATCTTTTTCGAGTATGGTCACCCGAGCTTCTGCCAGTTACCCTGTGACTCTCATCCTCACTCTATTTGGGTGGGAATGGATTGGTGAGAAATGGCTGGAGCAGAACTCCTCTCTGATACTCCTCTCTCACAAGGGCAAACTGCATTAGAAATCACCACGCAGTGGTATCATCCAACAGAAGATCACTTTACGAAATCTCCAGATATAAAAATCTTAAACCTAAAAGTCTCATTTGGCAATGTAATGGGAGTCACAACCCTAGGTCTGAACCAGAGCTTTGCCACTAGCTGTGACCTTGTAGTCACCTTCCTTCTCTGGGCCTCGATTTTCTGATGTATAGAATGAAAAGGGTGAACTAGATGCTCTCCAAGATACTTTCAACCCTAAGGGTAGCCCCATTCATTTCACAAAACAATTCCACAGATTTCCATGACACAACGAGTTCTCTTGCACATTGGGTTATTTGGTACAATCATACAATCATTAGCTTTCGACTTTTCAGAAACACACCAATGACAGCAAATAAGCCACCTCTGAGATGGCATTTTTTGTCTGTCCTTCATTGCCTACTGTCCTCAGAGCTCTTCATTCCCATACACGTATTAGCCACATTTTAATTCTAGTTGCACTAACAACTTCTTAAATAATCACGGACAATAACAAGTCTCTGGCATCCAAACGTCTTTGATGTTTGACTTATAAATTTTTCAGCATCTATAATTCTACAGTTAAATTATATATTAAATTTCAAAGGCCAAGTACTTCAGAAAGGGATAAATTATGTGTGCTTTCCATGCACGCTTTGAGTCCAAATAAAATCTGCTCTTCAGTCACCAATGGACTAAACTGTGCAAATCCAATCATTCATAAAACTATGAAATGTTTAAATTTTTCATAAAAAAACCCCAAAGAGTAAATTAAATTGAATCAAAGGTCTTTGAATTCTCTTAAAATTTATTAAAACTATGAACAGAAGACAATTTCTCGGTATCACGACTTAAAGCTGCAGCTGATATAAAAATATTGAAGCACTGAGCAATGCTACTGGTTTATGATATCTTGTAAGTTTAATGTACACAAGAAATTAAATATGTCAATCTCATATCTTACAATATGTGTTAAAATATGTTTAGAGTTGTAGTTTAATGAACTGCATTGTGATGCAATCAAGCATATGATGTATGGTGATCAAGCAATTAGCAATGACTAACAATAATATCAACATATGGATGCTGCTCTGAACATAAAGTTCCCCATGGGAGCTGAAGGAGGGAGCTTGGAGGAATAAATACCCCAACCTCTCTCTCCCTGCAATCTTCTAAAGGGAAAAAGAGCCCACCGATGCCTACAGGGACACACAGCAGGCTGAATTTCCAGCATGAGCACTACTTAACACCATATTCTGACTGAAGAATGCTCAGGCATCTGGTCTTTCCACAAGAATTAAAAATTCAAGGAGCTGTTAATCCAAGTAAATTAAGATAATCTGGGGAACTCAAACACGTGTCCGATGGAAAAACTACCTCTTCGGTTACTATAAAAACTCTGTTCCTCAAATTTAGAATTAGGTTTGACTTTCCCTTCTCCATTGGGTGATTTAAATCCCTACAGGTTAGACTTTTTAATCCTAAACCACTTGTTTGTTACAGTTTGTAGAAGTGCTTCAGCACATTTTAAGGCCTGCAGCAACTCATTTCAGTTTTTAAAAAAAATAATAATAAATTAGCCCTCTACAACCTGACTGGCTGATCCAATTCTACCCGTTCATCCAGCTCCACACAAGTTGTGCTTCCTTCAGGCCACCACGGAGTCGTTCTGTTTCTGGCCAAACTCTTCTGAGCACTTCAGTTTTAAAAAAACTAAGCAAGAAAAATAGTCATTTGTAAGCTTGTCAAGTATTTCAGGTCTCTAGCTTTATGATCAAACTTGTCAGGCCGACGACACGTCACCACACAATACATCACCGGATTTATGTAAAATTGTCCTTTGATTTAAAGAGGAAAGTGGAGCCAAAAAGAAGTACAAAAGGGAACGCACTGTACACACTTGGAAATCACAATAAATATTTTCAGAGAAAAGCATACTAAAAATAGCCTAATCCCATTTACACTCTATCATTGTCCTCAGAAGACAGGCTTTCTTTCAGACAGGATAATAGCAATTCAGGGTTACAAGGGATCTTGAACATCTACTCCCTAAACTCTTCCTTTTACAGATTAAAATAATACATACATACATACATACATACATACATACATACATACATACATACGAAAGACTTAGAAATGGGTCTTGCCCAAGTGGCAGGACCAGGATTAGAATTAAGGTCTCCAAAAGATTCACAATCAATATCAGCTATAGATAATGCTGTAAGTACTGACCTTAGAAAGTAGAAATCTCAATTTAAAAAAAAAATTCCACCATAACAAACCAATTAAAAATTGAGCCAAGGACTACATACAATAAATATTTCTCCAAAGAAGGTTTAGAAATGGGCAATAAGCTTACAAAGAGGTTCAACACTATTAGTAATTAGGGAATGCAAATCAAAACCACAATGAGGTACCACTTCGTACCCATCAGAAAGGTTATTACTAAAGAAAAAAAAAAGGAAAGAACCAGTATGGGTGAAGATGCAGAGAAATTAGAACCCTAATATACTGAGTTGATAACAGAAAATGGTATAACCACTGTGGAAAACAGTGTGGCAATTCCTCAAAGAGTTAAACAGAATTACCAGTAATTCCACTTCTAAGTATGGACCCAAAGAAAAGGGAAGCAGGGATCCCAATGTTCAATGCAGCATTATTTATAGTAGATGGAAACAACCTAAGTGTCCATCAACAGAAGAATAAACAAAAGGAAGCATATACATATAATGGAATATTATTCAGTCTTAAAAAGGAAGAAAATTCTGACACATGCTACAACATGGATAACTCTTGAAAACATTATTCTAAGTGAAAAGGGCTAGATACAAAAAAGACAAATACTGTATAATTTCACTGGTGTGAAGTACACAGAATAGGCAAATTCATAGAGACAGAAAACAGAATGGAGGACGCCAGGGGCTAAGAGGAGAAAGGAATGGGGAGTTATTATTTATGGGGAAGGGGGTTTGTTTGGGACCACGAAGAGCTCTGGAAATAGACAATGGTGACAGCTGTAATGCCACTAAAGTATACACTGAAAAATGGTTAAAAAGGTAATTGTTATATTTTACCACAACCAGGGAAAAGATACAATATGAAAAAAAAATCAGCCATATGAATTACAGGCTTGGGGGGTCTCGTAAAGATAGGCAATAAAATGTATTGCCCCTATATTGATGAAATTAAGAACAGGAATTTCATTCAAGTGAAAAAACACACAAGAAACAACTGTGAAAATCCCAAGTTTCCTGGGCAAGATGACCAAAACATAAGGCAGAAAACTGCTATGAAGAGGTTATATGCAAGATAAGGCAATGGCTTTTAGAGAGTAAGTATACTCTCTAGGGCTCTTTCTAAATCCAAAAGCAAATGCTTGAAAACATTACACACATCATTATTGTCCAGCTAACCTAGAGTGTTCTAGCCACAAAGAGGTTTTCCTTTTTTCAACAAATTAAATATGTCAGACTTTTAATGCTTAGTTTTTTTTCTTTCAAACTTGGCAAAATAACTCTTCAAAAGGCATAAAGATATCTGGCTTAGAAATAACAAACCTGTACCCACCCAAGGTGCTATGTTTATTTGAACATCTGATGATGCTATTGTCCAAATAAACACACTCAGCTTTTTCTCCTTTATGCGACTGCCACAGCACAGGCTCTTTGCACATGAGTGTCCACAGTAGTAATGGTTAGTGTTGAAAAGTGGTTTCTATTATACAATCACATCTGAGATGTGCAAAGAATGCCTCCTGGGCTAGGCATTGTTCCATTCATTATTTCTTATTGCAATTTCTAAAAAATCCCTACAACAAAGGCCAATCATGCTCACTTGTTGAGTCATCCTAAGACATCCCAAAACATCTCAGTCCTGCACCCTCTGAAATCCAGCGAGGTCACGTTTTCAAACGCGAATCAAGCTTCCAGCAGCCAGAATCCAGTTTATTACGTAACACACATATAATGAGAGCTGAAAGAGCTAGCTATCTGTTTGAGCCTCAGTACCATCAAGAAAGGAGTTCACCTGTGACAAAACACTGGCGGTTTTACCTAGAGAACCATCTTGAAATTTAAGAAGGAGGGTTCTCTAAGGGTCTGTACAAAAATATCAGAGAGAGGGTCCAAGATGTTGTCCAACAGAAAAAAAACGGCAATGCTTACAGCAGGGTTTCTCAACTTCGGCACTGTTGATGTCTGAGGCCAAATAATTCTTTGTTGCGGGCTGTCCTGTGCACTGTAGGATTTTTAGTTGCATTCCTGGTCTTCATCCAGAACATGCCAGGAGCAGCCCCCAGTTTGAACAACCAAAAATGTCTCTTGAAACTGCCAAGTGTCTCTCATGGGGGGTCGAACTTCCCCTGGCTGAAAATGATTAGATGAATCCAGCTTTTCTCCCTCCCCTCTGCAGTATGGGTGTGAACCAGATATTGCAAAGTGGAAGAAGGAATTGAGCACCCAGCAAAAGCTATGCCTGCTACATGTAGGGGAAATGTGAAATAAGGGGGAATCAGAGACAGGTGCCAAGACACAGAACCCAGGTGTCAGTAGACCACACTGGAAAGAGGAAGAGTCCAGAGCAGGGTGACAGAAATACAATGAGCTTTGGATGGCACAAAGAAGGGCAGTTTCAGCTTTGCTCTCTCAACTAATAAATGTATGTTCACTCTTACTCCCCCTTAATTCAACTCCTTTTCTGTGCTGAAAGTGTCCTCAAGTGCCACGTTCATAAGTCAAAGCCTAGGCACTATAGGTAGGGACGTTCAGGATAGAGATTACAAGTTATCAGAAAATCAAGATAATGGTTGTCTAACGAGTTTAGGCAACTCAGTATCATTCAACTGTATATCCTCTTAAAGACTATATTCTCAAATACTTTCCAAATGCTTAATATTAATCACAAGTATAACTTAACTAGAATAGGATGGATCTGTGCAAATGCATCTCTCCTTCCACTTCCCCTGGAATAAGAAATCTACGTCCTATTACTAGTAGGCCAGGAGTATCACCCTTGCATACAGTTGTACAGACTCTAGAATGGAACTTTTGTGAAGCAATTTGGGCTACATCCCAAAGCTGAGGACAAAAGTCAGTGACAGTCATCTCGCTTCCTATGATGCTGGCTACACTGCAGAAACCAGCTTGTTGCACTGAAACAGAAAAGGTGAAAAGTCTTTGGAGAACTTGAAACATATCCCGTGGAATTTAGAGGACATGGTGAGCAAAGAGGCTTTCTGACTGTCCCCTGGAAATTTCTGAAGGCAGGAGGCAGACTAGGGCAAGTCAAAATAGTGAAGAAATAAGGCCATCTGTACTCCAGCATTTCAGGTGGCAAGGATGGCACCTTGGTGGCACTCAGCCACCAAGAGGCTGCCTGGCAGGGTGAGGGAACCTCGGCTTCAGAGGGATAGGAAAATTTTGTTGATCAATGTCGCCCCAATAATGTTTAATAATAAAAAAGGGGAAAAGTAAATAAAGAAAGAAAGAAGGATAGGAGTTGAGGTGGAAGAATTGCAACAGGTTATCTTCTTTTGATTACATGGTTGACTCTCTCCTGGCATTTATGTTACTTCCTAATACAGTATCAGAATCATATGGAAACTCGATAAATCAGTATAATTAATTTATGATCTCTTTCTCAAACCATTATTTATTATGAATTAATAATACCTTAAGACCTTTGCTACTCAAGGGTGATCTATGGGCCAAGCAGCATCCCATCCCCTTGTTAAAATGCAGAGTCTCAGGCCCTCCCCCCAGACCTACTGAATGAGAATCTGCATTTTATTAAGGTTCACAGTGATTTCAATGGATAGTAAAGGGTGATGAACATGGCCTCAGACCACAGAATCTCTATCAGAGTTATATATGTATAACAATCTCCTGTGCTTTTGTTTTCAAACTATACATATCCAAAGCACACACAGAAATTCTGGTTTAGAAAGCCTGGGATCTGGGCTGGGCATCTGTACATTTTAAGCAATCCATTCTGTTGTATAATCAGGACTGAGAACCGCTGATTTAGGGGTTAGTGAAGGCAGGCATTGAAGTCAGGTTTCAACAAGAGCTCCTAACTACTGTCCTACCTGCCCACCATCAACATTTTTACACAGGTAAATCGAGTTCTCCTACTAGAGACGTCATTACATCACCACCCATCTCTAGCAAAGCATACAATTAGCTACGATTTTTGTCTCCAGGATCAGTGAGGAATCTCATTCAAAAGGATCAAGAAGGACAAAAATGGCACACCCTGTGGGGATACGCAAAGCAACACAGGTTGAAAAGATACTGGAGGCTTCCAACTTGAACCCTGTCCACAGCTGCCTGGGATATGTCAGTTTGACTCAGCACTGACTTCTCATAAGGGCTTGTTATTTGTGAATGAAGATGAAAGGAACCATTCACCAGCCACCACCAAATTGTTAGGTTTTCTTGTCTAGATTTTGTCTTGAAGGAAGAAAGAACAGGACCTGATTTAAATCAGACCCTGACTTAGCCGCTGTTATTGTTGCATACCCAAATATTTGAACTCAGCCACCAGTGGAACAGATCAAATTTCAAATAACCAGCTAAAATAGAGCCGAAATTCTCGAATTCCAACTTGATTTCTAGGATAGACTACGAGGCAAATTGGCACTATTAGTCGCTGGTGCAGTATGTTTCTAAGAGTTAATTTCCTTACATGAGATCCTTCAGAATTCTAAAGTTTTCAAGTAACTGCCCAGTAAAAAGAAGAAATACTTCCTCTGGCAGAAAATGGTCTATAATATGATGAAGTCTGACAGAAGGGAAATGATAATTACTGTATGAACAGCACAGTCAGAACTCTTTTACCAAATAAGGTTATGATTTCTGCAGTGAGTATTTCAATAAAAGGATATTTCAGCCTGAAGAGCTTAGCTTCTTTTTCAATAATGGTATAATACAGAGTAAATTTTGTTTAATACTAATTCATCTATTTACCGAGTACACAACTTTGGCATGTTACTTTTTTTTTCTTTTCCATACAACGTCATGGTTTTCTGGGCACATTGTGGGACTCTCAGATGTTTCTAATTACCCTCTGTGTACACCCAATAAAACAGCTGGCTCAAGAAGTTATTAATACCACAAGAAGATCCAGAGGGCTCATAAATCACCCTTTTTTCAGAAAGAGACAATGCAGTGGCAAGAAATGATGTATTCTAACCTTGCTAAATAAGATTTTCATTAGGAATATTCCAGTGCGCTTCTTAATTTGCCAGGAAAAGGACAGTGTCTGCTTTCTTCACTGCAAAAGATTTTAATGTTTCCCTTTTATCTCTTCTAGGGAAAATTTGATGAAAATCAGGCTGAGTTGTTGCACTAGGAAAGCTTAGCAAGTCTCTATAATCCAGAACAAATTTTTATTGAATCTGATGGGCATCTGAAGTTTGGTCTCAGAGTGAAGAAATCTCTCATTACTTCATAAAGTTGTTTCTGCTTTCCCACCAAATCTTACATAAAGCCAACATCGCAGTCATGCCAGTTTTTCAGTAATTATTGCATGAGGCTAAATTCAAGATAACGGAGATGAGCAGTAAACCATTCTTTAAGCCCATACCTTTGAACTGAATAGAAAATCATGCCTTAATTAGTGCATCAATGACAGTATTACATTAAATTGGCACTGGAAGGGCATCTGTTTCTCCTCATTTGCATTGTGATATAACTTCGAGGAATGAATCTCAAACTTCCTCCCTAACTTTATTTATCCTTCCCCATTTGGTAGTTATTTAATTTTCCTGGACTGTGTAGCATAAAGAGGGCTGTGTGATTGCCCTCAAAAACATTTTCACATCATCTGTGGTGTTAGTTTCAGGAGGTTTTTCCAATAATACACAAATACATTATTCCATCTCCACTTGGAAACTATATAGAGATACACCTTGAGATTATAAGCTGATACAAATGTTTGATTTTTATACTAAGATACCCAACTGAGCCCAAGTCATATGCCAATAAATGCTGTAGGGTATATACTGTATCACACAAATGTGATTTCAGTATCTACTTTAAATACAGCTTCCTTAAATTTACTCTAACCTAGGAGCCCAGAGGTAAATTACCCAAACAGTATCAGAGTGAACAGCACAAAGCAGGATCAAATGTTATAATCATACATTGCTAGAGATGCTTCCAGCTACTCAGGATGATTACTTTTCCTCTTGTCACAGCTTTTGGTTCCAAAAAGTGTTACACTGTTTCAATGCTCTTACCCTTGACAGCAGGCTTGGCAACCTGCAAGAGCTTCCTAGGTAAGCACGTGAAACCCTTAAGGGAGTGCATGATCCAAGGCAGAGGGGCATGATGCTACTATGTTGTGTCGGTGATAGTATAGCCTGCCCAGAGCAAGTGTACATGTGAGGAAGCAAGGAGCCTTCTGTGCATCAGCAGCAGAGGAGCAAAGTGAAGGCATAATGGAAACATCCGTCTATGTCTTTCTTGAAGCTATTGTGCTGTCAGGCTCAGTAAGTGAAGGAAACCCAGTCCCCATGGTACAAGGAGTATCCCTATCCAAGCTCCAGGAGATGTAAGCGCTTTCCCCCACATTTGTCACAGGAGACAGGAGTTGAGAATTAAAAGCAGGACACTTTATCTTCAGGAGAAGAGAAAGGCCTTCTTCAAATGAATCCAGGAACCCATGTATTCCTTCAGCCTGCTCCTTCTAGTGAGCCTCAGAGCCACTCTGCAAGAACATGGGGACATTCTCGATTCATTTTAGCAGTGTGGAATCAGAGATGATGTACCACCTGCTCAGGGTACCAGGACCGGTCAACAGGATACCTGAGCCAGATCACCACATGTCAGCTGACCTGGTAATGCTAGGGGCATAACGCAGCAGCTAACCTGGTAATGACTAGGGGCATATCGGAAAGAGAAAAACATCAGAGGCATAAACATCTGAAATGGAACTTGAGCTTATGATTCAAACAGATGCAGATTGGGGAGCGGAAATTCTGTGTAGGTACAACAGCTAATGGTATGAAAATCTAATTGCACTTTGTCAAAAGTGGAAAATATACTATGGCCAATGTTAAAAATATAAAATTCAAACTCCATACAAAGTGCTACAAAGGTGCCCTTTTTCGTGTATCTTGCAGTCAGTGGAATATGTTTCTCCTTTCCTGTGACCCCTGAACTCTCAGATGATTATTTTATTCCTGTGATTTCAGTTGCCTGAGAATTCAGGATGAAGCTATATCAGGAAAAATCTGTGTATGTCACCATTACACGGGCACTTGCGTAGACGATTTGCTCTTTCAACAAAAACACATGAAACATCTCCAACGTGAAGCACAGCACTGGCGCTGGAGATGCCAACATGAAGTAGACAGGTCCCTGCCCCAAGCAGTTTAGACTACAGAAGAAACCAGTGGAAACAAACAAGGGAAGGGAGGCTTTGTAGTGTGAGCGGCGCTTGGCTGACTCATGAAATTGCCATGGGTGATGGCCTAGACTGGTGGGGGGAGGTGCCAACGCTGGGCAGAAGCGGCAGTGTGAACACAGGCCCGGGAGCATAGAGGCAATGGAGCACTTGGGGACCTCTGGTATCTCTGGAAGCTCAGCTTGGCAGAAGCAGATGAGAAGGGCACAGCCAGAGTGAAGGCCAGAGAGCCAGGCGGCAGCTAATTCCGAAGGCCGCACATGCTACGCTAAGCAGTTTGAAGTTTTCCAAAGATCGTTCCATACGCTCAAGCTGACAGACTAGGAAAGAATACACACTTTGTGACATCGTGTTACGGACTCCGAGGACTTTTGAAAGGTCATTTATTCTAGGCCAGCCTAGCACAACCCGTTTAAGAAGTCCCATCCGCCCCCATGACACAGGCCAGGCATGGCTTAAAAGGGACAATCAATCACAAATGTCTTTCTCGCTGAGCTAGCAAACTGCTGAACCTTCTTTTACCTAAGGTTAATTTCTCAAAAATGCTCCTGAGTTCAGACATAGTCTCTTATACTACCACAGTGAAGCCCCTAATTTTCTCATCTTCAAGAACCTTCCTCTTCAACCAAATGCCACCTCATTTTCTCCTGATTTGGGCTCTTAGGGTCAACCTATTGCCCCTCTTTCGTCCAACTAACTCCTGGAACCACCTTTCCACACAGCCCTCCTTCACTCCGTACCCCCCCACACACACACACACATGCACACACGCACACACACCCACCCACACACACACACCTGCCCTCAGATGCAGTAACCAATTTTATTTCCCTTACTTAAAGCTCTATACCAAAATTGTGTGATCTGTCATATAAAATAATGTTGGAGAAAGAGGTGACACAGCTTTTGTGGTCATTCATTTCTATCCCTAAGACCCTATACTTTTTACTATAAATAACCAAGATTCCTTCTGTAAAAATTCCAGGACCATTTTTTTTTTCATCCGGCAACTTGCTTGCCTCTATCCTCTGTATATGTGCTCTTTACATATTTATATGATATCCTGATACGACACAGGTGGACAAAACCTAACCCAAGACGACATACAGGAAAAGTCTTCATGAATTCTCCTACTGCCACCTTTGGGAGATGCTCCACAGTTTAAATGAGATAACCAACCCAGTCATAAAGTTAAATGATGAAGTTAGTGATATTCCCTCACAGCGCTCACGAGTCACTCCAGTAAGGTCTCGGCTCAAGTATCACCTCAGCAGGGAGCCCCTCCTGACCACTCTAAAATAGTAATTCGTACTTTTTGGCAGCACCTTCCATTGTCTATTCCTTCACCCAACACTGTGTTCATCCATAGCATTAATCACTCCCTGATATTGTATCATACCAAATGCTTCGTACAGTTTATTTTTGATAGTACAAATTTGACAGTAATGTACACTCACACTATATTTTAGTCTTAATTGTGGTAAAATACATATACCATGAAATTGACTATCTTAACCATTTCGAAGTGTACACTTCTGTAATAATAAGTACATGTGCACTGCTGTGCATTCAATCTCCAGAACTTTATCATCTTGAAAAACTGAAACTCATACCCATAAATAACTCCCCGTTTCCCTTTTTCACCCACCCCTGGCAACCACCACTTTCTCCCTCTCTGAATCTGACTATTCCAGGTATCTCTTACTAGTGGAATTGCACAGTGTTTGTTTTATGTGACTGGTCATTTCCTTTAGCATAATGTCCTCGAGTTTCATACATGTTGTACAGCCTCATTATATATATTTTTAATGTTGTAGGGTCAAGGACTTTGTCTATTTTGTTCACTGCTATATTCCTAATGCCCAAACCAACCCCTAGCACACAGTAGGTGCTCAAAAAATATATGGTAAATGAATTAGTGTCCCCAATACCAGCCTTTTATGGGTGCTCCACAGCTTAAATAAATAAAAAGGAAATGCTTTACATTATGACATTTTATTCAATATTAGAAAATAATTCAGGAACAGTTTCTTTGACAACTTCTTAAGCATTCTAAATTGCCCAAATGAAAGGCAACCACTTTCTTTCAGTATTATATTGGATCATCTTTTAAAAAAACATGAAACCTATACCAAGCATTAAGGGGAAAATATACGCACCAGTTAATCAGAGTGACATGTTGGCATTGCACTGGTTTTTGTGCTGGATAAACATCAAGGGATCCAAACAATGACAACTGGCAGAGGACGAAAGACAAAGCCTGAACTAAGTTGCCAGAAAAAAAAATAATCTCCATGTCTCCCCCGTCCTTGTGCAGTTATGCTGGTTTATTTAAAGCCCCATTGAGAGAATCTCCTCCCCTCCCTATGAGGGGAATCTGCGCAATGAGTGGAGTAGCAGGGCCTGCTTCCATTCCTCATGAAACGCCAGAGGATTAAGTTGGGTTTGTGAGATAGATGGGAGATTCCCCCCGCAGAGTCGCAAACCAACATCCCAACAGCTGAAATTAACTAAAGGCTGTCGCCATTACTGTGGGCTATTCAGAAGCTTATTTAGACTACTAAAACCTTAGTTTCCTTCCCTAAAGACAGAACTTCCCTCTCTTTTTTTCATAATGAAAAACATAAATGTTCCCTTTCTAGAGGACATTAGAAAGGTCTGAAAGGGTTAAGACCTAATTCCTAAGCTTGAAATTCAAGGCGCTCCACAGCCTTGCCCCAACCTACCACCCCAGACTTGTCATCTGTTATTTCCTTTCATGGTTTCTACACTGAAGGGAAACAACTCCCATTTCCCAGAAACCACCTGTGCCTTCTTGCCCGCATGCCCAATTCTGATATTTCAATTCTTCCTTCCCACATCAATTTTGCCTCTCCCTTCCCTCTACTTCCCATCCATCTTCATTTTGGAACTTACCAATATTTCAACTTGTACTGCCCCCATCGATCTACAATGAGACAACACATATTTATCCAGCTCCCACTGTGAGCAGCCGGGAGTAGTATGGTGAGTTAAATAGAAAAGTTGCATGCCAGCCCTTTTCTCTCAAAGCATCTCTCATCAGCTAGAAGTTGCATTTCCTCCTCTGGGCTCCTGCTGAGAGATTTCTACCTTGAATTAGGGTTATTTACATGTACTCTTCATCTCTTCCTTAAAGCGTAAGCTCTTAGAGGGTAGCTATATAATTTGCCTATCTTGGAAAATCTAAAAGTGTATTACCTATAATCACCTAGTATAGGAGGCAGCACTGGAAGGCAGGAAGTATTTGGATTCTGGGATAAGAAAACTGACTTAAAGTCCACCTTTAAATCAAACCTTAAAGTCACCTTTAATCAAATCTTAACTAAAGCCTTAGAACTCATATCCACAAACTATTAAAGTACCATATACCTCTCTCAGAAGAAGTAAGTATCAAATGAAGTAACATATGGAAACATAATTTTTAAATTAGCAAATACTTTTTATGATTATTCAATTGGTGCTAATGGAATATGAGTACCTTGTAATCCCTCAGAGAAAGCATCAAATAAACCAAATGTGTTATTTTAACAATCATGATTGCTTTTCAATGTCTCTACAAGTAATTTATGCCAAGGGACAGTATTGTTTTATTTGAAATATTCTAGTTGTGACAACATGAATTCCTATGCTCTTCTTATTAGAGGAACTTATGACTTTATAAACAACTTAAAAATACCAGAAGGTCATCTTCATTATATCCCTATGGAATGGAAAGAATCCATTAAAGCAACAACAGTTAACCTGCTGGCCTACCCAACTGGGAACATGTTTCTATTTTTTTTTTAAAGGCAAAAGCAGGGAGAGAAAGGAGGAAAACCTCAGAATGCCATAAAAAAAAAAAGTCATTATAATTAAAAATCTCCTTTAAGGAAATGCCCCTTAATATAAATATCTTATTACAGCATACCAATATCATGTTCTTAAAAATGAGTTTATTCTAGAATCACAGAGTACTCTCCCTAGATATCCTTATTCAGGCCTCATTTTTAGCATCACATTAAGTTATACTGATGATTTCTCCAACTGAATACTCAATGACAGAGACTGTATGCTTAACAGTCATGAAAAATGCACCTGCCTCCCACATCTGAACAGCCCAGATTCACCATCACCACAAACCAGAAAGACCACCACAGACAGAATGAAGAGAGTAACATCACCCTGCTACAGAACTGCCCTTTGCATACCTGTTAATACCTGCATTGTGAGGAAGAGTGACCTGTGCCCAAGAAGAGAAAGACCCAGAACGTGCCCAGTGGCCATGATGAAGTCAAGATCTGAACCGAGGGCTGCTGGCCTCTCAATTGCTTATTCTCTATTATACCATCCAGCCTTCCCCCAAAACCTGGCTCTCCATGAAGTCACCTCGTTCCTCTGCCACCATGATTAGACTCCAAGGAGTTAAGTAAAAAGGGAACATAAAGAGACCTAAGTTCTAGTCCTAGCTAACTGACTTGCTGTGTAAGTAAGGCAAACTCACTTAAGTCACTGTGCCTAAGTTTAATTATCAAAAATATAGTGGCAATAATATCTGTTCCACATCCTTATAAAAAATAAAACTGTAAATCACTATATAAATGTTTCATATTTCCACCACTCTGATGATCAAAACGGATTATTTAATTAAGGTCCCTTAACTACAAAGTCCACATGGTTTTCCCTGTATTATTTTGACTCCTTGAAGCAGGGGTCAGCAAACTAGGGCACTCAAATCAAATTTGGCCCACTGACTATTCTGCAACATAGCCACATCCATTCATATACATACCGTCTATGCCTGCTTTCATGACCAGGACAGAGTTGAATAGTGTGACACAAACTGTATGGCCTGCAAAGTCTAAAACATTTACTATCTGGCCGCTCACAAAAAAATTTTGCCAGGCACCATCTTTAATAATCAAAGAGAGTAGCTAATAAGTTATCAGAGGCCAAAGAGAATAGCTAACAAGTTACAATAAATTTTGAATTTTCTTCGAACTGCACTATTTTCCACATATACCTCTTATTTGTCAAAAGATTTAACATATTGTAAACGAATATAAAGACAGAAAAGCAATAAATTAGAAAACCATGTTTTGTAAATAATAAAGTTGTATTAAACCAGTAAGTCCACAAAGATATTTTATGTCTAAAAAATAAATTCCTAAAATTTTTTTTCTGAAGAATAATCTATGTTTTACAGAATTATCATTTTTTTAAAAATTAAAATTTGTCCTTCAAACTATCTCATATTTAAATTAAAATGTAAAAAGAAGAGAGAAATAGCTCAGGATGTAAATGAAACATTTCCCATGATTTCCAATGTGAAACTGTTCGTTAGTATGTCCATTCCTTTTTTTTTTTTTTTTTTTAATAAAACTACTGTGCCAATTCTTTCGTGGCAGAGTTGTGTTCTGGCTATGAAATATTTCTGAAAAATAATTTTTCTGCATTTTACATCCTGAATGGGCTGCATGTACACTGTTCCTAAATATCTGGTTAAATGCCAGAGAGGAGAGCGTGCAGCGTGTTTTAACAAGCAGACTTCCTCTGTTTCTCAAAGTCTTTAAATATTTAGTTTCAAAATGAATTCACTGTAAGCCAAAAAAAAATTACCACCCATCCGATTACTCTGTCATTCCTATTGTACGGATTTATGAAAAACGTAAGGTGGGGGGCAGACACTGTTGGTGACGATGGAGGAGGGAAAGCAGTGAGAATAAGGAAAACAATCAAGAAAAGTAAAAGTGAGAAAAGCCATTGAGCCCACAATAACCTGTTGAGAATTGTCTTTTCCCTTTCCCTCCTTGTCTATCACCGCCCAAAGAGCCAGAAAATATTATTTACTACTCAGAGAACGTCATAAGATTTTAGAGATGGACTGAATTTTAGAGGTCACTAAATATAAGCCATTCATTTTATGGATGAGAAAAACGGAGGTCAGAAATCTCAGCTGTCACACCCTGTGGATTAGCTAGTAGTTAGTAGCAGGACCAGGACCAGAATCCAGTTTCCTGATCATCAGTTCAACACACTTCCCATTAGACTCGGCTCTCTGCCCTGCTAAGCATAATGTGCCATTTGGCACCTACTGGCCAAATTCTTTTAAAAATATGCCCAAAGTACCCTTGTCATAGCCAGGAAATTCACAATACCCTTTTAAATTGTATCTATGAGCACATGCTTTTTCCAAGTACAGGCTACCAAGAATATTGCTTCCATTAGGAGTCACAATACAGCAGAATAATCAAGAGCTAATAAGGACTTCGAGCTGCCTCCTTGTGTTTTTTCTTGATGGAAATCAGTGTGAAATAGACACTCTCTTCTCCGAACCCCTAGACACACATTTCCAAGACTAAACAGCAATATTCCATAAAAAGACCAGATCTAGCCAGTGTTATTATCTGTCTGACATTTGGGTTATTCTTGTGAGTAACTCATAAAGTAACGTGGGTGTCTGTGATTATTTGAGTACACATGGCAAACCATAATTGGTCAAAAAATAATAAAAGACATTTTTCCGTGACAAAAATACTGTATTGAATGACAACATGGCAGTGTGACAGCACTCAGTGGACCGCAATACTTTCTCCATTTACAAAAAAGTAAAAAAGAAACAAAAAAAATTTTTAAAGTAAAAAAGCTTTTTTTTGCAGTTGCTAACTATCATAGTTCTTATTTAAATTATTTATGAAATATTTAAAGGTTCTGAGTGCTGACAGTAATGTACAAGCATATCTTCCCCCAAATTCATGTTATATATCAATTTATAATTCAGTCTTTTGATACAGAGCAGAAACGTGCCCAAAGATGCAAGTCTGTATCCCTTTCTACAACCAAAATACAGGGTTTTGACAATTTTCAAAATTTCTTTAGAACACGGCTACTTTTGAAGTAAAATTTTAAATTTATCAGCACCATCCAAATTTTACAATATGAGTCAAACTAACATAAATTTTATGTATCGCTGAGAAGATAAAATTTGAAGCTGATCAACGCAAGGTGTGGTCTAGGGTCTTAATCCAAAACTACTCCCTCCTGTCGACCGATACCTCCCATCACCACACGGCTGCATAAATGATAAGTAATAAGGGGCAATGTCCTAGTTGCCCTTTCTTTAAGAAACCAATAATCAGGTTAAAAATCATTCTGAAAGTAATTTAAAAGACCTTGTGAAAAAAGGCATATGTGTACTCAGACAGAAACCCATTCAAGCAGAGAGCAGTGTGAATGGGGGGGTGGGTGGGTAAGGGGGGTTTCTAAATGCTACGATCTCATAAAACTGTTTGGTAAGGACAGTTAGGGACTGTGGAGGAACTCACCCACTCGGAAGTTCGTGGCCGTCAGGGTGTCAGCAGCATGGCCATTCTCACTAATGAGAGTGGTAGTGTTCCCCTTCTCACAGCTGTTCTGACAGCTGCCCTTGGTGCAGGTCACTTTACAGATGCTCGGAGTAAAGACCACCTTGATGCGGCCAGTGTGGTTACTCACTAGGAGCGGAGGCAGAGAGAAAAAGAAGAACAAACACATCAGCTTAGTATCCATGAACTTGCCTTAGAAGATTTAAAAAAAAAAAAAAAAAAAAGAGGAAAAAAAGAAAGGAAAGGAGCAAGAGGGGGAAAGAGAGAGCCCACAACCCGACAGGTTTAAGAGGGAAGCCTTCAGTGCTTGCTGCTCTGTATCCAGTGGTGTCTCTGAAACAGGAGTAGGAAGCTTAGCAAACAGAACTCTGGGATGCACTCCAAAACCACATTTGAAGTCGAGTCACTGGAGTGGGATTACTAACCACAATGCTGCACTTTATTCACGGGCAGACAAAGAGCAGTACCGAGGGCACGACAGATGAAAGAGCCAACCCTGACAGGCAGATGTAATGCAAAGCGGTTGGCTATGCACCTAGTGGTGAATAAACTCTTGTGTCCTCGCCTTGCATACTTTCCCTGTTTCTCCACTTATGAAGTCACTATTTGCAGCCCGACCCCTGGAAATGTTTTAGGCATGCGGCATGTCTGAAAACATCTGTCTCAAATCTCCTGGCACTCTCAGCTGAAGTGATCAAATCCTGTGACGCAGCTGCGGGAGCCCAATTCTTTTTCACAACTCTGGGGCGTTATTTCTCCATAGAAATGTATGCAACATGTATTTCATTCTACTGTGAATGGGGTCCATCTAAGAAAAAGTGAGGCCAGGTCACCGGGCGAAATGGCTGCCTCCATTCAAACACCAGCCTGGAGCTCTCGCTGCTGCTATAGTCACAGGCCGCCCAAGGCAGGTACTGTCTCGTTTCCGCGGCCCTCTCCTAACCAAATGCTACAACCTGACTGCACTGACGTGCAGCACAGTATCACAAAATGAGCACAAATCAAAATAAGATTCTGGGTTGCAATCTTGGCTCAACTGTGGTGTGACTTCAGACATGTCATTTTACCTTTTCTCTAAAACCTGAGGGAATTGGAATTGATGTTTTCAAGCCAGTTCTAACTTTCAATGTCTATATCGAGGGTCAGCAAACTACTGCCCTGGGATCAAATCTGCTTTTGTAAATAAAGTTTTATTGGAACACAGCCATACTCATTCATTTATGTATCATCTATGGCTTGTTTTTGTGCTATAACAGCAAAGCTGCAAAGAGAATGTATGGCCTCAGCCAGAACTGTTGTTCACAGCCAAGTCCCAATATAAACTCTCTGGCAGAGTGCAATACAGAAACCCTAGTCTGACTTCTACATCTGTGATCTGCCCCCAGCCAGGCCATTCCTTTTTCCAGGAGCCCAGGCAGAAAGCAAAGCAGCAGCTGAAGACAGACAGACGGTTTGTCTTTGAGGCTTTAAGGCTGGTAGAAAGCAATACCCTTCCTATTGCCACTGTGTTACTGCAGTGGCCAAAGGGGAGACTAATTCTGGGTCGGCCTCTCCTCTGCCTTTTCCCGCTCACCAGAAGCGATTCTTCCCCCTTTACACTGCCTTGTTGGACCAGGATTATATTTTCAAAAAATCATCCAAGAGACCTCTGTAGACCCTCAACAAAACCAATTATGGTGAAAATCTGAGCTGGGAAACAAAGAACCTTAACTAAATAAGCCATCAGAATTTCAAGGCTAGAACAGGGCCTCAAAGGTCCTCTGACACAACCTTTATTTAAACATTTCTAGAGATGGGGAGCTCATTACCCACTAAGAAAGCACCTTCTGCTCATGGGCAGCCCCTCACAAGTGCTCTTCCTTCTTGCGCTGAAGGGTGTCCTCAGTCGGTTAATCCAACTTCAGCTCTCCAGGGTCTCACAATCTAATGCCTTGTCTACATGACAGCCCTTCAACTACTCAACAATAACTGCCATGTAAACAAAGAAAGTTCAAGTTAGAGAGACTTAAAGAGATCGGCTTGGGCTGGTCCTCTCACTTTACAGAAGAAAACAATTCCTTAGGAGGAGAAATATCCTCACCAGTCTTTTCAAATGTCTTTCTGAAACCATTTCTCATTTACCCATGGTTCTAACACAGGAAATCAGGATACACAGTCTGAGGTGGGGAGATATTCTAGTGGCCAACCAGATCATCCAGCATCTTACAAAATGGCATTCAGAAACCTTTTCTATAAAGGGCTAAAGAGTACATATTTTAGGGTTTTAGATCTAAAGAACTCTGTTGCAACTATTCAACTCTGTCATGGCAATAGGAAAGCAGCCTGTCAAAAACAATATGTGAATGAGTGGGTGTAACTGTGTTCCAATAAAACTTTAAAGAAAGTTTGCTGACCACTGCTTTAAATGCTTATATGACCTTCAAATTTTTCTAAGACTGTATCTCAGAAATTTTAAAAACTACAATAGAATTTTGATTCCATGGTCAGATAAAATTCACCTAGTTCGATTTTTTGCAGTAGCACACAAAAAATCAGCCTACACTGTAAGTTATAAAACCATCCTTACAAATATCTTGAGAATACTTTGCATAAGTGTATGAAGCCCAAGAAAAAAAAGAGACAACATCGACCCACTTCAATAGAATATAAACTTATATTTTTTCTGGCTCTTGGTAGGATAATGAAATTAGAAGTGGTGTGCCAACTATTTTGTCTTCTCTGGCATTAACTCATAGCACCAGCAGCTGCCATGCAGATGCTTATACCGTCACCTAAATTATGCTCACTTAGACGAACTGAGACATCCAAAAAAAGCAAGCACTTAATCATTAGTCCCATTTCACCTCCCAGCTACAGTAGTCACTTTATAGGCACTTGAGAATCTCCGAACCTATTGTTTTTAAAAACTTGTTATATTTCTTAGCCAAAAAAAAAAAAAAAAAAAATCTGGCTTAGAATCATCTGGATTTTCAAAAAGGCAGAGATAGTTTCATATGACTTAATTCTGATTTTTACAATGTTCACATCTTCTTGGAAGAGAAGATACATTTTATTTTGTGTTTCCCCTTGTGTTTTTCAAGAATGCTGGTATAAAGTAATCTAATTCTAAAACAGACACTTGTATTCTCAGTGGGTCCTCTTATGTCGTGAAGTATTTACTTCTTCATTATAATTAGCTTTAGTTTTCCAAGCCAATTTCAAAATCAGTCTTGGAAAATTAACTACTGTGTGACACTGGATTGTCATTCACAGCTCTAACAGGACTCCACAAACATTAAACGTGTTAGAAAATAACACTCTCCTGTCCCTACCCCTTTAAAACCATTTCCACATATATAGGGTATCATGTAAAGAGTTTAAATTTTAAAGTACTCATTACATATGATGGAACTGTACACTTGAAACCGATATAATTTTATTAACCAATGTCAAACCAATAAATTTAATAAAAATATTTTTATATATATTAAAAATAATAAAAAATAAAATACAGTGCTCCAAGTTTCAAATTCCTCATCTGTGACCAGCTGAAGACAATACCACTCATCTCTCAAGAGTTCAGTAGGAATGTACTAACAGCGGCCTTTCCCACAGAGGCTATTTGGTCCTTTAAGATGCATCTTCCTCAAGCGCCTTGAAGGGAGTAATACTCAAGGACCCCTGGTGCCTTGCACTGAGCAGGTGCCAAGTAAATGCAGAATAAATGAAGTGACCCAGAAAATAACTGTACAACCCCACAGAGACTGGGGACTCACGGATGCTAGAGTCATTCTAGCCAAAGGCTTTGCTTCGCCTGAAAGAAACTGCAGCCCACACTCCAATCAGTGGTGGGTGACTGTCCCTAGGAGCACCGACGGGATGATTCAAAATCACAAATCTGAGAAGCAAAAGTCAGGCCAGTCAGGAGTTAATAGGGAAAGTGCTAGCACAGCTTTTGCATGTCTGGTCCCTCTGATAAAAAAAAAAAAAAAAAAAAAAGTAATTTTTAGATCCCCATAGGTAAATCAGCCCCAGAAATCTTAAGTAAGCTCCTTCAAACCTTGGGTTGTAGAGGCTTGGCTAGAAACATATATTGCCTAGAGCTGTGCAGCACCTCCACGGGGCCTCCTAGTCAGTCAGTCAGTCAAGGCCCTCAAGAGTCAACATCCTGTCTACAGCGTCTGCCAGACCCTGTGTGAATTTATACCTCCAAGAAGAGGCACTGGCACATGGTTTAAAACAAACCACAGATATTCAGAGTGAATGGCAACTGGGATGGAAATGAAGCCGATACCCTCTCCCTATAAAAAGCTTTCATTTCTGCTTCCCAATCATTAATGGCAGAAAAATTCGAAACTGTGAAAATTATTCTTGACAAATACACTTTGGTCTAGAAAAGAGTACAGTTGCCATCTTTCAGTTATTAGACTAAGTTGTGACCAAAAGCAAAGGCAGCCAAAGAAATAAATATAACAAGTTCAAGACTCACATCAGATGTTAGGAACAAATGCAGTCTCTCCTGCATTCCCCAGAATGCTACAACAGCCCATAAGCACACATCCAACTTAAAAAGCGGGGGCCCACTTGTACAGGCAATATCCTCTGGGAAGGAGAAGCAATCTCTCTGTGGTTACAAGCCATCACCCTGCGTATTAACTGAGACCGATTTAAGGAGACCTCGGAGCTGATTCAGTACACAGGTCACCAAGAATTCTTTGAAGGACAAATCATGAAAGTATTAATGCTCAGAATAGCAGGACTTGATTGTTTGGCTCTCCAGGTTTGCATTAACTCCTCCTTGACTACTAAAATAATGCCCATAGACTATCCCGTGTTCCTAGAGAAAGGTACTATATAAATAGAAATTAATATCAAATCTATTACTTTATGAGATTGCTCTAGTCCTAGAAAACCCTCCAAGAGGGAAACTCAGATGAGATTCCTAGTTCTGATGTGGGTGCTTCCTCAGATAAGAATCTAGAGTTACATTCCAATACCCTCTTGAGCTCTTCCAGGTAGAAGTAACTAAATAAAGAGGTAAAGAGATAAATAGTTGCTATACCTGTGATATAAAACAAAACACCTAAGCTTCCTTCTTTCAATTCTCCCTTAAGATTCACTGAAGGAAACTGTATGTCACTCATCTTTCTCTGACACACATGTATTGATTTCCTCCCATTTATATACATATAAGAAAATAGACTTATAAAGAGGCTAAAAAGGAGAGTATGTTAAATCATTTAATACAAGAATAGTTTTTTGGATATGTTCTGAGTTTCTGAAAGAATTCCTTATTGTTTATCAAAAAGCAGGTATCTGATGTAGATCATGTTTGAAAATGTAAATACTGTCCCCAAAATACCCATTTGGGCAGAAATGCAGATGTTACCTAGTCACACAGTCTCAAGTATGACCTCACTTATGGTTTCACTGAGAAAACAGAAGGTATAAGATGCAGGCCTACCAACTTACCTGGATCTACAGCTGTCCTGCCTTCTTCCTGATAAAGGAGGTGGTCCTATCCACAGCCAATCCCTCCACTGAAGCAATGGGTCCTCTTCCTCTCTTGCCTACTCAAAGACATCCTTCTCTATGCATTCCCATTAGTGTGCAAACATGCTGCACTGTTTCCCATCTTTCCTTATGTCCTCTCCCATTCTCTCTTGAACCTGTTATAGTCAAGCTTTCCCTGTCAACACTTCACCAAAGCTGCCCATCTGAAGGTCACCAGTGGCCTCCATGTTGCCAAATCCAATGGCAAATTCTCTGGCTCTTTCTTACTCAAGCTTTCAGGTTACCTAACAGTTGACCAAGCAGGTTCTAACACTGCTTCATAACATGCACTTTCTTCACTCGGTTTCTAGGTTACCTTGTTCTCTCGTGCTTCCCTTTTCTACCTCAACAGCCACTGCTCCTCACAATCCTAACCAGGGAGGGGCCCAGAGCTTGGTCCCCTCACCTTCTCCATTCTATACTGACTTCCCAGAGCAGGGGGCCCCAATCCCCGGGCCATGGACAGGTAATGATCCATAGCCTGTTAGGAACCAAGCCGCACAGCAGGAAGTGAGCAGCAGGTGACCAAGTGAAACTTTATCTGTATTTGCAGCTGCTCCTCAGCACTAGCATCACCACCTCAGCTCCACCTCAGATCATCAGGCATTAGATTGTCACCGGAGCACCGCTCCCTGATGCCAGAATAGTTGAGGACCGCAGTCCTAGATGATGATATCCTGTTCTAGCTCATGGATTTAAATGCTATCTACAGACTTCCATAGAGAAAATGTTTAACACTGGCCTGAACCACCTCTACCTGGTGTATGTGTGTGTGCATATGAGTACTGAAGGTGTGTGTGTGTGTGTATGTGTCCAAGAAACCAACTATCCAACTGCTTATGGAACTTTCCTAGGTAGGTGTCTAATATCTAGGGTACATCTCCAGCAAAATTTATTCAAAATTGAGCTTTGATTCCTCCATACACCCAAATCCAAACCTGTTCTTCATGTCTTCTCCCATCCCAAAAAATGAAATGTCTATTCTTGACCTTTTGTCATCTGAGACTCAATACATTAGCAAATTCTATTAACTCTATTTCCAGAAGGCGCCAATTTCTCACCACCTCCATGGTAACCCTCCGGTGCAATCCACCACCATCTTTTGTCTGGATGATTTCGACCATCTCCTAGCTGTATTTCCTGCTTCCACCTTCGCGCTCCTACAATTCATTCTCCAACAGGACACAGTGCATCCTTTTTAAACATATGTCAGTCAGACAATGGTGCTCCTCCCTTCAGTGCTTTCCCATCTCAACCAGAATACAAGCCAGTGGCTCGTGGGGCCCTCCACAGCCGTGACCTCCCTGACTTCATCTCTTCTCCCCAACTCACTCACTCCAGCTTCCTTGACATTCCTCAAATACTCAGCGCAATCCGATCTCAGGCCTTTGTACTTGCTGTTCCCTTTGCCTAGAATACTCCTCCCTAGATATACGCAGCTTTCTCCCTCACCTCCTTCAAGACTTCTCCAGAATGTCACATTATCAGGTGGCTTACCTGCGTAAAACTGCAACAGCTCCACACATTACCTATCCTCCCCATATCCTGCTTTACATTTCCTATGTATTATAAAAACACTTAATGTATTTCGTGTTTGATTTTCGCCATCAGAACACAAACTCCACGAGGGCAGGAATGTGTTTGGTCATTACTATATACCCTACATGTGTCTTATAGTAAGTGCTCAAGAAATGGAAACTGAATGAATGAATAAATCTCAGCGACGAGAAGCTAAATGACAAATGATATTCATCCATGGGGTAAATGTTAGTAGCGTTAAAAACAAAGAACACTCCTATGAAAACTTTAGCCTCAAAATATACATTTTATAGGCTATATTTGACAGAGATAAATGTTTTGCCATAAAAGTTTCAGATCAAGGGAAAGCACAGTTGTTAGGAAACTCTATGATCATTACAAAACATTATTTTTCCCAAAATCATTAAAACATTACCCAAAAATGGCCAATGATTTAAAAAAGCAAAAATTTTCAATTAAATATGCCAATTTGAGAATGACTAAATAAACAACAGAAAACAGAAATTTCTCAAATCCTTTTTCAAAAGCAAAACAATTATTTGCTCTCTAAATTTCACAATGTATTATGCAAAAAAAAAAAAATGACACATGATGGAAACTTCCTCTAATTTTATAAATAAAATTTATGATGTGTAAGGAGTTGAGATTTTAAACATATTTGCGATTTACTAAGTATCCATTCCCTTTGTTAGGCAAAGAACAGCTAGGAAATTAAACACACCACTTCCCAGACTCTGTGATCTTACATGAATTGTTACTAGGCCATAAAATTCAACAAAGAAGAGAAATACATTTTGGTTTCCATCTAGGAGAGACTGGCCAAAGGACTAAACAGAGATCCAGCAATAAAGATAGTAAATTTCAACCCAAATTTCCACTTGCTTCAGGAGTCAGGTCAAATTTCCTGTTTCACTCATTTCATCTTTGTTTTGCCTTGACTCAAGATTTAAGGAGTAAGATATTTATCTAGAATCACATTTTCTCACCCTCAATCTTGCCCTGGAGCCAGACACCAATGCCCCCACCCCCTTACCATAAGACTTTTAGAAGCACACCTTGAGACGATGGAATTATTTTTATCTTTCTGTTTTTCCTTGGACTTTTCCCTCCTTAAATACCAGTCATCATAAGTTCTCATCTCTAAAAATATTTTTTAAAGGTTCTATTTTTATCCCTGGAACAAAATCAAATATGTTCGAAGGTATGATATATTTTACAGTCAAAAGACTAACTTTTACCCAACAAGTAGTTTACTTACCCAGCAGGATCTGACCCAGTGTTTGGGGAAAGAAAATATAGTTGGTAATAAAAGTGGAGAACTAGCAAAACAAACCAACGACTTTTTGACATTCTCATTTTCTGACTTTTTTTCGTAAAATACATTTTTTTAACATCTTAGACCCTGAAGGGATTCAACCGTCCAGACATACTTCAGTTTATGCATGAGGAATGTCCAGGAACATTCAGGACAGTCTTGGGACTACAGTCCAAAGAAAAAGGCGACAGCATTTGCTGAAGGCACCACAACTGATGAGAGGCAGCAACGGGGCACCGTCCTGGTGGCCTGCAACTGCACCAGGTTGTCCCACAGTGTTTCCTTCAACACGTGTATCTTTAAAAACTCACCTGTCTAGAATACATCTGGAAACCTGTCCTCTACTCCTAACCCTGAATACCAGACAACCTGCTATTGCCATCCCACCCACAAGAGACAATGGTATTTGAAATGTTGTGATAACGAGTTAAAAGAATACATCCCCGAGATGACAGGACTTAAATCAGTTCAAAACTTAAGAAGAAGCAGAGAAGGAAGCCAAGGAGGGAGAGGGAGCCCACTGTACCCATTTTCTCCATCATGACTTGACAATGCAATCAATCCTCAGCCCAGATCTAGAATCCTGACAATCATGAGAACCATGCTTGGGGAAGGTTAAATGAGTTTTGCCCAGGACTTTTTTTTTTTTTTTTTTTTTTAACCATCAATGTTCGTGATGTTACTCTAAGAGTTTGTCTCCCAAGGGAAAAATATCATTTAAAAGAAACATTTTTTTCATGTGAAAAATCTCTACCTCCATTAAAAACCTATGCCGGTCTCAGTAGCAGCACTGGTTTAGATTCCACACCACTGCCATGGGACAAGAGGCTTAAGGACAATTGACAAGAGGAGGGCGTCACTGTTGTCCCTGAGTGGACAGAACAAGTTGCGGAGCAGTAAACACGTATCTCTCTTCCATCTCTAATACTCATTTAATCTGGCTAGTTTGGTTGGGCTGCTTACAGAAAAAAAAAAGTGGGTTAGATATGCTTCACATGACTCGAATTTTCTGTCCCTTAATTTTGGAACTGAATTAAGTTTTATTTAACCCCACGCTTGTTGTTTTTCCAAAGAGAAGTAAATGGAGGCATTTGTTATCGGTCTATCACTCACCATTTCCATAAATAACGTCTGTTTATTTGCATGTGGAGAAGCAAGTCTGACTAAAAGGATCTACTGGGCTATGTGTTTGCCAAGGACCAAATTTCATGACATATTCACCAGCTTGATTAAGTGCGGGCCATTTCAGATGAGGGCCTCAGATTATCTCTATCACATATTTGAGAATTAGGATTCCATATAAGTCTATATAATTGCTATGACAACTATTCTTGACAAAATCAAACTCCTTTAAAAGGAATTAGGACCCTTTTCCACCTAGACCCAGCTGAGCCTCACCTTGCCTCCTGCTGCAGCCCCATACAGAGCCAGGGCACTGGGCAGGCAGAATCGTCCAACGGTCCTCACTCCCATACCTACTTCCTTCACCTGCCACTTCCTCCCCCTAGACCACCTTTCATCCTTTTTTCTCCACCTTTCATCCTTTTGACTCAACTACGCTACCTCGACCCTCCATGATTTTCAGCAACCTAGGCATGACCAAACATTATAGCCCTCCATTTTCACTTGGCTCTTTGCACATATTTCTCTTTATGTACATTTCTCTACTTCTCCAATCTTCCCTTAGCCTCTATCAAACCAAAAAAGAAAAAAGAAAAAAAAAAAGAAACAGTTTACAATCTTATGCTCCTTTTCTATTCATAACAAACATCCCACCTGGTGATTATCCCTCTTTGGAAATGGGAAAGAATATGTGGCAAGCGGGGAATGACACAGGAGAGTAGGCAGGGGGAGGAAATGAAGATAAGTTACCTGAGGTCATATGAGCTCAGGCTGAGACAACATGGGAATCCCATTGTCTAAGAGAAGTGACTTTTATTCAAACAACTAATATCTAGAAAACACAAAACTTTAACAGAGGAACACCATCAGGGTTCCATTACCTTCATTAGGGGACTTGGAAATTTCTTTCTTACACTAAAGGCAAACACGGGAAGAAAATGACCTATTACACTTTATAAAATTTAAATTCTGCTTGGAAAAAAAAAAAACAGTCAAAAGACAGGGCAGAGAAACAAAGCAAAACCTGTACCCTGTATAAGCTTTCTGAGTCACCAGAGCTGCCAGGCCAGAAGTCAACACCTTGATGTGCCTCTGAGGGATTCCAATTCTTTCAAATAAGTGAAAAAAATGTAGAGCAAACAAGATCATCACGTGAATGCATTTTATTTTAGGAAGCATTAAGGAAGTTGAAGATACCAACATTTTGCAACTGTCAAAACAACTCTCAAGTTTGATGGATCAACTGAACAAAATATCTGGTAAAGCAATTGGTTATACAGAAGAAAACTGAAATTTTGAAATCTCTGAAGTAATTTAGAATCACAGAATCAGGGATATCCAAGCTTGCAGAATAAAAATTCTGTCATTTTTTTCTCCCAGCACAAACTTCTCACTGGCTCAGTTTTTAAATGACTCCATCAAATGTCACCAACTTCTCTCCCAAGGGATTAGTGCCAAATTCAATAGACCTCATCATTAGAAAAAATTTTATCCTAAAAGTCCTTTTCTCAAAGTCATCATATTATTCATATCTAGCTATGCTTCACTATCATGTGACAAATAAAACTGAAAAATTATTAGTTGGCCAATACAAAATGAATTACTGATGTGCAATTATACACTGTAAGTTCTCCAGCTGTTAATTCATTCTTTTCAAGTTACTCATTGTCAACTTCTTCTTTTGACTCTCATCAAGACAGTGCCTCTCCTGTTGAACACTATGATGGTTTTAAATTCTATCCATAAATTATTTGATACTTTCTTTAAAAAGTGAAGTATAATTCCCACCCTTGAGCATGGGCTGGTTTTGGTAACTCATGTCTAAAAAAGGATTAAAGCAGAAGTCATGGTTTGTGACTTCAGTGAGTACATGAGAAAAGGCACTGCGCCTCTGACTTGGTGTCTCTCTCTTGAATCACTCACTCTGTGGGATGCCAGCTCGCATGCTGTGAGGATTCCAGGAGCCTATGGAGAAGCCTATAGGCAAGAACCTTGAAGTCTCCTGCCAATAGCCATGTGAGTGAGCCATCTTGAAAGCAGATCTTCCAGCCCCCGTTAAACTGTCAGATGACAGTGGCTCCTGCTGCTACCCTAATGACAACTTCATAAAAGAACCTGAGCCAGAACCAATCAGCCAAGGTACTTCTGACTTCCTGAACCACAGAAACTGTAAGATGTTCGTCACTCTAAGCCACTAAGCTTTTGGAGTAATTTGTTATACAGCAGTAAATAACGAAAATAAACACATACACACTCCTCTTCCTTGCTTTTCCTTTTTGCCTAGATTCTGAGGACACAGAGGCAGAATGTATGGGCCTTTCTAAATGTCCACAGCACTGTCTGCATGACTGATGGACTCTTGAAACATGTACTGAGTGTCTACTAAGCCACAGAGCTTAAAATACATACCACGACCCAATTTAAGTTATGGTCATACTCATCTCACAGACAAGGAAACTATAGAGACCATAGAAACATTCACTCTAGAGAAACAATCGAGGTCAGTTCATTAGAAAATGGCAGAACTTGGAGTTTAATGCAAGCCCCCGCTCTTTCCTCGCTACCCCCACGCCTGTCCTACACTATTAATAAGCATTACTTGAAAGCTATGCAACACTAAACACTTGGGAAGGTGAGGATGAGCGAGAAAAACACACACAGATTGAGCACATACTATGTGTTTGGCTATGTTAGGTGTCACATCCTTCATCTCACTTCATTTTTACAACAGTCCAGTGGAATAAGTGGTAATATTTTTATTTGACAGAGACACTAATATTCAGAGGTTTAATAGGACATGATACAGTAAAACCACTCACCAGCTCCACCCTCTAGGATCTTGCAATCTGGAGTGGAAGAAAAGACACACACAGAATGGTGCCCACCCAACCTATCTAGCTCACAAGACTGTGGCAGGAACCATATGAAATAATTTGTATGGATATAATTCATAAGCTGTTAAATACTATGCAAATGCAAAAGGGTATCATTACATGTGGTCAGCTCTCAGTGGAGAAAAACCCAAACTAGTAGTGACATTCACCTCATGATATACAGCAAAACCCTCAAGAGCTTCTACATATGGGAAAATTTCATCTCAAAATGTTTGCTTTCATGATCATAATTACTATTAAAGACTCTAGAATAAAGTAAACATTTAGTGTGTGGACTTCAGTTTCTATGTAATTTCCAGATAAGACCTGATTGCTTGAATTTTTTGAGAGGTATCAAAACTTCAACCAGCAGCAGAAACCCACTCATTAGAAAGGCTAATTTTGCATTTGAATAATTTTTGCCAATTTAAGCAATTCTTACCAGAAACTCTATATTTAGATAATTTAAAAACTGTTATTGCCATAACAGTCCTACATATAAAGTTGACAAGTTTTTAAAATATAGTCAAATTTTGACTTTCTACTCACCTACAAGTAACTTACACAGAGAGCTAATGTAGCGCTCTTTTCAATACATGACATTTTTGGCAAATTTTAACTCTTTATATTTTTGTTTCCTAACAAACTTATATGAATAACATGCAGGGCATATATTAAATTGTCAAATAAAGTACTAATATTATAATATAACATTAAATTAACGAATATCAAGCACTAAGTACAGTGGTTGGCACACAGTAAGTGCTAAATAGATGAAGATGAGGATAGAATCTACACAGTGTCTTTGATGGGGACAAATGAACCTATGTCCAAATTTCCTAATTACCTGATCTTCAGAGACAAGAATTTACAATACCCTTAGCAGGTTTTTAAAAATACATAGTATGTGTTCTTGAGGTATACTAAGGTGTGGTTAGGAAACTGGGATCTCTGACAAGAGACATTATGAATCATTTTCTCCACTAAGTCTTTAAAAAACTCCTTTAAAAAGAGGCATCTAATTTTGCTCTACTTCCATGTTCAAGACATGGCAGAGCATGCCTGATATATATTTACTCACACACCCCCATTGTGGTTGCCTGAAAATCCGTACTAAAAAGGATGAATGAATAGGAAGCATGATGGGATATCGGGAGTCTTACTGAAAAGAAAGATTCCTGTCCAGGCCAATGAACTGACACTGGACATTCTCCATTCAATGTGAGCAAGAATCCCTGAGACCTGGGAATGCTGTTAAAAATCCAAATGGGTACTCACACACACATAAATAGGAAGACCTCAGGCCCTAGCGAACCCCAGGTCCGGCAGAACAATTCTCTAAGTGTTTCAGTGGTCTTGGTAACTGATGGAACTGACCCATCCTCTGCTCTGTCCATCTGCCAACCCACTCCAAGCTTTCTTAGAAGTGACTGGGTGTGGACAGGAGTAAGAGCTAAAAAAGGGAATGAAGAAAAGAAGTGCAAGCAGCTGTGTTTTCTGTCTGTAAAAGGCAATCTTTGGTGTTGTGAGATATCAAGACGTGCAGCTGTTAGAGGGAAGGGCACAAATAGAACATGTGTAAACTGGGGTCTCTGCCTAGAACACAATGTGAGGACTGCACATTATCTCAAGTGATGGGATGGTATAGTAAAGCTGTGTGCAGCAGTAAGGGGGATAAAAGCCTCAAGAAAACCCAGGAACAGCCATCTGTATAAGCCAGACCACATGAAGCCTAGCACCTATTTCAGTAACTGGGAAGGCATGAAGAATCCACAGCACTTTTAGCAACCCATTATACGTAGCCCTATCACCAGCCATTTTTAGAAAATGCTGTCGAACTTCATTCCTGTACTCAACAATACGATACAAAGTGTCTCTCTGGATGTTTCTGCTTCTACTTTGTATTTCCCTTCTGTTCCAGTTGCTTAATGTTCAACTCTAACTTACAAATTCCTTGAGAGATTCTGATTAACCTAATTTCATCGATATCATCGCTGGTGGGGACTGCTCTTCTGCCAGGCCACCTTAGAGGCAGCTGGCTAGCTCAGACAGGCTTTTCCTGGGTCAAGTGCCTAACCATTTTCTAGTCCACTGTGGTGAGAAGGAGAGGTCACCCAGAACAGCATTTTTCCCTGTATGTAACCTTTGTGATTAAACCAGCATCATCTGCTCTACTGACACTAACTATTGACTTGTCCATATTGCTTTAAAAAGCAAATATTTTGCTCCTTGGATAAGGTAATCTAAGAAAAGCAGTAAATGTCAAAGGAGTTGGCATGGCAGCAGAGCAGAACCATGCCTTTTTCATGGTACAAGGAAGAATGAAACCATACAAGGCCTCTTAAAGCTCAGAACTGGCACAGTGTCCTTCCACCCACACTCCATTAGTCAAAGCAAGTCACATGGTCAAGGTCAAAGTCAATAGGGTGAAAAAGTCCACTACACACAAAGGGAAGCCACGCAAGAGCGAGGAAGGAAGAAAATTATGCATAAATAAGATCTGAACGTGTAGGAGGAAGAGTTCTGGTTTCTGCTGGATCTGAGGCAGGCGGCGCAATCAGGAGATGCACCTGCAGCCATGATGCGTGTTCATTAAGACGAGGAGCACAGCTGCCTGGGGCGTGTGGTCCCAGACTTCAATCCCACACACGAAGCCCAGGGGCCACCGACCACGGGAGCGGCAACCACCGCCCTCTCACCTGCTCTGTGGATGCTTTTCTTTCTTTCACCAAAGATTTTTAAATCTGTTTCTCAGACACAGGGATTTCTGAACAGCTAAGATGTTCTTTACAAAAGCAACTACTGCTATTAAAACGTTTTCATCCAGTTAAAAAAAAATACT
>CM053515.1:89174178-89246189 GCA_028627145.1 Eidolon dupreanum
AAAAAAAAAAAATTTAGGAAACTAGTATATGAAAGAGGACATCTGCTTTTCCTGAAATTTAAACTCCTGACTTTGTTGAATGTAAAGACCTAAAATTTCGGAAGACAATTTTAAAATATAAATAAACTATTTAAAAGCTAAGTCCATCTTGATAGGAAAACAACTTGAATTAGCAATGAGAAATCCCATTAGAAGTTTAAATTTCTAAATCTTTCCAAATATTAAAGCAATATGACAGAAACAGAGACAAAGCAGGTGAATATTAAATCAGAGATTCTCCAGTCTTTTAGCCCTAGGACTCCTGGCATCACCTACAAACCAGATGTCTAGGGAACCATTTTAGTTACATGGATATTTCTGCTCATCCTAAAGATTTCCTTTATAAGTAACTCTACACTCTACTTGAGTAGACTCTCCAGTACTTATAACCCTGATGATAAAACAGTCTTTCCACCACAGTCTATAACAGAAATATTATTTTCTGGTTTTAACATTATTAAGCATCCCATGGTATTTTTACTACAACGGCAGATAGTCTAATGTGGATACTTATTACCTTCAAGGTCCTTTTCTAGTGGGTTATGCCAAACTAATCTCTTTATGTGTGAGCTATTTGGGTTTGCTCCTGAGCATATGGTACTCTAATAATCTCAACTCACCATTTTTGTAAGATTGCCTTTCAAATGTTATCATGTCATTTCAACCCTCCTTCTTCCTCTGTGTTATAAATACTACTAAGCCAAGCACAATATAATTCAGTTTATGTACTCAATTCTTTCCTACAAGTCACCAAAGATGACACTGGATAAAGCAGATACCTCTACCTGTCACCATCCTTAGGACTTCAGAGAGAGCTGATAATCTCCATTCTTTGAAGCTTTTATAACTACCTATTTGGAAAGAATTTTTCAAGTATTTTATGTTATTTTTAACATAACATGGCTTTTAGCATATTAACAGGTTGTGCAACCACAATAACTAATTCCAGAACACTCTCATCAGCCCCCGAAAAAACTCCTTACCCATAAACGGTCACTTCCCATTCCTCCTCTCTCCAGCCCCTGGCAACCAGTAACCTACCTTCCGTCCATAGGGAAATTTCATATAATTTGACTATTCTGGACATTTCATATAAATAGAGTAACATATGATCTGGATTCTTTTATGCCTGGATTCTTTCAGTATGCTATTCTTTCAAGGTTCATTCACGTTGTGGTATATATCAGTACTTCATTTCTTTTTCATGGCTGAACAACCAATTATACAATATACCGCATTTTGTTTAGCCACAGTCAACGATGGACATTTTGGTTGTTCTCATTCTTTGGCTGTTATGAATAACGCTGCTATGAACATTTGTACACAAGTTTTTGTGCACACACATATTTCCAGTTCTATCCAGTACATACCTAGGAGTGGAACTGCTGGGTCATATAGTAACTCTATGTGTAACTTTTTGAGGCACTTGGGTGATATCTTAATGTAATTCCATCCATCTGTATGTCCATTACTGGTTCCTCTAGTGAAAATGTTACTTCCATCAATATCAAAAGCCTTTCTATAAACAACCAAGAGTAACATCCATTACTTTCTCAATTGCTGTGTGGGCTGTTTTTCTAACATTAAAGGAAACTAGACTTATCTGATACCAGATCAGTCTCATAAGTGGCTTCCAGTAGTTCAAGCTTTTCTACCTGCCTTCAAACAAAGTGGAGGTATAATTGAGAATTGTCATGGTGAGGAGAGTGGGTTGCTGTGACCATGAAGGACGGCTGGTTACAGAAAGGGCCTTGGTTCAACTGTCATGTTCCAGGCACCAACCAGGCCCAAAACCTAGGTATTTTCAGTAGATTAAGAGACTGTGCATCTCTAGATCAGCAGTCAGCAATTACAGCCCATGAGCCAAACCCAGCCAGCTGCCTGATTTTTTAGCACCTACAAGTTAAGAATTATTTTTACCTTTTTAAAAGATTACATTTTAAATAGTTATCTAAGTACCTATATATAACATCTTCAAGTCATGCCTTGGCTTAGGAAGCCTAAAATAGTTACTATCACATCCTTTAAGAAAAAATTTGCGGACTCCTGCTCTAAATGATACTCATGCAAATTAAGTTCTGTTCAAATCAATGAATAAAGCAGAACACTGTTATTATCACTAGAGATATCTAGTTAACCAGAGAACACCCAACCCAGGATGTCAAGTTACTCAGAAAGCTAGTAAATGCACAGAATCAAAACAGGAAAAGCTGCAGGCACACATTGGACAGGGACAGTGAGTTACGACATCAAAATGCTGGGACATTTCTATAACATATTCATTCCTCACAATAGAGAACACCTCGCTAGCAACTTAATATTTTGTTTCTCCCTATCTACTTTGTTTTATCTGGAGAGTGCTAGACTTAACACTTTAACACAATTTGCTTGACAAACTCATCCTCCCCATCCTCATCCTTTTCCTGCTTGTTCTGACCAATTCTCTTTTCACCTACCAAGTGTCAACAACAAAACGTATTCCCTTGGGCATCATCAGTACTGCTGCCTCCCCCTATGATGAGCTGAATAACTTACACAAATGCTTACAGCTCTAGGTATCCATCATTATTGCTGCATCCAAGGTAATATTAAACCTATCAACAGGTAATAAATTACTGTAGAACACCTTTTTTATCCTGTTTAAAAGGGGAAAACAAATCTCATTCTCTGCTAACCAAAATGTTTTCTCTAGTCCCCACAGCTTCTCAAAAGTAATGGCAGTGGACTGTTATGGCACACCGGTCCCTCGGTTTCATCCCGAGGTAGACAATGCCCACCTGCTCATAATGTTTCCTATTTTTCTAAAAAGTCAGGATTATCTACTCTTACTGTTGGACTTTCAAATCCTTCAGTAAAAGAAGTTTATCTGTTTGCATTTGATCTCTTCTATAAAAATGAAAAAAAGAAGGTCCTGCTCTGCCACAGCTTCCCTTATGAACTGTCCTTTTTCTGTTACACGTAGGTATCCTAGGAGGCTCCTTTGTATCGAAGGCAATGTTGGATGTGGGAGACAACACTTTTCAGTCCTTGCTCTACTCAGACCTTCTTTCTCGTTTTAATCTATTATTGTTCTTATTCAATTTTGCTATTTTAGTATCCTAATGGTCCTGCCAAACTGCCTCTCTTTAAAACTTTCCCATTAGCCCTCCAGTTCTCAGTAGAGTTCTGGTCTCGGCAAAAAATAGCCACATCTCCTTTCCTGGCCTTCCTATATGCCTGTTTCAGTTAGTTCCTGGGCCTCTTTTTTGAACTGCTGCCAATTTTGGGGGTGTTTGAGCAGAGAACTCCCTCACTGTGATCGTGTATTAGTCTAAATTACTTTACCAGCTTCCAACTGTGGAGAAACTACATTGAAACAGGATGGGGTGGGAAATTTATGGACAATACAGATAAGAAACTTAACCTATACATTCTTCTAAAATATCATTTCATCTTCCAGAAGGCAGTTCAGTAAAGGTTTGAGAGTTTAAACTACACACGCGCGCGCACACACACCCACACACACACACACACACAGTGGGGTTTTTTTATTCCAATAACAAATCATCGGTAACAAACCAAAACCACAGTCTAGTCCCTAGTCTGAATATCAGAGATTCTCAGACCATCTTTTCCCAACACCTCCATGCAGTACAGAATTCTCTTCGTTATCAGTATAAAAAGCTCTCAAAAACTCTCTTCCCATCACCTTCTAATTTTAGAGAGCCTCTAAAATATATATGATCTAAATAAAACTCCAAGGAGTAACTCTTTGATTTTTTAAATTAAAATTAGAAAAATAATACATACTGTGGGATGTTCACATAGAATCAGCTGTAAAGCACTTAAATCAAAGGATCTTTAAAAAAGATGGACACATCTATTGTTTTGCACATAACTTGGAAGTTGTTTTGCTTGAAGGGCAAGAAGATAATCTACATAATTTCTCCACTCTTCCCTTTCTAAAATCCCCACACTTTGCTTTCCTCAACGTCTCAATAAGTCTCATCAAACTATTGCTCTGAGGGTGCCAGCCTCAGATCACTGAGAATTTCCTCATAAGATGCAAAGTGGGACATACAAATCTTATATTAGACACTCTTCTTGTTCAGTGACCAATTCTGAAGGAGAATCAAACACTCTAGAATAATGACCAGTTCTGGGAGGTGCAGGTGGGCCCGGGGAATCAAATACGCACAGATACAGACGTCTAAAATGCCAAGCAGTAGTAAAAATTCTATCTCAGCTATTCACACAACTCGTGGTGATGAAAGATGGTTTTTTTCAAGCTCGCAACTGGCATTCTCTTTCATTACTTATGGAGCAGGCAATCAGTCAATGTGAGACCAAGCAGGAAGCTACTGGAATGAGCACGCGCGTCTCGCTTTCGCCTTTGAATGGTCTGCCGCCTCACTCCAGGACGTTTTCTCCAGATGCTGCCAGGAGACACTCTGTAATACCTAAACCACAAATCATCACATTCCCCACCCTTGGAGCCAGGGCTTGTCCTTGAGCTTCCCACACAGTGAGATATTAACCAAGCTGGCCACTGATACAATAGCTCTTTACAAATTCAGAGGAAAATCTGCCACGCCATCTGCTTGATATACTAAAAAGTGGACCTCATAACATAAAAATACCCACGGTAGGTGCACTCAGAGAATAACGTGGGACGATTCAGACATTTCAAAAGGAATGAATCCTGGCTAACTTACTAATGTTTTATCAATGCAGACATGTCAGTCATACGACTGTATCTCAAATTAGAGCAAGTATGTCTCAGAAATGGCACCATCTTACAGAAACAGAATTATGGGCAGGTCACGTCACAGATCCTTTTCTGAACTCCAAGAAGACTGCCCTTCCTCAGGATAAGGACACTGTGCTGTGTCACTGTTTTAGGGACCAAGGTGGTTTTTTTTTTTTTTTTAATAATTCTTAAAATTTATCTACTGTGACACACTAATGCCATCTAAACTGTACAAAGTGTTTCCAAACTATGATACTATAACTTAGAAAAATGATCGACTGGACTATACTCACGCTGAAAAGGTGCCGCAACTTGATCTGGCCCATATCTTAAAGGGAACGACCCTTCAGTGGCCTGCTCTCCCGAAAGCATCTTCTGGGTTGTGAAGTACTTGGGCTTGAGCACATACTCCTGGGTCTGGCCATGACGAATCATCACGTTCTGTGAGGAAAGGGGTGTCACTCTGGGGAGAAACAAAGCGAGGACAAGGAAATAAATAATAGACATTTAAAAATCAACTAAGACGGAAAGAATAAGAAGTTAGTTAAACTTAGAAAGGAACATACGTGCCATGCCAGGCTCAATTTTTCCATCCCATACTGTAGCCGACCATTTATAATATACAAGGGACTAACAGCTCACTTACCCTTGGAAACCTCCAACATGAAAGGAAGTCTGCCTGTCTAGTCAAGAAGACTAAGGATAAACAGGCCACCATAGGTGGATTCTAACGGAGGACTCAGAGCACAGATATCAATATGCCGTCATGCAAAACGCATGGCGTTTACATTTAAAGACAATGACATATATATGAACAGGTACATAGATTATAAAGGTGTATTTTATGCATACTGACAAATAAGTAGGTGGCATTGGAAAATGAGAAGAGAAGAAAGGAGGAATAAAATACAGAATGGGGATAATGTAAGAATGCCAAACTTCATCATTTAAGCAAAACTAAACAACTGAGCCTGTAGAGCATGTGCAGAGAGCTTCCAAATGATAGAAGGGAAGATGCTCAGTGTCTTTGAGCCTCACTTTCCTAATCTGTACCACAGACCCTCTGGCAAACAGGGCAAAAAAAAAAAAGCTTGTAAAAATCTGAACACACAAAACGGAAAAAAAAAATTTAATTACCTTTTGAAATATAAACGATGATGATGACAGGGAAAACAGATGCTCAACTTGTTCTCATTGACATTTAAATATTTTATGCTGATTAAAACTGTACTAGTCAGGTTAAATGCTTTACAATTACTAGTTCCTAAGAATAACAAGAATAAGAAGAACTAATCATAATCTTGTTATTTCTTCAATAACATGAGTCAAGACTTCTGGGGACTCCTGAACGCGATTATTGTATTTTCACCCTCCTGGCCCAACCCTTTATTTTCTATGACAGTTCTCTTCTGCTGTGTGTAATGTATACTTTAAAATAATAAGCTTCACCCAGATTTAATCATTCCCTGAGGGACAGAAGTGAATCATTAGCTAAGTAAGACTAATAAATAATGAAGAATATAAAGAAGATAGACCAACCAATTCCAGAAAACGCTGAATTGCTACTAAAATTGTTGGGACAGAGCATTTTAGCAGCAAACTGAGACTCTGGAAGGAAACCTGCTCTCCAGTGTACTCTTAAATTTATCAACTGTTTCACACTCAAGCCATCCAAACAGAACAAAGTCTTTCCAAACTATTTTACTATAGCTTAGCAAAACAGTTGACTGAGCTATATTCACCCTGATAGGTGCCACAAAACCAGAAAGACTGCCCCAAATGAGGGGCTCTGAACAAGTAGAGGAAATGACACTACAACAGGTTAGTATGAAAGGTAAATTGTCAGACCATGAAAAACACAATCACGCAGTGTCTCATCAAAAGTAGCAACAGAGTTTTGAAGTCTATTCCATTTATGCAGTTGGGGCTGGTGAATGAGCTACTCAGTAGGACGAGGCATCCAAGAAAAGGAGGGAAAAAAGAAGCTGGGATTAAGGGTGCTTTCCTATAAACGAGCCAGTGATCTAGGTCTATCACTTTAAATCCTGTAGTTGCAGGAAAGCCTTGGAAAAATCCATCCAGGGCCTGGATTTTCCCAGACACAATGCCCGGGAAGAGCACCCTCTTTGTCACTAGACTGATAAATTACTGAAAGCCTAAGACTTCACATTGTAAACATTTTTGTTTTGATGATGTAAGTGTTGGTTTGAACTTTAAGTATGTTTGGTTGGGATGGAATAGAAAATAAAACAGCTGAACACAGCTGGTGGGGCTGATAAGAGCTACACGTCTACTCTGTCAGCCTTGTGAAAAGGGGAAGCTCTCCTCTTCTCAGGGGCAATTTGCTCCCTGGTTATGCTGTCACCTTGTCACTATGCTGCTGGCACCGGCTAAGAAGTACAGGCTCACTCCTGTTCAGAAGGGGACAGCCCAGCTTTCCAGGAGACCTTGTGGCTGCAACTACTAATTCCTGCTTTGACCACTGCCAGGTAGGTGAGACTGTGGGGTCCGCCTTCTAGCTGAGGTTCTCCCTTCTCTCCCCTCTGAATCAAGGGAGTGAGAGGAAGCAAGAAAGGAGCTGAAAGCATATGTATATACGGGTTCCTTCTCCCTAAACATAACAGAAAGGCAATGAACAAACAAGACGAAGCTGTACCAGGTAGAGACCTTGAGCAACAGCCCCCAGCCATCACAAACTTAAGGAAATGAGTCGTTACCAGGGTAATGGTACTTATGTCTTACTATGTAAGTATCCTGAAAGTTACATATTGCAAGTATGAACATATAGGCTCACAAAGACACAGATATATGTGAAAGACTGAAACCACTCTGCATGACAGCCCCATGGAGAAAGAAGCAAAGCCACCCATGGACAGTGGGCTGGTAGAGGGTAAGCAGAGGAAACTGTCCAATCATCCAGTCCACAAATACGTATATACTAAGTGTAATCACCATCCTCCTCTTTTTCATTTCTTCTTTTCATGGTTGGTGTTCACCTTTTCCTCTAATTTCAGAATTCACAGTTATTTCCACTTTTGGTCACTTCTCAGACTTATAAATATATATCCTTTTTAACTTTTTTCATTTACCCAAGTGTTTCAAGAAAAATCCCTCTCCATTTCAACTGGGATTTTCTCCTCCCTTTCTGCATTGGCTGGGGCGGGAGGCGGGGGGTGGCTTACCTATCACTAGTGAACATCAGATCTGTCATAGTATTATAACTAATTTGTTTTAAAAGACTAAACTGCAATGTTTGAGAGAAAAATAGTTTTAAAATAAATACTGTAGGACCTCTGGTTTTCGGGCATCTACATATCTGCCCTGCCTCCAAGGATGCCCCTAAAATTATAAGGAATAATAAAAGATATAAATCCAGAGTTGACATTTGGCTGTTATACAGCCACACTGGTGATTGCAATATTGAAATACTCTGATAAACAGCTACTGTCTCAAGCTCCTCAGTGCCCCTCCAGTAGGCCCCCTAAGACATCCCCTCAATCCCATTAATAAGGAGTTAACATTTAGCAGAGCTGGAGACCTCTGGATCTCTGTGCCAGCATTGCTCCTGATCAGTCAATACCTGTGCCACTTGTGCCATGCAGGACGCTAAATGTGGGTTGTATTACCCACTAACAAACGCTCAAGAGACATTTCAACAAATCTGTAAGGGATTCAAAGTGGATTGAGAAATGTTGGAAAAAGGAGTAAGCCATGGCCTAAAAAAATTTTTTTTCTAACTTCTTTTGCTTCAACCTGCAGTTGGCGATCCAGTACACATCTACATACATGTCTGTGTTTTGATATAATTAAAACAAGTTTTACTAAACAATGTTTACCCTCACTACATGCAGGATACTGATATTTTCTCCTCTGATCTGTTTTTTAAATGACAGGCTTGAGCTAATATGTTGATTTCTTGACTTCATAGCTCCCTAATGGGCTACAATCTGTAACTGAAGGGCATTGGCTGAGAATCATGCTGTGAGGGTGCAGGCACAGAGGAAGCAGTCTTGCTAGGGAGGCACAGGGTGGTTCTAGATGCTGAAAGCAAGTAAAGCAAAGGGTGATCATGAGAAGGAGGGCTGGACACTGGTGTCTTAACTAAAAAAGTCTATACAGGTACATGTCAGAGATAGTGCGGGTTTGGTTCTGACCACCATCATAATGCAAATTTCACAATAAAGCAAGTCGCACAAATTTTTTGGTTTCCCAGTGCATAGTAAAAGTTATGTTTACACTATACCATAGTCTATTAAATGTACAATAACATTATGACTTGATAAACATATATTTACTTTAATTAAAAAATACTGCTGAAAATGCTAACCATCATCTGAGCCTTTAACAAGTTATAATCTTTTTGCTGGTGGAGGCCTCTCCTCGCTGTTGGTGATAACACAGTATCTGCGAAGTGCAGTAAAGCGAGGTATGCTTGTATGGGAAGGCAACTGTTCTCCCAACTGTGGAAAACAGGACATCCAGAACTCAAACTTCTACTTTCCTCAGGGGAAATTTTAAAAAAAAGAGTATTCTTCTCTAAAGAAATGGAACTCTGTGGATCAAACCAAAAACTTATCCTCCCCCTCCCAGAGAAAGGCCCTCTCATTCTAGCATTTCAGGATCTCTTAGCATAAAGTCTAGTTTCCCATATTTCCCCTAAAAGCAAGCTTGCCAGGAACCAGGGAGACAGAGCACATCAAGAGAATCACTCCAGGAGGAAAAAGGGAGTCATAAGCATGGAAAACATAATTAAGATTTTAGAGACACTTGACTATATAGTGATAAACGCCAATTGGTGGAATGGAAATCAGAAGAGTCCATTCAAATCTGATGGCAGGAACACCCTCCTTCAAGAAGCAGGGTGATGTCAGCAACAGACACACACAAACAGGGGACCCAGGCACCCCACATTCGGCCGTGCAGTGAGTGGTAGGTCCACAGACGCAAATATTGCAAATGCTGTAACTGTCAGAAACAACCCATGTTACCAACTTTGGTGATGCAAATCTACTGAATTAGCTGGAAGAGGTTGGAAAATTCTGAAAGAGGAAGAGGATAAGTGAAGAGAAGATTGAGAGGGCCACTGCCCTCATCTTACAAAATGGAAGGTCATCAGATAACATTCATGACCTTGACAGATGAAGGTGACAAAACAAGAAATAAGTTTAAATGTGCTGTTTGAGTTTGCAAAGACAGAAACTATGAATATGAAATAAAGACTGAGAGGAAAGGAGGGGGCAAGAAGTAAATAAGCTAAATCTTCGTCTCCTAAGGGAAGAAGTTGTCAGAAAACACCTAAAGGGAATAAATCAAGAAATGGCTGGATGGAGGAAATTATCAGAAGGACTAACAGGACCTCAGGTTAAATGAGGGAGGAAGGGGGAGCAGGGACAAATGAAAAAGAGTCAAATGACATGAAGGTTTCAAGCCTGGTTGCCTGGAAGGGTATTTTTGGTTTAAGGCCAAGGGGAAAAGAGCAAGCAAAGAAGTATGCAGAGTTATGGCAGTGGGAAGAAAGGGCCAGTCTGTAAGGAAGATAATTATGTTACTTTTAGAGACAGAAATGTGGGACAGATTTTTGAGGAGCAATTAGGAAAAACCCCTGAATTTAGGAAAAGTGATGTTCTAAGAGGAGCCAACCTCTCCAAAGGCAAAAATGTTTCAGAAGAAAACATGAACCCACATAGTTTTGAAGAATATTCATTTAATGGTGGGGATGTACAGAAAAATGGGTTGGGAGGGAGGGAGTCAGATGGGGAGAAAAACAAGAATGACGTGGGTTCGGAAATGATAAATGGAGGAAAGTTTCTAGGAGGAAAGCAGCGAGGACGACCTCCAAACCGCCACAGAAATAAAACAGGAAATAAAAAATTAAAAAGATCACTGGGTTGGGTAGTAGATCACTGGTACCATCAACAATGCGGTTTTCGTAGTGACAAAAGTGTGACTGCATTGAGTGAAACACTGGGTAGGTGCTATACTGGTGACACATGGAAAAGAATAAGAAAAGTAGGCCAGAGGTTAGGGGTACGGCTGGCCATCTGAAGACTTCAATCTGTGGAAACCTCTGTATCTTTCTTTGTAAGCAAAGGAAAAACAATTGCAGAAAACTTCTTTCCTTAAAAGAAAGGATTAGTCACACACTGTTTACACTGCTGCCTTCAGAGTGGCAATTTTTGGCACAAGAATGACCTAAAATTTTCCATATTTCCACTAAATCCATTATTTGACCTGTGGGAGGAGCTGGCAAAACACAAGCCCCATTCGACTTAAGAAAAGGGCTCTGGACCTCACAGAAGGGAAACTCCAACAGGCCATAAAAGCTTTCCCACAGAAGGCCAGTCTGACACAATCAAACCCTTTCCCCTATGATTACCATACTCAGGTTTATAATCAGGGCTAAGGAAAACTAGGAGAGGAAACAGTGCTACAGAAGGAAGCCACAGAAAAATCAACTCCAGTCTTTCGGGGACAGTTTCTGTCTACAACACTCCAGTGACCTTATGTGCTCAAGTTGCTGAGAAATGTAGGTGAAATCCTCCCAAGAAATGCAACCTATGGTTTGATGGAAAAAAAACCTCTTTGTTGCAGAGTTCTCAAGGACAATATGCATATAAGGGAGGGATAAAGAAAAAACAAACCTCTAGGAAGATGTCACAAGGCAGTGTCATACACATGCGCACATGTGCGTGTGCACACACAGGTAAAGGGAAAATACATACATGTCATCCACAACCCCATTCATATGGAATTATCTATCACACCAAAAAAAGAGTTAGGAAGTAAAAGGCTGCTGATGAGGAAACTAACCGACAGCACATACAGACTTCCAGTAATCGAACAAGGAAGGGCTGGTGTGTGCCAGAATAAACACAGCCAAAGTAAAAGGAAACAAGCAAACACAAAGTCATGAGAACAGGAGGAAAGAAAAGATCACATTGAGAATATAAATGTATGAGACAGATCAATAAAAATTCTTAGAATTAAAATGAGATAAAGACAAAAGGGATTAAGAAGGTAGAAGTGGGGAGAGTATGGAAATTAAGGCAACTTTGGTGGTCATCATAAATAAACATGGTAAACATAACCAAGCAGTTTTGAAACCAACTGTCTTCTACCAGTGGTTCTTAACTGGGGGTGATTTTGCCCGGACCCCCACCCCCCAGGGACATTTGGCATTATCTGTAGACATTTGAAAGTGTCAAGACTTGGAGCCAAAGTGCTCGTATCTAGTGGAAAGCAGCCAGGGATACTACTAAATATCTTATAATGTACAGGACAGTACTTCACAAAAAAAGAATTATCTAGCAGAAAATGTCAGCAGTTTCAAGTTTGAGAAACACTGCTGTAAACATGTGCTATTATCACCAATTATAACAGACATGTGAGTAAACAGTCAATCGTCTCTGGGAGTAAAAACGAAGAAGTATCTAGAAATTATGGGGCCAGGCCCACAAGACTCTAAACTAAAGAAAAAGAGAACTACACAACTTCCTCCTGTATCTTTTGGAAGCCCTATTAAGTCAGGAAGGTGGCCCTATATTCAAGATGCCTGGATGGTAATCTCCAAGAAAAGCTAAAATATCACTGAACATGTAATGGGATGGCAAACAAAAACAAAAACAAACACATTTTTACTAGAACTCCTTGCAGGAACAGTATGGCACATGGCTGGACAGAATTCTTCAATAAACTACACAGAACTGGGATGGGGTATGCCTTGAAGACATAATAGTGGCTTTGGTTATACCAAGAAGGTCAGTACATGTTCAGGGCCAGACATGAAATGTCTGGGATAACAGCAAAGGCTAAGTGCTGCGCCCACAATCCTCCACACCCACCTTTCCCTCTCAGTCTTCAACCTCTCCCAGAGAAATGTCTAACCCAAAGTGCCACATGAGTGGCCTCCCAGAAGCATCCCATGTCTTGGAACAGCTCTGGTTAGAAGAGATTCTTCTGGACATGACTACTCTATGAAAACATACAAGGAATTCCCTAACCCCTGCAATCCCAAATTCCTAGGAGAAAGGAATACAATAAAAGAGCTGTAACGAAGAAGAAAATAAGAAGCAGAGTGGACAAGGCCTCCTCTTGGGAAGTTTAATAAAATAATCATAACACTTGGGAAATTTAAATAAAAACAAAGTGGCCTGAAATTAAGTGCTTGAAAATAATGTACATAAATGATTTACACAGCTGGAAAGTCAGAGGTTTGTCAGACTTGATAAAAAGCAAGACACAACTATAAGCGGCTTACAACAAATCCACTTTAAAAGCACAAATAAGTTAAAAGCAGAGTATGAAAAAAGATGTAACATCATAACATGAATCAGAAAAAACAGCTGGAATGGCTACATTAATAACAGGCAGAAGAGATTTCAGAGCAGACTATTACACCCAAGATCAAAAAGCTTTTCATATGGATAAAGGGTCGCTTCATCAAAGGTCCATAAAAAATCCTAAACAGCTATGACCATGATAACAGAGTGATAACAAAATATAACAGAAAATGTGAAGCAAAAAATTTTTTAAAATCCATAAGAAATAGATCTTTCTATTTCTAGTTGCAGTTTCAATACACCCTCTTAATAATTGACAAAATAAATACACAGAAATTAGTAAATATACAGAAAGACTTGAACCACAGAATCAACTTAACCTAATTGACATGCATAGAACATTACACCCAACAACAGCGGAAGACATGTTTTTCAAGTGCAAACAGAATATTTACCAAACTAGACCATATTCTGGGCCATGAAAAGTTTCAGTATTTTTAAAAGATTTGAATCACGAATTATGTTCTCTAGCCATAATGGAACAAAATTCTAAATCAGTAACAGAAAGATCTCTGGAAAACCCTCCAAATATTTTAAACTAAAAACCACACTTCAGAATGACCAATGGATCAAAGAGGAAATCAAAAGGAAATTTAAAATTATTTTGAGTTGAATGAATATGAAAACACAACCTATCCAAATTTATAGGACACTGCTAAACCACTACTAAGGGGTAAATTGTAGTGCTAAATACTTGTCTTAGAAAATAAGAAAGTTCTTAAATCTATGACCTCACCTTCCACATTAAAAAAAAAAAAACTACAAAAAAAAGAAAATGAAATCAAAATTTTAAAAAATGAAATAAATATCAGAACAGAAACCAATAAAATAGAAAAAAATAGAGAAAAATCAATAGAACAAAAGCTGTTTGAGAAAATCAGTAAAAGTGAGACATCTTTGGTGAGATTGATTTTAAAAAAAAATGACAAATCATCCATATCAGGAATGAGAGGGGTGACATCACTATGTAATAAAAAGATCAAAATGTCTAATGGACCAATCTGAAGAAACTCCATTAACCAAAGATAAATTTTAGCATTAGTAAGAATAACTATGATGAACTGAAATATTTTAAACATGCTTAAATGTATTTATTCATTTCATAAAGTCATAAGTCATCTTTGGAAGATGTTAAATAACTCATTGTTTGAAAACTGGTCAATAAAAGGAAAGAATCAAGCATATTATACATCTATATGATTGTGAATTTTATGTATCAACTTGGAGGGTGTTTTTGGATGAGATTAACATTTAAATCAATGGATTCCCCTCCATAACGTGGGTGGGCCTCCACCAGTGAGTTCAAGGCCTTAACAGAACAACAACAACAAAAAACAGCCTCCCTGCCTAAGAGGGAATTCTGCAGCAAATTATTTTTGAATTTTACCTGCACCATTGGTTCTCCTGGGTCTCTACCTGTCAGCCTGCACTTCAGATCTGGACTCAACAGCCACCATAATAAATCTCTTTCTATAAAGATACACAGACATGCTACTGGTTCTGTTTCTCTGGAGAAGCCTAACATATAATATATCCTGCCACTTTCCCTATACAAACTGAACCTCAACCAAATAACTGGGGGAAGGAAATTTCTGTTTGTAAAGTTTTTCCAGTAAAAAAAAAAAAAAAAAAAAAAAAAAAAAGAATGATAGAATTAAAACAGCATTATCCGCAACCTGTAATGAAATGTAGGCAGTGATCACCAGTGCCTGTCAACATCACAAAAAGACAACATGTGACCCTTGATGGAAGAATATACCATCACTAGTAAAGTAGTCCAATCAATAATCAAACCTGAATCTGAGCAAGCCTCTATTATTTACAGGAGATCCTGAGGCAGAGTACCTATTAATATCACAAGGGTTAAAAATCCACAAAATTTATAGTTTCTTCAATGAAGAAATTTCAAGGGAAAAAAGAGAGGATAGAAGTATTCACATATTAAGAGAAATTTGAGAGACGTATGAATATGTTGCAATGCGTGGATACTTCGGGGGGTTTTGATGCTATTTTCTCTATCTTTATATGATTAAACTATTTTGTACATGTTTACACAATGCAAATATGTGAACTTATCTTTTGTAATTTGTAAAATGTGTATCAAATGAGAACATGTATTTATTTACCAGTACTTGGAAAAGTAGAAAACATTAAATGAGTGAGCAAACATTACTTATTTTTCACTAAAAGAAAAAAGAGGAGACAAAGAAAGAGCAAAAGTGGGAAAAAAAAAGAGAGAGAGAGAAATTACAGTCATGCACATCCTCTCATTTATTCTATTTTTAATTATCAGAGCAACATGCTCATGAGGCAGATATCTTCTCTGCCAAGGAGGAGGTAACTATTCAAAAGTTCTGAAAAGCACAGAAGATTAAAATCATCAAAATCATCAAAACCTTGAAATGAGTAAGTTAGTTAGCAAGTAACCATGGAAGGAAATATTGTTAACAGCTAAAGTCCTTAGCTTTGTCAAAAATGAGCAGCTACATTTGGTTACTTGGGACAGGGTCTCTGACACAAATTAAAAAGAAATCGCAGCCATCTCTTATTTATCTAAACTAAGAGAGGCCAGAAAAAATCTAAATACAATCCAAGAAAATTCCAAACTGTAAACAATAATTAAGGCTTCTACCCTATTGGAGAAGTGCCAATTTCAAGGCTTTTGAAACAAACTGTAGGAACCAAATCCTAAAACTACCACTTATAATGAGAAGAAAGGGAAATAGCTCAATTTCCTCAATGCAATATAAAGGTAATGACATCTACCTCATAAAGTTAATGTGAAGAAAAACAGGAAATGTAATTTTCAAAAATGTGTGAAAATACTTAGCATGGCACCTGATGTACACAAAAAGGAGTTAGACTCTTTCCACCAATAACTGGACAGCACAAAAACCAAATTACACCCTTCTGAATTAGTAGAGTTCCCATTCAGAGACTTTCCAAATATATAGTTTAGAAAAGAGCAAAGCTTGTTTCAAAGCTTTATTTTTTAAAAAATCTGAAGTTATTTATAAACAATGAGCTCGTAATTTATGGTTCCATTCAACAGTTCCAAGGTCAATTGTTCATACTGTTACATCCACAAGGAAAATCTTCTATGAGGTTGCAATAGAGTCAAAGAACCCAGCACACCACAAACCTATAGAACATAGTTTGACAGTTCATCAAAAAGCTAAACAAAATTACCATATGATCCAGCAATTCTACTCCCAGGTATATACGTAAAAGAAGGGAAAACAGGGACTCGAACAGATACTTATACACCAACGTTCACTGCAGCACCATCAGGATGGCCAAAAGGTAGAAACGATCCAAGCTGTTTCCTTCAACAGCTGAATGGATAAACAAAATGTGATATATACACGTATTAGAATATTATTCAACCAAAAGCAGGAATGAGGTTCTGATACATGCTACAACACTAATGAACCTTGAAAACATGACGCCAAGTGAAATAAGCCAGACACAAAAGGACAAATTTTACACGATTCCACTTATATGAGGTACCTAGAACAGACACATTTAGAGAGAAAGTAAAGCAGAGGTTACCAGAGAATGAGAAGGCAGTTGGAATGGGGAGTTATCGTTTAACAGGGACAGTGTTTCTGTCTGTGGGGATGAAAGGTTTTGGAAACAGGACAGGAGTGATGGCTGCACAACAGTATAAATGTAATTAATGCCAATGACTTGGACACTTAAAATGGTTAAAATGACAAAGTTTGTTACATACGTTTTATCACAACTTAAAAATTCTACATTAAAAAGATCCCGGATTCCTTAGGGGAAAAAAAAAGAAAAAAAAAAAAGCACTGCAGTGAAAGAGGGAGGAAAAAGACAGGTTTCTTATCCCATTTCCCACTCCCACCCCACTCCCACTCCTAGTTATTCAGTATTTTCAGATGATACAATATAAGGATTGTTCATCTTGGCCAATTCCAAATATGTTTTTGTCCCCTTTTAGACAAGTGTTTAAGATGCCATTCCTATAGTAATAACCAGGTATATAGTTCTATCCCTCATACCATCATTGCAATCATTTTTTCCTTCCACTCCCTGAACCACATTATGATATTTCAGCCTCTAGGGCCACAACACATTATGGTCTCCAATGACCCTCTGCTGACAGCACTGTAAGGAATTAACAGTTTGCCAGATGTAGGAAGTAACCTCTCTCCACTTGCCTGGGAAGCCTCTCATACCTACCTAAATTTGCTTATTCTTCAAGTTCTTTATTGTTGTAGCTATTGTACTGACCTGATTTTTTTAGTCGACTCCTCATCATGGACCCTAATGACAACAGGAAGAAATAGCTGTGGTTTTTGGTTTTAGCTGTTAACTTTATACATGCCCTCTCGATACCTGTAAACCTGGACGAATGGAAAATCTAGTGGGAACGTGTCAAGATGGTGTTCTACAATTCCCCTCTTCCTAGCCAGCACCTTTCTTATATTGAGCTCTGTGACAAGCATCTAGAGAGAGTCAAGGATGTATACAATGGGTACAAGGATCCAAGAGCTCACTTTTCCAGGATGGAGCATCCACAGTGTTCAAGATGGCGGAAGGATAAACAGCACTGAATCAGTCTGGGGAAATTCAATTGTTCTTCTGCCTGTGCCATTGGAGCAAACATCAAAGTCCTCTATGTCTCGGTTTTCTCGTTTATGAAGTGTAGGGCTGTAGGGCTCTATAAAATCACCTCCATCCCCAGGCTCTGAAATTCAGTTATAAGCACAGCAAGAAATATAGCTCCAAAACTGTTCTCTAGTCATACCAAAACATATTTCACATGAGAAAGTATTTGTTTAATGTGGTATACATGTAGATATCTGTTCGAAGTAGGAAGAGAATCTCTCAGGGTTTTATTTTCCCACATTCAAGCAAAATAAAATAAAAAGGGAAAATTCTTACGATTTTTAAGGTGAATGCAATAAACTCTGTTTTTCCCAAATGGTCTTTTTTTTTTCTATTACAATTGCTGCTAAACTAGGTCACCTAAGTAATAAATATTGAAAGCATTTAACCAATCTCAAACATCTGTTCCAATCTTCTTTTAGGGCTTTATCCAGCTGAAATAAAATATCTACTTCCCTACAGGACCTGAAATATCCACACTGCTAGAAATTTTGGTTTTTTTCTAAAGTCAATATACTTAGTGGAAAAAAAATATGGCTATTTCAATACGTGTGAATGACAACAAGTACGAAACTATATGAGAGGCAGTAAAATACAATCAATTAAATCTTGCCATACTGGATATTCCTGTACTAGGATGACAGGTTTCATAACAAATTTCAGTTGGGCATGTTCCCAATTTAAGCCCCGGCTTGGTAGGTCTATGCAGAGCCCATGGTGAAGGTATGTCTCTCTAGTTTCCATATATGCTAGGAAAGCTTTGCCCTATTTGCACTGGAATGTCTAAGCAAATTATTCAAATTTGACTTTGGGAAAATTATATTGAGTTTAAAAAATAAAAATGACTTGTGTATGGAAAAAGACACCATAAATAGAGTTAATGTTTAAATAAGAGATTAGAAAAAATATCTGTAATGCACATGAAAAATACCTGTGTTCAATACAGAAGTGTCTCACAAATTAATAAGAAAGCAAACAGTAACCCAGTAGGATCAAAACAAAAACCCAATAGGAAAACAGACAAAAGACAGGAATAAGTAATTTACTGAAGAGTAAATCCAAAACACTATGACATCCCAACCTCACGAGTAATGCAAACTTAAGATTCTATTTGGCACCCACTTTGCTAAATTTTTTCAAATTACCAAAATCTGAATAAAAATGACAACTACTGCTGACAGGGATTGAAAGTGTGAGAAGGATGATATTCTTAGGCTTCACTAGTGGAAATGGGAATTGTAACAGAATGTGGAAATCAATCTAGAAAAACAAATTCAAAATAAACACATCCTTGACCTAGTAATCACATTCTTTATAATTTTAAAAAACAAGACTAATATGTAAAGATACACATTTAACATGTTTATTGAATTACTGTTTATAATAGCAAAAAAGAAAAAAATGCTGGAAACCAAATGTCTATTAACAGAAGAATAATTCAATAAATCAGCTCATTTACCTTACGGAATATTATATAACAATTTAAAGATGAGTTATATCTATGTTATGGAGGAATTTCTATGACCTATTTTAAGCAAAATCAAGATGCAGAAACATTTACATACTATGACCCTACTGCTTATTAAGCAATAAAAAAAAGCTATACATGATTATATGGTCATGAAAAAAACAGGTTATCCATCAGATTATTAATATTAGTTATTTGTGAAAGGAAGTGGTATAGTTTAAGTGGGGAATATTGACAGAAGCTAAAAATCAAAATAAAATAAAATTGAATATAAATATGTCCATGATTTTTAAAAGCATGCAGTGGTATTACAGTTGTATAAAATGTTATGTATATTTCATAAACAGATGTACAAACAAAATAAAATCTTAATTCTAGTACAACCCATTTTATTATCATTACAGTGCTCTCCCAACTAGGTACCATACCCAAAATGTTCAAAGTATAATGCCGTGATCAAGAAACTACAAGCACTTTATCTACTTTTATGTTTATTGGTATTTTATGTCATCCTTTTTGACTTCTATGTTTGAAAATGGCTTATTACATTCTACCAGATCAGAGTCTCCAAGTTATAAGAGAAGGATCTCTTAGAAATTAAAATTTTTTTAAATCTTTTTTCCTGCAACTTGCTGTTCCTTTTTAATATGTGATGAATCTATCTGTATGTGATGAATCTATCTATCTATATATATTACACACACACACATAACATCTACATAGATTGCAAACCTCATACGATTATACTGAGTTCCCTTCTGGTGTCACTCCCCTTAGGCCTGAAAAACTTCAGAATTTTTTGTTATACAGATCTTCTACAACAAATCATCTCCATTTTCATGTTTCTGAAAATACTTAATTTCACCTTCATTTCTGACAGATTTCTCTTTGGACATAAAATTCCACATAGACAGCTTGTTTCTTTGGCTATCTTTAGCAAAGTTTACACAGAAGTTTCTTTACATTTCAAAAATGTTCCACTATTGTATAACTTTCTTTGTTCCTGATGAGAAGTGACCCATCACTGTTCCCCTGTGTACATTGTATCTTTTTACTCTGGTTGCTTTCAAGATCTTCTCTTTGTTAGTTTTTAGCTGTTTTTCTGTGAAGTGCTGAGGGGTGGTCTTCATTGTATTTATGTTACTTGAGGTTTGCTGGGTGTCTTTCATAAGTGTTTGTTTTCCAGCTAACCTGGGAAACTGTTAGCCATTATTTCTTCAAACATTTTTCCAGCCACATTCTCTCCTTGCTTTCTGAGACTACAATTACGGGTATATTAAATTTGATATTAATTTCTCAATAACAGCACCAAGACATTGTACATTTTTAATCATTTTTCTCTTTGTTCTCTATAGGGCAGCAGTCCCCATCCTTTTTGGCACTAGGGACCGGTGCTCCTGTGAGAATGTAATACCTGATGATATGAGGTGGAGCTGAGGCAGTGATGCCAGCGCTGGAGAATGGCTGCAAATACAGATGAAGCTTCGCTGGCTTACCTGCCACTCACCTTCTGCTATGCAGTCGGTTCCTAAGAGGCCAAGGATCGGTACCTTGCTACAGGAAATAATTTCTGTTGATATGCCTTCTAGTTTACTTATCCTATCTTACTTCTACTTTTTTTTTCCTACTTTTCTATTAAAATTTCCCATCTTCTGTTTCATTATGACCATGTTTTCTTTTAAGTCAAGCATATTTATAATAGCTGCTTTTAAAGTCCTTGTACACTAATTCTAACATCTCAGTCATCTTGGAGTTGTTGTCTATTGACTGCTTATTCTCTTGACTATGAATCACATTTCCTTTTCTTCTCATGATTGTTATTATGGAAAGGATATAACAAATATTGTTTTGTAGAGGCATTGTATCTTCTTCTAAAGAATGTTGTTTTTTCCACCAGACAGTTACTTGGCCAGATTCAAACTCCAATTCCGTTTCCCTTATGGTGTGCTGTGGCTGGAACTGCTCAGTTCTTTCAGTTTTCCAGCTGCTGCTTTTCACTGGGAACTTCAGAGTCTCCCCACAGATCAGCCAAGAATTTGGGCAGAGTTTATATTCAGATGTAGGAGCTCCCCCTTTTCCTGGATGTCTTGCGCCCTCACTTTCCAGCCACAAATGTCATTCCTCGTCTAATTCCTCAAGCCAGTAACCTCCACTTTCTGCTTTAGGACTATCATCCCACTTTGTATAGACTGGAGAATGCCACCAGGCATAAAAAAAAAACAAAACAAAACACTGTACAATTCACTTCTTTCAAGAATCAGCTCCCCTCCAAATTCTATCTGCTCTCATTCTCTAGTATCTTCAAATAGTGGATTTTATATTTTGCCCAGAGTTTACAATTGTTATCTGCAGAAAAGTTAGGCTGATAAAAGTTTGCTACTGGTATTGCCAGAATAAAAATCTTCCCCATCTATATTTGAAAAACAGATTTAAGATCAGTATAATTTTACTTTGATATTTGCATATAGTTTTTAAAAAGCACAGAGCAGAATACATATTCCTTGTTAATTTTTCAGTAATTAGATTAAGGAATAGCAAAGATCTTAGTTTTCAGTTTCAAAGCAACTATTTGCTTACATTAATATAAAAATCATAGGGTATAAACTTGGAAATGATCACATATTATGCATATTTATATTTGGTAAAGGAATTATTTTTAAAGTGGAGGAAAATATGTTCTCTTAAGAGAGCGAGTATATGTAGGATTTTTTCCCATTTGGAAGATAGCATTACCTCGTACATTAGCTCAGAAAACCATAGGGTTTTTCATCATGTGCAATGCAACTCATGAATGCAGTCTGCTTGCCAACGCCAGCAGGATTCATCATATTTCTGGCAACTAGGGGAATTTGTAAGATCTAACTCATTGAACAATAAAATAGCATCAGTATGTGGTACTCACTGAGCACTGCAAACTAATTAGAGTAAATGGCTTTATGTAATTCTCCAGACTTAATCTGAGATTTCTGTGAGAATGCTCTGACCGTCTACATTCAACAAAACAGACAGCTGTAACTTCATTGATGAAAAGCAGTGTTCACACGGCTAAAAGACTTGAATAAACCTAGTCCAATCACATCATGCTACAGATGGGAAAACTGAGGGCCAAAGGAATTAGGTAACTTACCAAAGATCAAAAAATTAAGTAACTATTAACAATGGCAGAAACAAATCCAGAGCCAACCACTTGTTCCAGTAACTGACACTATTTCTCCTAGATTCAGAAAAAATAGGTTAATTATGAAAGCTATATCAGATGTAGAAATATTAAGAGAAGAAGGAAACAAAACCTCTTAAAATTTTACTCTCTCTCTGCTTGGCAAGATTAGGTATTTAACTCCTCATGTCTTTAAAGAATAGAGACAGCAAAATAAACTTTTCCCAAAAGAGTTGTCTTGCAGAACGATTAATAAAAATAATTGCAAAGAGTTCGCAAATATGAACTACAAAAGCTCCATTGAAAGTTGTATATCTTTAACTTGCATTACTAACCTGCTACCTTTTCTTGCCAGAACCCATTTATTCTGTTAAAATCTCTTTTCACATCTTGCAGTTCCACACTAAACTACCCACGTGGGACCCAGGAGATGCTAAGTTCTAAGCCCTAATTTGTTGAAATGTTGAAAAGAAAATAAAAAGGACTGGTAATTTCCTCATTTCTATGAAGATTTTCCATGAATGCCAAGGCAAATCCTATGAGATCATCGTCATGATTATTATTACTTTATATTACTGTAATAGCTCTCTTCCTCGGAGTTCAATTAGTTGGCTTCTGATAACTGTAGTTTTGCAAACATTATTTCTTGTCAACAGAAACAACTGCATTTTTAAACCAAAACAACAAGAGTAATCTTTGTGTGTGTATGTACATGTACATATATATATACACACATATGTGTTATAACAGTTGCCTGGGTTCTTAAGAATGAGGTCAAGAGAACAATTTGGGAACATTTACACTGGCAGACATGGAAGCCACGAAAGTAGAACATTTAAAATATATATATTTTAAGCAGGCCTATCTTTGCCAAAAAAAAAAAAAAAACTGCTAAGAAACTGTTTCAAATGCTAAGATTGTTCTAACTGCCTTTTTCCCCCCACTGTTTCCACTATGCAGTAAATAAAATCCTGACAATCTCACTGAATGGAAGGAAGAGCAGGAGCAGAAGACTTTGGAGGGGCGAAGAGGGGCAAGCCAAAAACATTTGCATTTAACCACCTTAACTGCTGTAAACCAAATATTTGACTTTGCTCACTTATTTCCCTTTGAAAATACAAGCAAGTGAAACAAAAGTTTGATTCAAATATATGAGGGACTGGTTAGAATGTTATGAATAAAATGTTAGTTCGTTGAAAGATATGTTTCCCTTTATAGAATGTACACTAGAGTGAGTGTGGGTACCACATGGTTCTGATATGTTGGATGACCTATGGGCTGGTCTCCTTCTCTTACCCTTCAGGTTTCTTGCCTTCCACCTATGACAGGAATGAAAGAAAATACACAAAATTAGAAGCGACTGAAACTTTCCACATAGGAAGAAGGTTTCTGAAGCAGCCTCGTAAGGATGGGTGAGATTTATAAAGCAAAGAACAGAAGATACTGGCAATATCATGGGAATGGAACTCTTAAGGGGTAGTTGATGTTCACAGAAATCAAGAGTAATGAGGAGAAAGGATTTCAAGTTTTTCAGTGGGTCCTGAACCCCCTCAAATATTTCACTCATTAAGTATTAAAGTAAAACTGGAGTTAATTACTAATGTTTCCTCTAAGGCTAAAACTTCACCTATGAAACAATTCACTATTTATTCCTCCAAGAAAAACACATTCATTCCATTTTTTATGTATAATATACATGATTATAAAAAGTCGGAAGGAACAACCCAAAGGTTTTACAGTCTGGAACTATCAGCATCTGTTTGATAGGAGCCTACACCATTATCCTAAATCTACTTTTTGCTTCTAAGCCCAGGATGAAGGTTTGTGGATCGTACAAGTTCTAATACAAGACTATCTTTACAATAAATTTTCTAATTAAAATTTCTAATTAAAAAAAAAAACATTATCATGGCATGTCATACATTGTTAGAATTGGAGATAATCCCAGCAATCCTCTATGTTCACTGCAGCATTATTCACAGTGGAAATAACTGAACTGTCCTTCAATAGATGACTGGATAAAGATGTGGTACATATACACAATAGAATATTATTCAGCCATAAGAAAAGATGAAATACTGCCATTTGTGAAAACATGGATGGATCTTGAGACTATCATGCTAAGTGAAACTAGTCAGATGGAAAAAGTCGAGAACCATATGATTTCACTCATATGTGGGATATAAATCTGAAATCAACAAACAAAAACTCATAGACACAGATAACAATTTAGTGGTTACCAGAGAGGAAGAGGGGTGAGGGAAGGTAGATAAGGATATAGAGGGTCAAATATACAGTGACAGAAGGAGATTTGACTCTGGGTGATGAACATACAATGCAATATACAGATGATGTATTATAGAATTCTACACTTGAAAACTATATAATTTTATTAACCAATGTCACCTCAATAAATTTTCAAAAAGTTTTTAAAAAAGAATTGGAGATAACTCAGTAAAGAGCAGATCCTTTACATGTGACAACTGGTAGATCAACGGGCTTTGTATGAGGGGAGTCTCTGAGTCCCACAGAATTATGCAACAAATTGTGTGTGTGTGTGTGTGTGTGTGTGTATGTATGCGTGTGCATGTGTGCATGCAGTGTATATTTAGCATATGCATAAAGAGGTTAGTAATAAAAAATTACTAGTAAAGAACTATGGAAATCGATTACCTACTACTTCAAGTCCCTCACATTATATGAGAAATTTAAGATGCAGAAAAGCCAACCTCTCTCCAGTCACACAGGTAGAGGCGCCCCACACCTGACCAGTGCAGTTCCAGGGAGCTGAGGGTTGGGTGAGGACTTCCATCTTAGAGCAACAGGGGAGACACCATCAGGGAGTGTCAGGAAGAAGAATCATACTGAAAGTCAAAGTCCAAACAGCATCCAGAAACATCTGGAAAGCTTTCCCTGCAAGGGACCCTGGAGGCAGATTCTAAACTGGAAGATGGGGAAATCCAGAGCTGGGAGACACAAATGGGGTGGAGGCCCTGACAACACAGGGCTTCCTTCGGCCCCCAGTCAAGCCAAACACCTGGGGTCTTGTCACTATTCTTATGTGTCACAACTCTACATTATATTCAGGTAATGCAATGCTTAGCTTCCACCCAGAAGTATGTACAAGCATCATTCATTCATTCAACATTTGGTAACTACCACATGCCATAGATTCGACGATAAAAGATAAAAAGGGAGACGAAAAAGTGGTAAAGAGGGCACAGATGTTAACTTCAAACACGCTTGTGTAGGAATCCCAGCTCCTCCACTCACTGGCTGAAAACCCTAGATAGTTATTGACCTTTCTAAGGCTCAGATTCCTCATCAGTATAACAGAGAATCTAGAACACAAATGGTCTGCTACTACTAATATTAAGAGTATCTGTCCCAAAGGAGCTTACAGAGCAAAGAGAACGAGGAAGAATTAACTAATTCCAGTCCCATGGGACCCAAGCTGTAACAGGTATCCATCAAGAACCCATGGGAGGTGCCATACCTTCCCCATCACTGCCAATGGAAATCACGCAAACACGCAAACACACACACACACACACACACACACACACACACACACAGAGCACAGTACAAACGTCAATTCATACAGCTTCTGGGACAAGGACACTCCATGAAAGTGCTGCTACCCAGAGATGCAGCAACCCTAGACAGTTGTTAAGCACAACTAGAGCACCCTACAGCATGCAGAGGTTTGTCTAGACTGCAGAAGTTAAGCCTGAATCAAGCAGCTTCTTCTGAGGTCACATGTGCTACTCCAAGTTTATACTTCCACATTCTAACTCAACTGCTCACAAAAGACAGGGGAAACTGACTTCACTTTTAGAAAGGTGACTTTTAGAAACTGACTTTTAGAAAGGTAATCCTTTCTAAACCCTACTTTTACCAGCAAGTGACTTCCTGGTCCTTGCAGAGGTACAAGAAATGGTGTTGAATTATACTTCACTGGTGTTTTATTATTGTTGGAATTCAGAGTTAGGTCACATATCTCTGCGTATTATCTCACTTAAAGTATCGCAACCATCACGATACCTCCTCTGAAGACAAAGATCAGCAGCAGGGTAACTTGACCTATTCTGATCCTACCATCCCCTATTCATAAACCGTGGACAAGTCACTTAACCTTGCCTACGGCTCTGTCCATCTCTCTACCGGGGGAATTGTAACAGTAGTACCTCATGACATTGTGATGAGGAAAAAATGGGCAATTCATGAAGAGCATTTAGAACCATACCCAAGAAGCACTCATTGTCAACAATTTCACCTCAAGAAATTATACTTCAGACAGCAGCCAGGAGGAGTTGAGCACAAAGTCACAAGCTGAGAACAGATTCAGCATACATCAGAACCGCTTCTGGGAAACATGAGACAACCAAAAGCAACATCTGTTACTCTACCAAGTGAGTAGCTGATGTGTCACAAAATGTCCAGGAAAAAGGGTCAATTCTCAAGCCAATAATAATAAACACAAAGAATATTTTCAAAGTCTTTTCGGTTCCATACGATTATTCAAACACAATATATTGTGTAATTGTCTAAATGAGAAAGCAAACGAAACTATGGAATTATCCAAATTTTCCAACTTCCTTCTCTTGCATCAGAAATCCACAGTATTCTTTCACAGGAAATAGAAATATTATTTTAATGTAAAATATATATCAGATTTAGAATGCAGGTTAGGGAAGCAGATGTCATTAAGTTTCATGCCCATCAACATCGGCAAGTGATCAATTGTATTTTGATCAAACTAGTAAAACATTAATAGTTCATCTTCTGTGGTAGTTGTAGCTATATCAAATAATAGTGGTTGCTAAGCTCAGCAAATACTTTTCATTAGGTATATACATATTCTAGTATTTTGAAAGTAAATAACCTAAGATATATAAATATACTGATAAATCCTTGGTATTGACAGATACTAAGAAAGCTTACTTAGGTAGGGAGCCAAAGTATTAAAAATTGAAAAATTCATTTGCTACATATCAACAGACTTTACCCATAAGCAATATGTTGTCCAATTTAAGATATACACAGTGACACACACTTTTTATTTTGCTCATTATTTGATGCTATACTTTCATGACGGACTAATACAGAGTTTCTCAAACTCAGCACTACTGTCACACAATTATTCATTGTAGGGGCTTGTCTTGTGCACTGTAGGACATTTAGCAGCACCCCTGGCCTCTGGCCACAGATGCCAGTAGTACCCTCCCAAGTCCTGACAATCAGTGTCTCCAGACATTGCTGAACATCCCTTGGGGAATAAAATCGCCCTGGTAGAGAAACACTAACTTAAGACATGACTGTTTGTTTCTGTTTTATCTGAAAACCACTAATGAGAACAGAAAGCAATTGTTCTATGCTGCTAATAATGGGGATCGTGTTGAGTGTTCTACATACACCATCTCCAACCTCACAACCATATCTTTTCCCCATTAAAGAAAGATATAGCCAGAGCAGTCTTTCTAGTTCTGAAGCCCAAGCTTTGCCCATCTTGCCATGTATTTACAGAGAATTTTTAATGATATATTATTTTAATGATATATTACTTTCAATGATCTATTCGTATCACCACGATCATGATTAAGAAGCATACAAGTCCCTTTTATTAAATTTTATAGTTTCACTTATCTGTCACTAATAAAGACCTACCTTCAGTTCTTGCCACTTTATCTATCCATTAACTCACTCAACAAGCACATATTAAGTCCCTACCCTACACCATTCTGGGCCAAGAGATTCAGTGATGAACAAAACTGACAGGGCCCCTGACCTGATGGAGCTCATAGTCTCAGCGAGTCATTTCCAAACAGAATGTAACACATGAAGGCATCAGCATGGGCAAATCAAGAATCTGTCTTAGCATTTTCTGCTTCAAAACCGATCTCCAGGAATGCTCTGTCTGTATTCAACAGGAGACTTCTATCGCATTATTCTGTGCAATGAAGGTAACCACCTCACGTACCCTATTTGTAAAAGCTTTTACACTTTATATACCTGGTACGATCCAGGAATTTTATCGAAGTGCATGCCTAAAGACTGAAGTCTGCTATATTTTAGCACCAAAAAATTCTCATTCATTTTAACTGTATTTAATAGCATTTTCTATGCACCAGACAATATCATTCCAAGCCTTAAATCTGCACCCCCTATATCATACATTCTACCCACAAGTCATGTCTGATTTTATTTCTTAAGAGAGTAATCAGAACATTATGGTATAAATTATAAAGTAAACTGATTTCGATCTCTGCTGAGGAAATGTACTTAAATAATTAAGCGAAAGCAAATTCTGTTTGGATAAACTCCACTGGCATTTTATAAATAAAATGACTTCTATGTGTGGCCAACTTTCTGAGAGATAGTTTGAGACACTGTCATCATTTACATTCTTCTTTCTCCCATGTGAAGTTGAGAGCAGGGAAGGGGGTGAGGGTGCTAAGTGATCTGCAGGAAAGAGAATTAGAGATTTCTGACCTCGAGCCTATGCTACCTCAATACCCTTATCTTAGAATATGTAACCTATTCCTTAAGACTATCTCATGGAGCAAATGAAACCATCATTTTAGGAGGACTTTGAAAATGTTAAAATGAAAATACCAAGGTAAAGATAAATAGATATAGCATAAGTGAGATTCTCTAGTACCCCATATGTCCAGAACCCACTATGATAGCAAAATTGGAGACCATCAAAGAAGCCTCTAAGAACTGTGCCTGTGATAAAGTACCCCAAACAGTCAGTTCCTGCTTACACCTACTTATACCATCACAATACAAATATCCACAAGATGGGGATATTCTCCCATGGAAAAAAAAAAAAAAGTTAAAAAAAAATGTTACTCCATTTTCCTTTGCCAAAAGTTAACAAAAGATGGACTGGGGCCCAACAAGACAAGGAAGTAAAAATGAGTCTGGTTGCTGAACCAACAGAAACTGTCCTTAATGCTTCTAATGAAAGACATAGATAAAGGCTGTAAAGATAATTTTACTAAAGATAAAAGTTAATCAAATGATCACATCATTAAGTTTACAGGAAGTCTGTTATGTTGTACTGCCCAGAAGTTGCCGAGCTAAACATTCTGTTTCCCAGTGAGAATGAAGAGAGAAATGAGAACGAACCATCCTGATATCAAGGACTTTTTCAGGAAAGTTTCAGGCCTAATGAGTGCTCAGTGCACAGCAGCTGCTATTGCTAGTCATATTATTATTCTTAAAGCAAAGGTACATGTAGTAATAATATTTCAGGAGAAGAATATTATCAGGACTTCTGGAAACCTGTCCTACAGATCAGCCTCAGCAGATGTGTCTGGAAAGGGTGTTCGTATCTTTCAGGAAATGAGAGAGACGTTCATTAGACAGGATTTTGGGCAGTGTATTAGTGTCCTAGGAGTTCCATAACAAGTTACCACTAGCCAAGGGGCTTAAAACAACAGAAATTTATTCTCAAAACAGTTAACAGGGACCAGACATCCAAAATCAAGACACTGGCAGGGCTGCACTCTCTCCGAAGGCTCCAAGGGAGAATCCTTCCCTACCTCTTGCAGCCTCTGGGGGCTCCAGGCATTTCCAGACTTGGGGCTGCATCACAGCACATGGCCTTCTCTTTCACTGTATATTTTCCTGTTCTTCAAAGACATTGTGATTAAATTTAGGGCCTTACCAGGTTAACCTAAACTGATCTCATCTTAAGATCATCCTTTAATTACATGTGCAAAGACCTTCCAGCTAAAGTCACATCCACGGGTCCTGGGGATTATCAGGACGTAGGCATGTCCTTTGGAGGGCCACCGTTCAACCCACTAGCAGCTGTTACCAAGGATGGCTGAGGTGTTTATCACAAAGACCTGGTCAAACTGTGGAACACTCGCAGCTGTGGGAGGGGCCAAGCTGGACTGATCTGCAGAAGGCACATGAGGACATCATTGGCCAAGGCGAGCCGTACAGCCATGTGTCAGGTGGTACAATTCGGATGAGAAAAAATTCACGTGTGTTTAAATACACATGTGCCTGTTTGAGCAAAGAAGTATTACAGGAATAAACAGGAAACTCGCATCAATGGAGGCTCATAGAGAGCGGGATGTGGGGAGGAAAGAGGCTTTCAGGAATGTGGAACCCTTACTTTTTATGTTATGCCCTTTTGAACAATTGTTTTTTATCTGCTTGGCTGCAGGGTATCCAACAGAGTCCCCTAAAGCCAGGTTATTTCTATTACCCAGATCCCATGCATGAATTGCTACAGAAACAATGAGAATACAGACAGAAGCCTCCGAGACACCCCTGCTGGCAGCACCGTCCCAGCTCCCAAATGTCTGTCTGCTTCACGGTTCCTTTCACAGCTTCAAAGCTTCCTTCCTCCCTGTCTTCCCCTGAAGAGGCCCGTGTGGATGACCTAGGTAATCGAACTCAGCTGCAAATGTAGATGCATAAATGCCAATCTAGGCACCAAAAACAAATCTGATACATGTATGTGCCACAAATATAGGATCATCAAGTTTCACCAAGAAAATTTTGATGTTTCTTTATCCTATGAAAGCCTTCTTTGTCTGTTTTCTGAAGAGTCACAAAGAGAGCCTGGAAGATCTGAAGCTCACCCTCTGAATGTAATGAGAAAGCTTTTCCAAACCTCAGATTCTTCTACCTGTAATGCAAATTTAATTAACGCTCAGCAAAATCTACTCAAGTTAATGAACTATTACCTATCTGGAAAGCTTTCCTCTGTTAGGGGATCAAATGTCCTTTCAGGTCCAGAAACCCATTAGGAATTTCAGCTTCCTCCATTTTACAGTGCATCAGGAGGTCAGGAAGAAAAAAAAAAAAAACCCATTTCTGTCATAGATGACCTGAAACTTCCTTTTTCAGTGACTGTTTCTTGACCTTTAAAATTTCCCATTTGAATGGTTCTGTAATATAGCCAGCCGTGCCTTATGGTCACATATAGATAAGAGTTATTACAAGTTTTGCAGAGTTCCTACAATGACACCCTTGGGTTAGGCCAACAGGACCCAGCTGTGCTTTAAGTTAGGGAAACTCACTGGGGCACAGGAATTCACCAACCACCCCCACCTGCAAAAGACCACAAAAAGAGCCTCCTCAGAAGTCCCCCTGAATCCAGACTCTCCCTCCTGTATGCGTCTCACTGCTGTCAGGTGAACCTTCCCAAAGCACAGCTCTGACCCTATGTCACTCCAGGCTTCTTATTACATACATCCTCACTGGAGTCAGACTCCTCTAGGTGATATCTATGACTGTCCTCAGTTAAGACCCACTGGACTGGAGAGGGAAGAAGCTTGGAGGGGGCATAATATTTTGAAACATGAACCAAATTTTTTCCTCCTGGTATATCCCCTTCTTTCCTCCCCATTCAAACTATGTTCATTATCCTGGGAGAACCAGCCTGTAAATATTGCTGGCTTTTATGTTCCAAAGCATAAGCTCATGGATGGGAGGTAGTTCCCACATGTAGAGCAAATAACCTGGCCAGAACTACCAAAGTAGGGGAATTTCCAGAAATTAGAAAGAGACTTCACCAGGCAGGAGGGAGAAGAGGTAGATTTCCAGGTTCAGAAAGCAGAGCTCCTACAAGGGGACAAGACCCCAGCAAAAGAAGGGCATGGCAGTGGGTCTCAGCAGTCAGCAACCTCACAAAAGTTCTCACACAACAGAAACTCAGAGGGCCTGAAGGACTGGGATGTGTTCCATCTCAGTGGTAAATCATACATGCCAACGATGAGGACCAGATGCCTACCCAATCTCTCGACAAATGCAGGATTCCAGAACCGTGCTGCCAGGCAGGGACACCTCAAAGAGGACTAAGGAAATGCTTTCCACAGCATAGTCAGAAGTGAGCTTGAAACAGTGATAAAACAGTCATACCTCTGCCACAGGGAACTCTATAGACTGAGATTCATTCCCACTATGCTACCTTTCCAACTACTCCCTTGTTTATAAACAATGTGGCAACAAATCCAGGTCCTTTTGACATCAGACTCTGAGATTTCCTACCCTAATGCATTTGAGCATGGTATTCCTTCTATATTGAATGTCCTTCCCACATTTCTATCCACTTACTCTTACTCATCCTTCAATTCTTAGCTCAATCTCACTATATACATATGTGTGTGTGTGTAAAGTGTGACGTCTGTGTGTGTGTGTGTGTGTGTGTGTGTGTATGCACTCATGTGCAGGTTTTATCCTGGGACAAAATCTTCATGCACAGAGCATATTCTTTCCAGCTGCAATACTGTATACCAGACACAGTGCCTCAATAACTACTCACTGAGAAACAAAGAAATGGATAAATAAAAGCTGATTGCTTTCAAGGTTAATTCCTATGTCAGTTATTTGAAACAGAACACTTTCATAGAAAGTATATTTTATAAATACATAATATACAATATATAATAATGCAAATGTATAGTTTTAAAATGTTTTATATAAAAACAATAGAAATGAATTAGAGTATCTTGAACACAAATGTTATAAAAAGAAGAGCTTAGATTTAAGTAAGTGATGGACAAAGAGATAAAGACATTGAGATTTTGAATAGAACTTCTGGGATTTTTTAAGGGCTTAAGCAAATGGGGACGTGGGTTCTACTTCAAAACGTGGCCTACCTTCTCAGCGTGGCAATGTCATCTGTATTACTGTTATTATTGCTAGTCACGATTAAGACCTTTTTTCGGTCTACATTTGAGACACAGAAAGAAAGGGCAAGCAAGTCAGACAGAGAAAAGTAGTAGATGGATGCGGAACAACCATCTGAAAAAAAGGCAGTCTGTTGGGGGAATAATCACATTGCAAATAGTAAAAAGGAAAACAGACAGCTTTCAAAAGGAGCAAGAAAAGTGGTGACAGGGAAGAGGTTGCAGATGACATGGTCCCTGTGACAGGCTCTAGGTGGCAACACTGGTGTAGCACAGCCTGCTTGCCTTTTAGAGGCAGCTGGGAGATGGGCTATTCAAAATGCAGCGTGCAATTGGTTATTTAAAAAAACGGATCCTTCGTATAGGTCAGATGTTCATACTGTGACCTATTACTATCATTATCACAAGTTTCACTCTAAAGGTTCAGATTTTATAACCTGGTCAAAAATGGAAATTCTTTTGCATAACCACCACTAATCTTACACACATCCTTTCTGCTAACACTGTATTTCTATTTACATTGCATTAACATTCTATTATTGTTGCATTAATTCCCCCAAATTGCCTAATTTAAGATATGCATTCAGTTTCATTAAGTGAATTACCAGATTCCCACTTGTTGGTTTTATTGTTTTAACGCCATACGACTGGAAACACCAGAAAGCGTCCTTCATCCCTGTACCTGTGCTCTCACAGTGACTGTGACCATCTCCATCACAGCTCATGCTGTTCTGTCCTGAGATTCTGGTTTATTCTTCTGTTTTTTTTCCACTAAAATGTCTCATCCTGGAAGACAGAGACCTTCACTTATTCGTCTGTGCATCTCCTGCACCTGATGCAAAGTAAGCACTTAATTAATGCTGGTGAGCAAATAATTGTTTTAACGCTAATCAGAGTGCACACTGGGAAAAACAAGACAAAATTAGCAGGTAAAATGAAAACATGATTATCCTATCTCACGACCACAGGAGGATAAAAATACCTTGCTGAACTGATTATACAGTCCAGTTTAGTGGTTGAACACCCAAATTTTTTTTTGAAAAATAAATATGCATTAAAAAATTTCATTACATTAATTCAAGCTCAACTTTAGTTAAATTGTGACTATAAAATCTGATTAGGTTATAAATAACACTATTGTGTTTTGCTCTGAATTAAAAATAATCGTCTATATAAAGAATATTTACTACTCCCCAATTTGGTTTCAAATAATCATTCCCACAATTATGTATCTCACGGTAAAGACGCACGTAGTCAAAATGAGCTTGGTTTTAACATCAGTGCTTCTGTCACATTACTAGTATTATTGACACTTCTCTGATAGCATGGTTAATTTTAGGCAAGCTCTCATTGCTTCCAAATTCAGATCTGCAGGCCTGTGGCTAAGTGTATGCCTGCTTCACTCAATCCCTGTAGAGTCTCCCATGCAAAATATTTGTGACTTTATATTGAGAGAAAACATTGTGTTCCCACCACTTGCTATCACTTAATAATGTTAGTTATGTGATTAACACCAAGTTCGTGGCGTTACAATAGCAGTTATCACTTTTCATGTTGAATGAGTAGTCTTAATCATCTCAAGCATTCAGTTACCTACAAATATCCCCCAAATGTACACATCTCAATGTGATCTCCTTCCAAGCTCCATATATTTGCGACTGCATACTGGACATCTCCATCTGTATGAACATCCTGTAGGCAACTCAACCTCAAAATGGACCACAATGAATTCATCAGCTTCACCTCCTTCCAGGTTCCCTTTGTCAGTGAACTGGTACCCAACTGCCTCACTGCCCACATCCACCAAAACATAGCCAATTTCCAAAAAGAATATGATTTATCTGTATTACCTGTACATTTACAATTTCGACAGGATTTTTAGAAACAATATTATCTTTGAGAGTTTCTGTTTTTAAATAAAACTTGGGAATAAGAATAATGCTTTCCCAAAAGCAAATAAACAAATGGAAGAAACTTCGAATCACCCTTAGTAATTCTTTGGAGTACAAGTAAAGCCGAGTTCGAGTAAAGAACTTCAATCTAGCAATGTGACAACTTTCCAAGTGGGTAGAAGAACTATGGCCTGACCACTGGTTTGGGAAACTTATATGGGCCATCCTCCATAGCCATGTGATCTTCTTCAACTAATCATGACCAATCATGTTCTTCTAAAATTCATGGCTTGCCCTCCCCTGTGTAACAGGGAGCAGTATCACTCCCCAACCCTATCAGTTGATCTCCATTGGCAGAGTAGAGACACAAATCTCTTCCAAACATTCATAATGAAAATATACACAACCCCAACAATATCCTTGATGCTCCTTTTTTTAACTGTTAGTGCACTGACTTAGAAAACCAGTAATCATTTCAACAACTCGAAGAGGTTTAATTTATTATTAGGAAATCTACTTGCCAATAATTCAACGGCAGAACAACAAAGAATAACCTGAAAAAAAGGTCCAATGTCTAGAAAAATAAGCACATTTATATTAACTAGAAAAACAACTCATAGAAAGATTTGCTTGCTAAAGCATTTCACTTAAAAGTACCTGGAAATGACTTTTACCAGAATACCCTCATATTCTAAGAAGTATGGATTATATCACTTGCTTAGAGTATTAAATTTAAGAACCCCATTGAAAAGAACATAACACCCAGTAAAATAGGTAAATTGGTAACAGGCAGCTGAGTAACTTCAAAGTCAGATGTTGGTTCAAACACACATTTTAATGGTACAATTTTACAGCCCATCATTCTTGCATCTTGCCAAGGTGGGAAAGAATTTTTCATGAACATCAGTCCAACACACTCTCATAGCTGAATAATGTCAATTTCTGTGGTAGGACCAACAAATAAGTGTTTTTTTTGCAGCCATCTCAGTATAATTATTTTAAATCATACTAATAACTTTACAACTTTTCAAATTTTGAAACTTCAAAACCACAATGTCAATTAGTGAGAAGTCAAAATGCATACCTAATACATATTTGCTTTTTAAAAAGATTTATTCTCCAAATATTTTTTAATCATTTACATATATCAAATCTCAATTAGCCAAAGGTCACTGGAAACCTGCAATGTGGGGATAATTCACAATATTTGCATCAACGGTTAATGTTTCCGTGACATCCTAAGCCACTCTATGTAAGGTCAGCCTCCTAAGGAGATGGAATGGCAGGTATTTAAGAGATCTTAGGGTTGATGAGAAGTCGGCTCTCCTGGCCCCCACCTGCTACTGGAAAGTCTGCTTCCACATCATTCATTCTTGAGTCGGAAGTGCCAACTCCTACCGTATCTCCACCTAGTGTGGGGCTTGGAGGAAGTCACTGAAGTCACTAAAGCTGCTGGAGTTAGTGTCGTGAAAAGAAATAGGAGACTAAGAGAAGAAAAGTGGGGGTGCCCCCTCCCCACAAAAAAGTCATTGTTGCACTTGGGCACACCCAACCTGGTTCGCAGCCCCAGTTACTTTCTATCGATTCTTGTATGTTAATGAAGTATCAACTTATTTAAAGACTTAGTTCAGCGCAACATTTTATGTTAAATCTTTTCAATATTCTGTAGAGTCCAATATGATCAATGTCTCAATTACCAGTTTCAGATCACCTGCATCTTAACTTTAGACCATTAGCTCAGAAGAGGAAGAAAACATGCACTACATTATTTCTTGACCACCAAAAATTAGTGGAAAAAAGTAGCAACAACAACTTAATCTGTTTATCACTTTACAATCTACCAAGTATTTTCACATATCCTGCCTGAAATACTGAACTCGGCAAAAATGGAAAACTGATGTTTCAGAGCAAATATGGAGGTCGAATCGGATTTAATTATTTCCAAACTTCCCAAAACAGCTCATTAAAAAGGCAACAGTCAAAACAAATGTAAGTTTCTTCAAAAAGCCTGACAGTTCTCACAATACCCTAACTTTGGCACAACAGGAAAACTATAAAAAAGAGGGATTTCTTATTTAAAGGCAATACTGAAAGGGCATACAAAATTAAGTCAACTCCTGTTGGTCATTTCTGAGATTATCATCAAAGCAAAAGTGCAGAGCAGTGCTTTACAGTTAAAGAAGAATCTGTTGATGTGTATCTGAAGAATCTGCTGATGTGTATCTGACACACTAAAAAAAAAAAAAAATCACGACACCAGTCAATGATTAAGTTAAAAAGAATGAGGAAATACTGGTGATTAGAGCTTCTTTTCTGTAATTTCTACGATTTCCTCCTCCTAGCTCTCTCCACTTTCTCATCTCCCATTCACTTCTCAACCCACTGCAATCAGAATAATCCTCATCTCCACCACTACTGCCCTGGCCGAGGCCACACCGTTGCTAGTCCTGACACCACACTTAACAGTCACACTGCCCTGTCTGTGGAGGGTGATGCTACTAAGTACTCCCTCCAGGCTTCTTCTGGGTTCTGATCACCAAATATCTCTAAATCTCTAGTTTCTGAACACATAATAGGATTGTGTCCCTTTAAGGGAAGACAGGTCACATGACATCAGTTAGCCAATTAGATGTGAAAGGAAGTACCATGGGCTAAAGTTTTGAGACCTAACGCATGGTTCTTCGTATTGTTTCCCCCATGCCACAGCAACTATCAACATTTCAGACACTGAAAGTTTCTCAAGCTCTGTCAGCTCAGGTCCTACAGCAAAAATGACATGAAGAATTTCTAAATTACCTTAATGGACATGTCCCATGGGCAATTACAGAGACCAAAACAATCTACGATGAGTATTTGCATGAGCAAAAACCAAATCTTTGTTATTTTTAAGCCCCTCTGATTGAGTTGTTTGTTCCAGCATAACATAGCCTATACTTGAATTCTTTCCTCCTTCCATTAGCTTGTGGGGCCACATCCTTCCGATTCTTCACTTGCCTTTCCCACTGTTACTGCTCCTGTTCAAAAGCCCATTCATTCATCAGCCCACCACTGAGATGCTGTGCTAGGTGGCCTCTAGCATGGCCCCAATGATCCCCACCTCTTGCCATTCAGACTCTTGTGTAATACCCTCCCCTCAAGTGTGAGGTAGACCAAGTGACTCATTTCTAGTGAATACAGTAGAAATGACAGGATATCACTTCTAATTCTGAGATTGGGTTACAAAAAGATGAGCTTCCATCTGGTCCATGCTCCTGCTCATTCTGAGGGAAGGTAGAGCTACCTGCCATGTTGTGACGTGCCATATGGAGAGGCTCAGGCGGTGAGATGAGAATGAGGCCTTCAGCCAACAGCCAGAAAGAAACCAAGACCTATTTGAGTGACCTTGGAAGTGGATCCTCCCCTAGCTGATCCTTCAGATAAGACCACAGCCAAACCAACACTTAAGACTACAGCCTTACAAAATCTTGAAACAGAAGCACCCAGTTAAGCTGCCCTTGAATCCTGACCTACAAAAATGATGAGATAATATGTTTGCTGTTTTAAGTTACTAAATAATGCCTGCATGTTTGAGATTAATTTTGTTATACAGCAATAGAGAATAATGCAGATTCAGTTATTTCTCCTCACCCCTCCCCTTGCCATTTTCTATGTGTAGGGAAATTTTACTCTTTTCAGTGGTATTAACTTCACATTGATTATTCCTGAATCTTTTTTGAGCACTGACCCCTCCCCAGAACTACTGAAATGCCTACCAATTAATTTTGCCTGAAGGTCCACACATCTCTCTTCAATCTCTATGACCAATACCTCCTCTATAAAACTTTCTATCCCCTGTAATCCATATATCAAATTATGTCAAGTTCTTTCACTTACCACCTAAGCCAAAAAGCTAAGAATCATCCTTTACTCTTCCCTCTCCCCTGCTCCCTACATCCAATCACCAAGCTTTACTAATTTGATTTTAGTCGGTCACTGCCTTAGGTCAGGACCGCAATAGCTCTTTCCCAGGCATCTCTCTCTAGACCTAAGTGCTGACCTCTCACATTATAGTCTACTCAGTCACTGTGACCTCTCTAAACAGCAGATATGACTATGTCTCTGTTTCCAATATTTCAAAGGTCTAGGATATGAAGCCCAAATCCATGAGTCTGTATCTAAAGCCCTTGATGATAAGCCTGGTCTCCTAATGTCCCTCTCCACTTCACAACCAAATAACACTTGTAGTCCTCCAAACTCAGCCTACTACATCATGCTTCTGTACCTGGGCACCTCTGCACCCTTTTTTCCCTCTAGATGACACGCTTGCCGGCCCTAGACTACCGAGTGAACACCTATTCGGCCTTCGAAATGACCCAGGCATCAGTTCTCCTCTGAAGTCTTCCCTGATCACTTCTCATTCCTAAAATTAAATTATTCCTCTGTGCTCACCTATCATTGCTTATAAGATTGTATTCTAATAACTTTTTCATAACCTCGTCTCCCCTGTTTCTCATCTGAGAACCTCCAGCATCTAAAACAGAGCCTGGCCCACAATAGGATATATAACACATCATACTAAACAGAATTTTATTAGGTTGAACAGAAATACTCCTCAGTGTCCAACTGAGGAGTCGTTTGATAGTCAAAAGTATTAAAACTATAATCCCACCTTCAACCTTTGTTGAAACCAAAAATTCCAACTCCATGCTGTGGCACCCTTCTGCCATCTCTTTTGTTATCATCCCTAAGCTTTAGTCCCATTCTCCCTGTCACCTGGCCTCAGAGCCCTTCCATTGCCCCCCAGAATGTGATGCTCCACATGCCAGGGTACAAAATATTTTTCTGATGTCTCTATAAAGGCAAAAAAATTTTTTGAATTTTATTTTACCTATTATTTTGGTATTTTTAAAACCTACACAAAGGTCCTACTTAGGACATGTTAACATACTCATTTGAAGTATTAACTATTCTTTGTTCCTATGATCTAATTAGTTCTTAAATTTATTCATAAAGGATAAGAAGGATTGCAGGCAGTGGTCCCTCAAGCCTGGCCATGAGAAACTCTGGAAAAATCTTCACTTTCAGGCACTACCCAGACCTGTTGAAACCACCTTGGGGAAATAACCCAATTATGTGTATTTAAAAAGTAAATCCACAAGTATCTCTGATCATTAGTAAGGGTGAAATCCATTGATATGAGGAGTCTCTCAATTAGTAATTAGATAATGAGGGGGTGCCCAAAGAAATGAGTTGTCTGGACCAAGATCTTACAGTTACTGGACTTCTGATCTGGTTCCCCTGACCAATACACAGCTGTAATTTCCCCATACCACACTGCTCTGAGCCAAACACCATGGGGAAACACAGAAGAAAGGCAACAGCCCTGCCTTCAAGGAACTGCTTACACAGGATGTATAAAATAGAAGTTAAGGAACCCGTTAGAACATGCCCCTTCAATTAGCTGTAATACACTGAAGAATGGAACAGAAGCTCCGCTTCTTGTAAATCAGGTGTGGCCCTCAGACTCTGGGAAAGTTCCCAGTGCGGGCTGGGAAGTTCCCAGTGTGGGCTTGCAAGTTTAGACATTCTCTTGGCACAAAACCACTGAGCAGTAAAGAGGTATCCACTTAAGTGAGTAACTGGGCAGGAATCACTTGAAGGACTTCTTTAAGCAAAGCCCAGCCACACTTAAAGTGAGGACCTGTGGCTACCAGCCATGGCTAGTCACCCACCACCTAACACCGGCTATGAGAGTTCACCTTCCCGGGCAAGCACAATGCCCCAGTTTATTTCATCCTTCACTTAGGGCCACCATTACCTTGTCATGGCCCTAAGCAAACTATCCTTGGCGGGGCAACAATAAACAACTCCAGACGGAGAAATGACAAACTATGCCAACATACTTTTCAAAGGAGAAAAAAAAAAAAAACAGGTATTTTCTGTATTTGTTTTTTGTGGGCAGTTGGGGAAAAAAATAAATCTTCCAAATACTAATACCTCTCCAGAAGATTTCTTGCCAGGATCATGATGAATGGTGTTAAGAATGCAAGTTTCCGGCAGAGAGAATGTGACACATCACTAAGTCAAAGGCAGGACCAGCCCAGGCTAAAAATCTTTGTCAGAACTGGGTTATGCTTTCACTGTAAGAAGTTTAAAATGAGGGCAATGATGAAGTTTCATCGGTGAGTCATTTTCCCACATATTATGCTCACTTCTCAACACAACCGATAGACCAAGTTCCCAAATACTTTCCTTGGGATTGTGAGCTGTTTCCAGCACTGTGGAGAGCGGTGTCTGACATCCTATATTGGAAACACTGCCCACCCGTTCCCCGTACATAACTCAGAGAAATTAAGATTTCCCAAAATAATAACAATAGTAGGTATTTGTGGACAAGAAAGGGGAAATGAGAAGGAACACTTAAACTACACTGTATGCATTCTCCTTCTCTATAACTGTTTCATGAGCTGAAAACTTGTCTGTGCTATGAGAACCCGAATCTATGGGGCTTGAGGATAATCCTGACCGAGGAATTCTAGACTGTGCCTGTGTGTTTATGTGCCATACACATTCTCTCTCCTTCCTCATCTCTTTCTCCATGGGTTTTAAGGACAGCAGGGTCACCGCTACCTGCTTTTTCTTCCCTCTTCCTCCCAAGGAAGCCTTAGGAAACAGCAGGAACCCTGGGGCAGGAAGCTCTGGCTTGCCTGTGCCTTCCTGGGAGGTAACAACAGCCTCCAGACCAAAGGGGATTGTCCAGAGGCAATGGCAAGAATGGGTGCTGAACTGCAGAGGTTGGGGGTCTCAGGGATTAGAGATGCTTCCATGAACAAGAGGAGGAAGAGGGGCAGGCAGAGGTGGGGGTGGAGGGAGACAGCAGTGCACAGAACAGCAGCATTCTTCCCTTCCTCTCAGAAACCAAGTCTTGAGTGGGGTCATCTTTCAGGGCAGTAGGGATACCTGAAAAGTACAGGGAGAGGGATCAACTACCTTGTTTTGTGCCCTGCCCTCTGCTAGATAATTTAACAAAGTTTAAAAACAAAAGTAAACTTTAGGTGAGCATAACTTCTAGGGCAAAATAACCTCAGCCTCAAACAACTTCCTTCACCACTACTGGTTTTTGAAATAGAACTTTATCAGGATACAAAAACTTTCATTCCTCAAATATAAATAGTTATAATAAGCAAGCACTGATATAAATCAGCAACTTTTCAATTAAGGGCCACATACTAAGTATTTTAGGCCAAGAAGTCATATAAGGTCATTTACACCGGTACTTAAATAACAAAAGAAAACTTCCCACAAATTTCACAAAATTCAGAACATAATAATAATGGTACATTATTTGTAATACAAGCCTCCCAATGTGAAGAATGACATTCTATTTGGGGGTGACAACTTGCTTAATTGGGGCTCAAATTTAGTGTTCCCTGTCATCGAAATCAATTGCAAATGTTAATCTGTTAATACTAATCTGTAATGCAATTTTACATTATTTCATCTATGAAATGTCTTTTCACACCAATAGGTAAAGCCAAATACTGATATCCATAAGCATGATTTTATTAAGCATATTCATCATTTGGCTAGCATTTAAGAAATTGTTAGAAGCTTCTTTTGACATTTTTCTTTTAGTATTTGCTTTCCCATGATTTGCGTATATTGTAATGAGTACTTAATCTGCTGATGGAGACATACAATATATTCTTTGAGCACACAGTGTCATCACATAATATATACAATGCTTTGCCATCTCATCAATGACAAAATAATCCACACTCCACTGAGCCTTTAAAGCATAATATTCAGAGTCTGCTTTTCCCTTCTTTCCTTGTTCTAACATCAAGGATATATACTGATAAGAAATAAAGTGTCACTGTTAGGTGATACGCATGGTAGTTGAAACACTGTCGAGTTCAATCTGCATTACTGTGTTTTGCAGTGCATCGAAAATCAGTGAAAAGTGACGAGGCAGCTCTAAAGAGCCTCTGTAACAACTGAACTTTGCCACAGTAGTGAGATACAGGATGTAAACAAATGAGCGTGAGCATAGCTGCATTCCAATAAAACTTTACTTTTGGAGAAGATTATGAAATTTTGAGTTTCACAAATTTTCACACTATGCATCACAAAATCTTTTTTATTTATTTCAATCATTTTAAAATGTAAAGAACATTCTTACTCATGGGCTGTACAAAACCAGGTAGCTGGCTACTGTTTCGTTGCCAACCCCTGACCTACATGAGATCTGGATCCATCAGCACGGCTTTGTCATTATCAGCCTCTTACCCTTTCCATCTGAGGAAGGTGAACCAAAAGCAGAATGCCACTGGATCCATGAAGGAGAGGTGATGGCAATAGAGTGTGTATCCTTGATGTCAAAACAAGGAAAAAAGAGAAAAGCAGACTCTGCAACATCTCAAACTCTTCACAGCTCTTAACAACTACCAGACTGAGGTCTGAGATAGCAAATTTGCAGGATACCAGATCAGCAAATACAAGCCATATGTATTTCCATATGTTACAGCAAATCACTGAAAAATTTTATTTAAAACTCCATTTACATAGAGTCAAAAAGCATACAATACTTAGGACAGTGAATAAAAGATATCTTAAAACATCTATACTGAAAACTGGAAAGCATAAATAAATATAGAGGCATACCATATTCATGAATTGGAAGAATGAATATTGTTAAGGTGCCAATTATTCCAAATTGATCTATACCAGCAGTTTTCAAAGTCTTTGTCCTCAGGACTCCTTGATACTCTTTAAAAAATATCTGAGGATCCTCAAAAAGTTTTAATTTATGTGGGTTATATCAATCAAATTTTACCATAAAAGTGTTAAATGAAAACATTAATTCATTAAATTAATAAACTCACTAAATGCTAAATTTTTATTAAAATTAATTTCTAAAATAAGAAAATTTAGTGAAAATATTTGCATAATTTTATATTTCTGTGAATCTTTTTAATTTTTAGCATAATGGATGACAGCTGAATTTTCCTATCTGCATCTACATTCGATCTATTACAAAATCACACATTCTGTGGCCACTGGAAAGTTTTTTTTTTGACATGATTTTTCAAAAATCTTTGTATTATTTTCAAGTGTACAGTACAATGGATAGACATTTATACAATTTATGAAGTGATATCCCGATTCCTCTAACACTACACTACACGCAGCCATTACAACAATATTGACCACATTCCCTATGCTGTACTCTGCATCCCCATGAGATATCATCTCAAACCTGTCAGAATGGCTATCATGAATAAATCAAAAAACAACAAGTATCAGCAAGAATGTGGAGGAAATGGAACCCTCGTACAGTGTTGGTGGGATTGCAAATTGGTGCAGTCACTACAGAAAACAGTTTGAAAGTACTTCAAAAAATTTAAAATAGAACTACCTTTTGACCCAACAATTGCACTTCTGCATATTTATCCAAAAAAAAGAAGACAAAACACTAATTCATAAAAATATATGCACCCCTATGTTCACTGCAGCGCTGTTCACACATAGCTAACATACGAAAGCAACCTAAAGTGCCCATGGATATATGATTGCATAAAGAAGAAATGGTACATATATACAATGGAATATTATTGAGCCATAAAAAAAAATGAAATCTTATCATTTGCAATGACATGGATGGACCTAGATTATGCTGAGTGAAATAAGTCAGAGAACAATAAATACCATATGTTTTCACTTATATGTGGAACCTAAAGAACAAAAGAAACAAACAAACTAAACAAAAACAGACTCACCGACACAGAGAACAAACTGGTGACTGCCAGAGGGGAGGGGAGTGAGGGGGCTGGGTGAAAAAGGTGAAGGGATGAAGTACAAATTAGTAGTTATAAAACAGTCACGGGGATGTAGAATGTGAAAAATTCTATTATACGCTCCCTGAGAGAATGAGAGTGTGAAATCAAATAATGCTTTAGTATTATTATGAAAATAGTTTTGTTCTGGTAAACCCCAGGGTTTCCAGATTCAAGGCAATGCAAATTGTAATCCCACCAGGCTTTTATAAAAAAGAGAAAGAAATAAAACATGACAAACTGGTTCTATAATTTATATAGAAATACAAAGGGCCTACAAATATCGAAAAAGCAGTTCTGAAATGGATAAACATGGAAGATTTACACAACTTGAAGACTCACTTTTGAAATTTTAGTATTCAAGATAGTGTTGTTCTAGCATAGGAATCAACAAATAGATCAACGGAATAGGCTAGAAATTACCAAATAGATTCACACAGATATAGTCAACTGATTTTTTACAAAAGCTGCCAAAGTACTTTAAAGGGGAAGAGAAACTTCAAAATATGATGCTAGGACAACTGGATATCAGTATATTAAATAAAATAAAATAAAAAAACACACACCTGGATCCTTACTTCATTCTACACACAACTAAAAGTTAATTATAGTTATTATAGATCTAAATGTAAAAGTTAAAACTATAAAGGTTCTAGAAGAAATCATAGGAAAATATATTCATAATTTGAAGATAGAGAAAGAGTTCTTTAACAGCAGCACACAGAAATCAATCTTTTAAAAAAGATAAATTAGACTTCATGAAAATTGAAAACATATGCTCATTAAAAGACATTAAGAAAATTAATAGACTAGCCACAGACTGAGGGAGAGAATGGGTGTGTGTGTGTGTGTGTGTGTGTGTGTGTGTGTGTCTCCATAAGAAAAACTCAATAAAAGGGCAAAGGACTGAATCAACATTTCACAAAGGAAAATATACAGATGGTGAATGGCTTTTAATGTATACATCGGCTATCAACAGTCTTCAAGGAAATACAAATTTAAAACAGAGTCAGATATCACTATATACTCAGAAGGAAGATTAACATTAAAAAGACTGACCATGCCATACACTGGTGCAGATATGGAGCAACCAGAACTCTTATCCACTCCTAGTGGGAGAGTAAAATAGCAAAACCACTTTGGAAAAAGGTCTGACAGTTTCTCATAAAACTGACCATAAGTCCACCTTACAATGCAGAAATTCCACTCCTAGGTATTTGCCCAACAGAAATGAAAGCATACATCCACACATCCACAAAAAGACTCATACAAGAATATTCATAGTAGCTCTATTAATAGCCCCAAACTAGAAACCCAGATATTCATCAACAGATGAATGGATAAACAAACTCTGATATGTTTATATAATGGAATACCACTCAATAGTGAAAAGGAATGACCTACTTGTTCAGATGACAATATGAATGATTTTTTAAAAAATTGTGGTAAAAGAAGCCACAAAAAAGAGCATACATTCCATATATAAATTGAATATGATTTCATTTATATAAAGTTCTGGAATAGAGAAAATGAATCAGTAGCAAAAAGATCAGAACAGTGGTTGTCTACGGGGTAAAGGGTAGCACTGAGTGAGAAAAGGCATGAAAGAACTCAGGTAATGTGTGTACGTTTCTCAAAATTTGAAGGGTGCATGAAATAATTGTGCATTTCAGTGCATATAAGTTTTGCACACAAAAAGACTATAAACAAATATTGACCTCTAGGTAATGACACACAAGCTAAAGTGTTTACAGATAAAATGTACTGGTAATGTTTGCATCTCAGTCTGAAAAGTATCAAAAAACCAGGATGGACTAATGGGTGAATGTTGTAGTTCCAAGGTTTAAAAAAAAAATGAGATATTTAGTTAGGAAAATGAAATCTTTCATAAATACACGGTAAATTATATTCTGCAAGCACTTTTATCACCTTATCCCTAATTATCCCCCAAAGTAAAAGAAATATCCAGTTTCTCCATCTCAGAACCAGTCGAAACATCCTTGGCACTGTTAGGTGATGTGATATGACATAATCAAGTCCATGGCTACAATTAGGTTTCAGTTCTCATTTGCTCAACTGTCTACAAGATCTATTTTAGAAAAGATTTTATAAAAAGTAACTTTTAATTTTTAAAAAGCCGCCAAACAAGAAAATTCCAACAGCTGTAAAACATGAATTTAAAAAAAATGTAAACACTGAACTTTTTTAAATTTGAAAATCGGAAGCCCGATCCCCTAATTTCCTTTGAAAATAAAAGGAATCTTCTCTCTCTGATTACTTAGCTATTAAAGACCACAAATATTTCAGTTTTAGCCATCAGAAATGCACTTGTTTCCACAAGCAAAAAAAGTCTGAATTTTAAGTTCAGTGCAACCAATGGTATTTAAAAGTTTCCTCTTCTCCCACCCTATCCTCTCCTACATTTATTTCTCTCTTTCCCGCTCTTCCTCCCCATCCCTGCCCCACACACAACCTCAAGATGACTTAGCACAGTCCAAATTAAAATATAAACCTTAATGGCAAAATAATTGTGCCATTATACTTTGGGCTTAAATTATTCCCAAAAATAATCAAAAGCGACACATTACTAAACTCCAAAGAAACCTATCCTGAATGCAAATAATCCTACAGATGTTAGAATTAAACACCTTGTGTGTTCTAGGACTCGAGTTTAAAAAGGGTTAAAATTAAAAGGAAAGAGATCATCCTCATTTAGCTTCCCCATTTATTTACTCTCAATCCATTCCTAACACAATTTCAGAATCACAAAGTCTCATCCCATCGTGCACCGGCAGTGTGTAAACTAACTTAAATAATCCCTGGTTTTAGCACTTGAACAGTAGAAGGGTAAAGTATGTGGAAGTAAATGGATTCTGCAGTTTAAAAATAGGACTAAGTGCACAGGCCAAAGTCAGCTTGCCAGGGAGGAGCTATGAAGAATTTTTGACATGGCCTGAACCAACAACATCTAGAAGAACTTTGATCTCTTACTCCAACCTTCTCTTGCCTATTTTCTTTCTTTCGCCTTTTAAGAACTGAGCGAAATGGCCAGTCTGCCTGCCAGACGTCCAGAAATAGCCTGTCTTCATATTTGCCTTCGATGCATCTGACGTCTAGAAGGCATTTCTCCATTTCTCAAGGATATGTCTGATTTATTCTCAGAAATTCACGCCGTTTCCCTTTTTCTCAGTCAAAAAGCTTTGAGCATCAAAGCTTATCGCCATGAAGTTAGTTCCAGAAGCCCACTAATTATAGGCTGAATGGAACACACTCTCCCTCCTGCACAATCATCTTCTGATTTCCTCAAGTAACATATTTGGGATATGAACATGTGTTGACCCATAAATGAATATATCCCCCTGACTTCCTGACCACAAGCCTCTCGAATCCAGAGGCTAAGAATGTGTGTCTGGCTCAGCTGCTTTAGGCTTATAGAGGTTCTCTGTTTTAGATCTAGATTTTTCAGTTCACCCATTACACTGGGCACCATGGTCCTAGCAAGTCTGAACCAAAAAAGGAGTCCCTTCAAAGTGTTTGAAATTAGATCCCAAGGCTTGCTTGAAGTTTCCATGTTCATTCTTTTGATTTATGGGTCTCATTACTGGGGAAGGCTGAAATAGCCCTCTTCTTTCTCTCCGCTAGTGGCTTCAAAGCACTGTACGCTTGGGTACTCAAGTACATTAAAACTAATTTAAATCACCATCTTAAGCACCAGTGTGCTCAACAAACCAGAAAAGATCCTGGAATTCAAAATATATGGTCACATTTTATACTTAATAGGACACAAACTGGCAAATCCATCAACATAATGGTATAGCTTTTTATGAACACAGGCAAAACACTCTTAAATGTTGTACTACCTAATGCTGCCTTTTAAAGATGAAACTCACATCGTCCTTCTGCTCCTAGAAGACAAACATAATTTCATGATAATCGCTTATAAGGATAGCTCCAAGTGGCAGTGAGTGTGTATGGCTGTGAAAATAAGATAAACGCCAATTACATTTGTATAAACCACAGGTAAAATTAACAAAGTGACACCACGCATTTTCCATCTTGTCCTTGTAGCATCGTCATTTCAATGCATGTGTGTCATGTCGCTTTATGAACTTAAAAGGGAATGCTCTTTTCTCCTGCTACATTTATATTAGGTTGACATTCTCAAATAAAATAAAAATAGGAGCAATTGACTTAGTACCAGTTAAACAGAATTTCTGGACTCAAAAGTAGAACCAAAAAACTTGAGACATTGCTTTTCTGTGCTTAATGTGCCATAAATACAAACCACCAAATTGAAATGCAAATATAAAAAACGTGAAAAAGTTATCTTTTTGCCTATTTTTCATTACATAGTAACTATATTCCGTAACTGGAAAATAGTCCAGAATATTCATTTTTGAAAAAGAGAAAGAGAAAAAAGAAGACAGAAAGACCAACTGCTTGATTCAATGGGAATAACTAGGCTTAGAAAGCCATTTAGTTTCAGTCTTGGCTTTATTTAGACAAATCACTTAAAACTTAGGAAGCTTTAATTTCTCATCTATAAAATAAAAGAGGTAGAGTAGTTGACTTCTAATTTCCTCTAAGAATCTGTAATTGATGGTCTCTTGCAGAAATTAGTCTCTTTGAAATAGCTTTTAATGCTAAATATAATTCCACTACTAAATGCTTATGACTTTCATAAATATTGGCAAGTTTCTATATATTTCCTTATATTTATTATCAGCCTACAAAAACTTGAGAAAAATCATAAAATGCTTCCTGCTTAAGTTACCACTTTGAAACAGTGGAGAAGCTCCAATTTATCCAATTACTTGGAAACCAAAGACAGAAACACCCCCAGGGTTCCTACTCTTTACCCAGGAGTCGACCAGAAAGAGCTCCCAATGGTGTAAGGTAAGATATAATGATCAGATAACCCAAAGAATAAAATAAAGGAGGCCTATGTAATGCAAATAAGTGACAATAAATCAGTGGAGAGAAGGACAAAGCCTCACAGAAGAATTCCAAATAATGTATGAAGATGTGTCCCTCGCCCCCTCCAGAAGTAGAGCTTAATTCCCTTCCAAGTATGGATGGTATTTAGTGATTTTCTTCCAAAAAATAAGAGTACAGGATGGGAAAATAGTGATTTTGCAGTGGAGAAATCTAGCAGAGACCACTTATCAAAGTGGTCAAGATAAATATCACTAGTGATAAATCGTGTGCCTATCATACCTCCTCCTACGATGTGATGGGAAAGGAACTTCACCTATGCAGCATTCTCCTCCAAAATCCATAATCTAAGTCTAATCATAAGAAAGTATTGATGCACCCACACTGAGGCATCCTACAAAATACTTTCAAAAGTGTCAACGGAAGACTGAAACACTGTCAGATTATATGAGATTAAGGAAACATAACAACCGAGTGTAGAGTGATATCCTAGATTGGATCCATGAACAGAAAAAGGATGTTAATGTTAAAACTGGTGAGATCAGAATAAAATCTATGGTTTATAAGCACTATGCCAATGTTAATTTCTTAGTTTTGACAAAGGTACCATGGATATGTGAAATGTTAAAACTAGGAGGAATCAGGTGAAAGGTATGGAGACTCCCTGTGTTAACTTTGCCACTTTTCTGTAATTCTAAAGTTATTCCAAATAAAGCTTATTAATAATAAATCGAAATGTCTTTTTAAATATTTAGAGTCAAATGTATTGCATGGTGACTCAGACAGCATATTAACTCACAAAATTAAAATACGCCAATTATTCAAGGAAGTTTGAAATATGTTGAATAAAATAAATATTTTAGCACCTTTTCTTCCCAAAAGAAAATAAGAGGTATATTCAGCATTTTGAAGTACTGTTTCATGAAATTCATGAATCTGTAGAATTATAAGAAAATTCATTTTTCATAAAAGAAAACTCTCCCCAATGCAAGAGATAGGTACTAGATACTTGGGCTTCTCCACCTGTAACTCCAGACCCAAACTATAAAGCACTGAGAAAGGAATGCAAAAGACAATAGTCAAGTCAATGATCTCGTGGGGAATGTACCTCCCTCAAAGTCAAGCAAGGGAGAACACTCTGAACTAGAATTTGGGATTTCGACACAAGAAGTCTGGCATATTTGTTCCTGGGTCAGACATCTGCTTAGGTGGTGCACTGAGTGACCTTGACCCCTACCTCTGAGCCAGGGAGGGAAGTGGGGTAACCAGGCAGAACCGAGATGGGAGCTGTAAGAACAGCCTGCACTTCCATCATCTGTAGTGCAAAGAAGAGTGACCTTCCAGCAGACATCAGAGAAGGATACTGGGGCAGTAACAACATCCTGTCTGCCATAGTGTTTTCTTCTTCCTGGACACATAGAGGGATGACATTTCCCAGCCTTCCTTGATGTGTTGTAAATATAAGCTACACACTAGTTTTAAAGATTTAGCATGGAAAAAAAAAACCAATAAAATATCTCGTTAATATTTTATTGAGTACATGATGAAATATTGTTTTAGATATATGGAGTTAAACTATATTGAATGATTTCATCTATTTATTTTTATTATGGCTACTAAAGAAAAACTTAAAATTACATATGTGGCTCATATTATATTTCTATTGGACAGTGCTGTTCTAAAGACAGAATTCATGATCAAAACTCCTGCTACCAGAGATGGAAACCATAACAAGCCAGGCAGACAGACCTCTGCAAGGCATTGCTTCCCTCCAGGCTGCCAGGTTCTTGCCACTAGGGTACAGTCCTGCCTCCTCCAGGAGAACCACACCCCAGCCCAGGTAGTGGTTCCCCAACTACCAGATGAGCAGGGGCCCCACTCAACCTACAGGCCCCGATCTAAGGGCACTGCCGCTCTCTCTTCTGCTTCTTTCTCCTCCATCACTGCTCCCAACATTCCAGTGCTGAAAAGACTGCAAGGTCCCTGAAACATCCCCCAATCCCGCGGAAACTAGGATGACTGCCTAAGAAAGAGCTAATGACCTCCCGCCTTCTATGAGCATGTACCATATCAGAAAAGCAAAAGAGACTTTAGCCTAACCCAATATAAGTATCATTATAAGTTACATACATGTTTTACTGTATGAATCTGTACATTATAAGACATACTCAAAAAGAGAACTTTAGAAGGCTGAGATAAAGATGAAATTAAGAACTTTAAAAGTAACTTTGCTTTGTTTATTGATCTTTTTCGTTCTCACTAAAAACATTTTTCAGTGACAGCATCATAATGATGTGCTTCATTATTTTTTTAATCTTGGCTTACACTGTGATAGAGCAATTCAAAGGTCTCATTCTAAGCTCAGTGTATTTCAAGATTTTAGCTTTAATGTCTAGTGTAGCTTTAAAGAGAGAGAGAGAGAGAGAGAGACACCTGACAATGACAGATCCAAATAGAAAAAATGTAATGACAAAGTCATGTCTCATATACTAATTACTCAAAGGCTTTTTTTTCCCCCTAAAATTAGTAACTTTCCATTTTCACTGTCAATCAGTTGGTCTTGCAAAGTAATTGGAGGATATTACATTCTGACAAAATTTTGTATTGGATTACAATCCCTTCCTTTGGAAGATTTCAGTTTAGTTTGTGTCCAAGATTTATAAGGATGCGGATATGAGTATTTATATACAACACACGACTACCATTTTCAGCTATGAAAATCACATAGCAATGTATTTCCACACACTCCTCAGATGTTCTCCCTATAGCATAAGATTACTATTAAAAGAAAAAGGTTACTTTCTTACTAAGATATCACCTCTACTTTGAAAGATAATGTATATTAATTTTTTAAATATCTGCAGGGCAACAATACCATAGCCACATATCATGTAAAAAAAGCCAGCAATTTTGAAATGCCTGTCTTTGCAGGAAAAATTCTTAATCCACATTCCACAATTCACCTTTAAGTCATTTGCTCCAGATAGCAAAAGCGTATAAGGATCACTCCCCATGTCATATGGAGCAAGATTTTTTTTGGCTATTTAAGATAATATAATCTGTCTATCTACTAAGTTGGGTAGAACTAAATCTCAACCAACAGAGTCAGCCAACTGCACACTTTCGAATTCCCATTTTTAGAAAGAAGTAAATAAAATGTCTACTATTTTTTTTTCTTGCATCCCCAGTGGAATGTCCTACACATGTCTAGGGTGTGAGCGACTGACTCTGAAAAGTGCTCCCGGAGACGTCAATGTGCCAGGTCAACACTTACCTGTTACAACCACTTCTAACCCAGTTACTTGTCTCTGCTGCTGGTGGTGGAAGATGACAATACTGGCCTCCTCCAGGAGAGACCTGGGGGATCTGTACTGTGCTCCCAGAATTCTCTTATGGTTCTGGTTCTGTCTTTCCAGCCAGAACTTGGCTGCACTCTCAGGAATAAGTTCAATCATGGTAATACACCTAAATAAATGCTCTTATTCTCTTTCTGTCAAGACCAATTGCTACCGGAAATCTCAGCTGCTCCTGAATTGTCGATTGCTTTATGGTTCTCTTTACAATGGATCTCTGAATCTACCACTCCAAAATGGTGCCAGGTAACACCACCACTAAGGCTCTTAACTTATTTTTTTTTTTAACTATAAGGGAGGAATCCTGAATGTCTTTTCCTTTAACAGCTCTATTTCGTAAGAGGTCCAAGAGATTTTAAAAACATTTTAAAGTCTTCTAAAAAATGAAGCATAAATCTGCACTGTGAATGCACAGTCTGTGAAGTCAGTGGACTCATGTGACCCTCGGTCCCTTACCTTCTCTACAACACACCTGGCCCTCCATCACCAGACTTTCCAAAGCATCCTTTCTCGGGCATTGCAATCTCAACCTCACTTGCATCTATTCCCCTCATAGAAATACTCCATGCAAAGCATGCTCGGCCCAACTTCTTAAATTTCCTCCCCTGAGCAACTGCTTACAGATTTCTTCCCAAATAACATGACATTTCTTCCCCTTCCATCCTAACAACTACTACCCATCCACCCACAACTAAAATCCACTATGCCAGCCTGAATCGCCTTCTTCTTCGACCACTCTCTTTTAGACTTCGGGCTCTACCTGTAGGGCTCTTGTCTTCTCAAAGAGATCGCATTTTACCCTATTTTGTCTTCTCCAATGTACAGCATGTTACAGTACATAAATCAGAACCACCCTATGAGCTGGGTCAATTTTTTATCAGACACAATATAGATTTTTTAAAATAATTATAGCTACATAATTCAGAACACACATTATCTGAGTACTTATTTTAATAAGTAAAACAAAGATTTTTTTTTTCTCAGCCAACTGTTAATTATATCAGGAAGAGGATCAAAGTTGCTTATACAAGAGCTGAAAAGACTCTGGGTTCAATCCCACTGCTTTAATGTATACCTAATTTCATCTGACGCAGGACTTCCTGCCATAATGTTTTCAAGCTGAAACACTGGATGTTTGCTGTGCCATCACTATAGTCAATCTGCCGAGTGCACTCTCCAGAGTAGAGGTTCATAGCCATTCGGGGATTATAGGTACCTTTGAGGCTGATGAGAGCTGTGTAACCATTCCCCATAAAAATATTCATATATACAAAAGTGTGTAAACAATGTCAGGGGGTGGGCTTTGAACCCCAGTACAAGAAGCCTGGCTGGTTTTTCCAATGTTACAGGGCCTACAAGTCAGGTGACAGGAAGGGGATATGTTAGCCTACAGAGATTTCCTCTCAGAAGTTTTCACATAATAAGCCAAATATTTTGTCTTCAAAAAATACTATTAATGTACCCATAGAGATGTTGAAAATACAGACACATTGTCAACATCTAGGTATAGGTTAAGGCATTCTTACCCTTCCTAGAAGGATTCGATATCTGCTTAGATTACTCTAGGGTTACAAAATAATTTGACCTAACCACCCAGTGGTAGGAACCACCCACTGGTCTTGCCTCATCCAATCCTGGGCTGAAAGGGATGGGCGCTTAACAGCCTTCTTGTTGCTGTGCAATTGCTTTTCTCATCAGGGTAAACCGTTCTTTTGGCATTTCTAATCTTTCTAGCTTCCAATGGTAACCAAAAAAAAATCGCTGTTTTCCTTTTTAGACTGAAGATCAAAGTCCCTCCTGTGCTTTCTGGCCGTTCTCTTGCTCTCCCTTTTCTCTGTCCTATTTCAAAACCACAATGAGGAAAAGCACATCCTCACCACTCCTGCCGGAATCAAAGTCCATTTTAGTTTCCCTTGGCAAACACTCCTGGAGCATCTTCTTTGAAGCACTTTATAAACTGTTTACATCAAATGCACTGAAAACCTAGTTAACAAACCCCTGAAAAGGAAGTTCTGTTAAAAATCAGTCATATCAACCAGAAAGCAAACAGCCCAATTAAAAACATGGGCAAAAGATCCAAACAGACACATCAAAGAAAATATATCGATGGCAAGTAAGCATGCGAAAAAGTGATCCACATTTTTGATCTTTAGGGAAATTCACATTAAAACCGCAGTGAGCTACTACTACACACACATTAGAAAGTCACAAAGGAAAATCGACAGTACCGCATGTGGCTGAGCACGTGGAGCTCCTGGAACTCTCGCACACTGCTCGTGGGAACACAGACATGGAGGGACTAAGTACAACCTGCCAGTTCCAAAAACAGTCTCAGGAACGTAAGAGGACAGCACGTGGAATACAGTCAATAATGCTGTAATAACTGCGTGTGGTGCCGAACGGGTATTAGATTTATCAGGGTGACCGCTCAGTTGTATAAATGTCTAACCACTGTGCTGTACACCTGAGACTAATGATATTGTATGCCAATTGTAATTGAAAATAAATTTATATAAAATGGAATGTTACTCGGCCATAAGAAGAGATGAAAAACTGCCAATTGCAACAATAGAGATGGACCGCGAGATAATCATACTGAGAGAAATAAGCCAAACAGAAAACATTAAAAATCACATGATATCATATATGTGGGATATAAACTTAAAAGCAACAAATGGACAGGACAAACAAACAGAGACTCATGGACATAGACAATGGACTAGTGGTTACCAGAAGGGAGGGGGAAAATAAAAAATATAAAATGTTTAAAATAAATTAATTTAATTTAATAAAGAAAATACATTTTTTAAAAAAAGGAGGGAGTCTGACCCATACTACAAAATGGATGAACCCTGAGGACATTAAGTTTGGGAAAATAAGCCACATAGTATATGATTCTACCTACATGAGGTACCTAGAGTAGTCAAACTCATAGAGATAGTAAGTAGAATGGTGTTTGCCAGGAAGCTGGGGTGGGGAGATAAGGAGTTATTGTTTAATGGATATAGTTCATTTTGCAAGATGAAGAGTTCTGGAGATGGATGGCGATGATGGCTGCACAACAATGTGAACATTCTTAACACCACTGAGCTACGTACTTTAAAAAATGGTTAAGATATTAAGTTTTATGCTACGTGTATTTTACAATAAATTTTTTTAAAAAGAATACAAAATGGCATAGTCATTGTGGGAAACAGTTTGGCAGCTTCTTATAAAGCTAGACATATACTTACCAAATCACCCTCAGCCAGCTATTCAAATAGACCCAAATAGATGTACCCAGTACAAACTTCTATCATGCTATTTACCACATTACACTATAATTGTGTGTTGAAGTGTCTTCCAGCAAACTGAGTTTTTTAAAGGGAATTCTCCTGTCTTATTTATCTGTGTATCCTCTGCTTGTCCCTTAACATGAAGCTCAGCACACAACAGGTGTTAGCGTGTTTGCAGAATAAATAGTGATATTTAACTGGGTGCACCATTCCAGACTAGGCACAGGAACATAGAAAATGGAAAAGATGTGGTCTATCTTCAGAGAGTCATCTAGCTGAACAGGCTTGACCCAGAGGAAACGGTGAACAACAGACTGAATGACTGACTACGAGCTGCGTGAAGTGGTGTGTTGGTAAATAGCTCGAAATCACTCTTTGGAGTCTGACAGGCGTGGGTTCAAGGCTTGACTCTTGCTTACTAGCTGTCACTTTAGCAGGTTACTTATCATTTCTGAAATTAATTTTCCTGATCTATAAAGGCTGTTGGAAGGTACCAGAACAGCATCACCATTGTAAAACTGTTGAAATTCTTATATAGCAGATGGCAAAGAAATGCTGTCCTGAGTCCCCCAAGTGCTGCTTCCCCCAGAAACCTCCCCTAGACCTCCCTACAATTCAGCACTAAAGGAATAACTTCCGGGACAGTAGGTGACCTTGTATCACAAGGCAGCTGACTCTGTTCTGCTTGCTCTGTACCTGTGCTGTACAGTAATTAATAATTTGAACATTGCCCATTATGAGATCATCCCTGCAAAACGCCTGGCATGTTATAAACATTGTATATTCTCAATAAATGTTGGCTATTGTGGAAGTTCAGGGGAGGCCCACAATTCAAAAGAGGATGTGACGGGTGGAGGTGAAGAGAAGGCAAAGTGTGGAACTGCAAAAAGAGCACGGGGCAGGGCGGGAGAAGTAACTGAGAGTGAGGAGACTTGCCAACAAGGCAAAGGAGGCACAGGCTGGAGAGCGGCGAAGAACAGGGTTGAGCTAGTAATAGACGGGCCCATATTACAGAGGGCCTTAAAAAGAGCTTAGGTTTGATGGAGTAGAAAATGGTAAACCACTCTTCTTTCAACAACCAGAGCACCTGCTGTAAAACCTTTTGCAGTATCCTTATCACCGTGAAATATGATTCTGTGTACAAATGTATACATGCTTTCTACTGAACTGTGGGTGCCTTAACAACGAGAAAAGGCTCTATTCATCACGTGTTGTTGAATAAGCTCTCTCTCTGAGGCTAGCATTCCCAGTACCCACTGCTCCAAGCATCTGGGTCCACACCCATCTTGAGAACCCCTGTGAATTCCCTCTGACAGACTCCTTGTTGCCTGTAGGTCTACACTCACTACTGATGACTCCTCCTATAATCAGTACTCATAATTGCAAACCCAAAGCTTAGCCTTCAATTAACCCTTACTTAACTTATTCTATGTCGAGATGAAATCTCTAGGGGTCTCTGTCCTCCTGCACCCACCACACTGTCCCTTGCCAAGCACTCCCACACTCTAAAACCTGTCCCCATTAGACCTCTTGTGAGATCTGTCCTGGATTCCTACTCTGTACTCCAGGAGTCCATGCCTAGTCTCCTTCCTCATCTTGTTTTCAATCCCTAAGTGAGTCACAGACATAACTGACCTCTCCTATTGAAAACCTCCACTTTAAGTAACCATCATCAGCTTGCCTTACCCCAGAATCTGCCTTTCCAAACTCATTATCACCCAAGATTTGACACTGACATATAAAATTGATGGTTATCAAATTCCAACTCAGATTCCTGAAAAAAAAAAAAAAAACAATATGGGACCAAAAAAATGTAACTCCATCTACTCCTTCAATTTAAATTTAATTGCCTACGATTTTATTATAGCTCCCACAAACATAACATGTAATTTCTCAATGATTTAGACAACTCTGTGATTAGAACTGGTCAGCCAAAAATAAACTTTATCTCAGTTTTGGTTAGAAAATATATTTTCTTTGGTGTCCTGATATATTTGGCAACCTACAGGCTGCCAAGTTACAGGTGGTCATCGCAAGGGATGAGTCTAAAACAGCATTAAAGATTATAAATTTAGACCCAAGAAGAAGCACACTCAAAATAGATACAATATTATTACGGTTTTTAGCTATATAGCTATACTAATTCAGGAGTATTAATGATTTTAAAAGTATCAATGGGGTTTCGGCTCTCTCGTAACAGCAGGTATGTTTTTTCCTATCAGATATTATTGGAATAGGCGCAACGACGTGTCTGCCCTCTTCCTACCCTAAAATTACTCTTCCTCTCCTCCTCCCTGTGTAATAATGAACAGAACTTCAATTTTCTCTCAAATCCTCAAAGAGAAGAGTAAGATTACAACACACAAAGGCCAATTTAACCTCTGAATACACTCTAATCAGTACTCTAAAAGTACAAGTTTGTGAGGGCTAAAGAATGCCCAAATGAACTACTGAGGAAAATTAAGTAACAGGAGACAAGGTTTAACTACTAGGCTGGGGACAAAAAGACAAAGGACAGGAAAAAGAGGCACAGCCAAGAGCACAGGTGTCCTGGTCAGGGTCCCAAGGGGAAGACGGGGGAAAAGCTGCAGAGTATTCTACAGAACCCTCAGGCTCACTGGCCACTTGCTTGGATGAGCTCCCCAAAAGAGGGGTTTTATGAGACGTCTCATGCTGTAAATGACAATGAAAAGAATGTCTGACCCTCTCCAAAGACCAAGAGGACAGTTATTCAACTGTGATACGAGCTCCTTGTAGCTTAAGGAACTTTATGGTTTACCTCCAAATATTAGGTTTCTAATTTCTCAGAACAAAAACTCTTTCAAATAAATTAAATAGGATCACAACTTCTGGCAAAGTAGACGGTTAGATGTCCAGAGAAAATTTGCTAGTATCAAACAACTACAATGCTGGACAGAATATTAAACTATGGTTCAGCTGGCAGGAGAGAAAGAGACACTCTCTGAGGCCAGAAACAACTAGGGAACATAAATGCAGGGAAATGAGTTGGCACCAGAATAGGAATTTGCCCTGGAGGGGTATCTGCCATCTGCCATTTGCCTAGATTACAGGTTTTAATGTGCTACATGGGGCACAAGGACAAAGCCTGGTAGCCATACAAGGTAAAAGATCCCACATAAGACCAAACAGCAATACATTTAGTAGGTGAACCAAAGAAAACCAGCCCACAAGTGAGAGAACGTGAGGATATGTGCTTGCCTCGGCTCGGGTTTGGGTGAACATGAAAAGTTACAGTAACGACAACAAATATCATGTCAGGTGAGAACTCCTAATTATTAGTTCACTTTGTGTAGGTTTGGCAGTCAAATAAAAAATACCTGAGTGACCAAAACAACAGCAACTCCAAAATTTAGTTAAAAGTGAGCCTGAATGGGTAGTACCCACAAGAACTGGTTAAAAGCAAACACAAATGCCCTGTCAGAACACACCTTAAAACTAGATCTTCAGGAATTCCAGAGATAAAATACCAGTGAATGTTTACTCACAATCAGAAGTCATGAAATGCCAAGAAAATAAGCCAGAATTGGCACAAAAATCAAACTGCAATAACGGTCCAGTAACAACTGCCGGTTAGGCTGGAATCGTAAGATATAGACTGTAAGTATATTTAATATATATAAAAATGTTGAAAATATGACTGTGTGATAAAATACTATTAAATATAGACGAGAGAGATTTGAAAGAGAATCAAAAACTTTTTGAGATAAAAAAATATTTGAAATGGGTAACCCAAAAGATGACAGCAGATATAACAGAGCTCAATAGAGAATTAGTGAACTGAAAGAAACTGACCTGTATGTAACCCAGAGAGACAAGGAAAACTATGAAAGATTAAAAGATGTAGAAAATAGAATGAAAGGTGTAATAGTTGTCTAATGACACTTGTAAAATGAGAGAACTGGGGAGAGGTAATAGTCAAATGGGAAAAAAAATGACCAAGAACTTTCAGAAAGTAAAAAACATGAGTTTTCACATAATCTCAATAAATCCTAAGCAAGATAAAATTTTTAAATGCAAACAGAGAAACAATTATCTATAAAAGAACAAGAATCAAACCGATCAGCTGATTTGATCATTAGCTGATTTAACAATTAACGAAGGAATTCAGAAGACCATGGAAAAATGGCCTCAAAATGCTTAGAAAAAGTAACTACTAAGCTACAACTGCAAACCCAGAAAAGTCCAATGAAATAAAAAGACCCTCACCACAGGAATTTCTAAAAAAGGCACTTTAAGAAAAACTGTTCCAGGAAGAATGTTTAAAATGCCAGTAGGAATGGTGAACAAAGAAAATGGTAAATGTGTAGAAAGATCTAAAGAAGCATTAACAATAAAAAGCAATGATATATCTGATTTGTAGGATTAAGATATTTTAATTGACATGTTGAAAAATAATAGCACAAATCTCTGGAGGGAATGATCAAAGTTTAAATGTCCTTGACCTTATGTAATTTGGTAGAAGGGTAAAAATGATGAATACCTTTGCCTTTTATTCAAATTACATATTTAAGGTAAATATCTGAAATAATCACTAAGAGAACAAAACTAGAGTACATATAATCCAAAGTGTTTTTGTGAGGAAGGAAGACGGAACGAGGAGAGGAAAAAAACCTAATCAATCCAAAAAGAAAACCAGAAGAATTTTTTAAATTACAAATAAAAAACACAAAATGATACAATAAAAATTAGATCACCCTATGTGGAAAACACCCAAATACTTTTATAAACGAGTTCTACCAAACATCCAAGCTTATACAAATTTTTTTCAAAAAAGGACTGAGATGGAACACTCCCCAGCTCATTCTATTAGGCTAACATCACCTTAATACCAAAATCATATCAAAACAGTGTGAGAAAGCAAAATTATATGCCAGCTCACTCATGAATACAGATGCAAACTGAAGGTGCTGAAAGATTTTTTATAAAAGACACCATAGCCAAGTGAAGTTTATGATACAAATGCAAGGTTATTCCAACATTAGCAAACCTTTTAATATAATTCCCATATTAAAGATAAAAGAAAACCATAAGATCAAACCAACAGATCAAAATGATCAAATTTAACATCTGTAATAGATACTCTTGGCAATTTAGCAATACAAGGACTCTCCTTAACTTGATAAAGAGTATCTACAAAATGTCTACAGCAAATGTGGTCATCAGTTATGGAAGGGCAACAGATATCTCCTAAATAAGGACCTGCTAAATAATGCCCACTATCACTACTTCTGTTTCACAATAACTGGAGGCCCCAGCCAATGCAATAAGGCACAAAAAAATGCAGATATAAAGATTAGGGGGAAAAATCTCTCATCATTATGATATAATTATCTCTAGAAATCCCAAAAGAATCAGATAATGTACCAGAATGAATTGAGCAAAGCTGCAGTGTACATAAAACATGCAACTTCATTTCTATATGAAAGCATGTTTGAAAATGTAAGTTTAGAAAGAATTCCATTACAATACCCACAAGGAATATTAGATCAATAGATCTCACAAAAGATGTGCAAGATCTTCCTGAAGAAAATTATTACACCGTATTAAAAGACATTAAAGATCTAAATAAACAAAGGAACATATTTACAGATGAGAAGAGTCAATATGAAAAAGATGCACATTCATCTCAAAATTATATACTGATTAAATGCAATAATCAAAATTCCAGCCAGATTTTTTTTAAAGTAACAAGTTGATTCTACAATTATAGGGAAATGCAGCTGAACAGCAAAGAAGGAGAATTTGCCAACTGAGACATATTATACAATTACAGTTCTTACTTACGTACTGACTCAAGGATATAAACCAATGTAACAGGATAGAGAATCCAGAAATAGATTTACAAATATTTAGAAATTTGCATATGACAAATACAGTATCACAGTTCAGTAGGGTGGGGGGAATTAGTCAATAATCCTAAAGTAGTAAGTTATCCACACAGCAAAGGAATAAAATGATACCATGGTCAAATTCCAGGTGCATTAAACAAATGTGAAAGGAAAAGCTTAAAATTTGGGAAATTTCTTAGAACAATGGGCTAAGGAAGGATTTCTTAAACAAGATAACAATTTATAAAGTAAAACAATGATCAATTTAACTACCCCTAAATGAGTAGTTTTAAACTTTGTCAAGAGCTCACTGTAATAAAAAAAAAAAAAAAAGGCATTTTACACAGCAGAATGTGTTTCTAAAACAAATGTTTCACAATACAAATCTTACCCTTAATACAAGTGAAACATCATTTTTTTTATCCCATTCTATAAAAACTCTTTAAAATATTTAACATAAGATGTATACAAAAATGCTCAACACAACACTGCTGGAAGAGCAAAACACTAGAAACAACCCAAATGTCCATCATCGGGGGGATAGATACATAAATTGTGGTACAGTCATATAATGGTAGACTATAAAAAGGAAAAATAAATGAATCCTAGCTATAAAGCATCAGGATAATGGAGCGTTCTCAAAGCGTGGTCCCGAGACCAGCACATCAACATTACCCGCAAGTCATTAACCACACAAACTCTCCTCCCCAGACCTCACGAGTAAGAAACTGGGGTGGGGAGCCCAGCAGTCCAGTTTGAGAAGGCCCCAGGGGAATGTAATAGACTCAAGTTTGAGAGCCACTGTTACGGATGAATGTCAACACCTGGCCAAGAAAACCTGGTCTCAGAATACAAAGAGATGATTTGATTTATTTAAAAGTCAAAAACTGGCTGACCGAAATAACAGAGTTCAAAAGTACCAAAAAAAAAATACAGTAAAGCTGTAAAGAAAAGCAGGGAATGGTGAATACAAATTACTCTGTGGGAGAGAGAAAGGTAGGAGGAAGGGCCACAATGACAGCCTCTAAAATAACACTAGTGTGTTTTATTTCTTCAGTGAGGCAGCGTGCATGAGAATTTTAGCTTTTCATTATTGTCCTTTAAACTATGTGTGTGTTGTAAATTATGTTTTTTTGTAAATGATATATTTTCTAATAAAAAAGAAAAATGCAGAGCTAGAATTTTTAAATGTTGAGAACATAAAAAATTATGAACATAAAACAGTGTAGCCCACATGAACTCGTTTCTAACTAAAGGCCTAGGAAAAACAATTGAGTACATAGCAGGTATTGAAAATTTGTAGACTAGTAAGCGTTTACAGTGATTCATAGGCTTCTTCATTTGTTGTCCTCCCAAAGTTTTCGCAATGCATAATATAACCATCCAAGAAGAAATTTTTAATAAAGTATGAACAAACAGTGCATAAAATAATTTGGTGCTCACCTCACCATCACTCCCATCTTTAAGTTTAGTCTCTTCTCTGACGAAACCCAAACCCTGAAAAAGCACGCATTATTGCCTAAGGGAAGATAACGGCTTTCAATTCTGGTCTCGAAATGTATTTTTTTTCTCTAATTTTCCAAAAGGACTTTCATGGAACTCTATTCAGTTTTAATTACAGGCATATATCAGAGATATTTGGGTTCAGTTCCAGATTACCATAATAAAGCAAGTATCACAATAAAACAAGTCATAATCTTTTTGCTGGTGGAAGGTCTTACCTTCAGTTTGTAATAAAAACAATACCTGTGAAGCACAATAAAGCTAATCACAATAAAATGAGGTATGCCTGTACTCACAATACTATATCAAGGTATCTAACTAGTTAGAAGTGATTTTTTTAATGAAAGCAAAAAAATATGATTATATATAAAGTAATAATAAGACTGTACAACAAAACCTCTTATAAAACCATACAAGGACTGCCTTAAGAAATTCATTTGTTTCTAATTTATTTTCTCCATTAGAGATGTGTTGCTAAAATCACGAGAGTAAAGCATTGCTCATGTAAATTAATTCCTGCCCATCTGAAACAAGGGGAATCAAAAGGTCGGCTTCAGCATCTAAAGAAGCAACTATGCACAAAAGCAAAGGAGGTAGTTCAAGGTTGCACTGCCAAGAAATGACATATTCCAGTGGATTTGAACAACCCTCTTCAAATTTTGGCATTCTATGGTATAAAAATAAAACTGAAGTTCATTGAAAAGCAAAGCTTGCCACCTGCTGCCCAATGGCATAATCGTGAAAGTTCAAATTGCATCCACGTTTTTTACTTAAACCCTTTTATGAACTGATGGGTATAAACGTTTGCATTTTCTGTATTTTTTCATTAGCCCTCACCAGCTGTTTTTTTTTTTAAGAGAGAATATCAGCCCTGAAGTTTTTAACCAGCTGCCATTTCAAACCCTTTACATAATCAGCTATAATAAGTGTGCCTAAAACGAAAACAAAAAAAAAAAACAAACAAAAAACCTTCCAAACTATTATACATGTTGTGTATATAATAAATGGACCGATTTGCAGTTGTGTTTATTACAGTATCCAGACCAGGGAAGAATTCCTTTGAAACTGTGCCAGCATTGTCCTAGGCTTCCATGGTCTGTCATCATTCTAGAAGATACGAGATTCTAAATCCATTTTCTGATCCAGGCAGACATTAAATGCGAACAGTAACAGTTTAACTTTATGTTTATATCACAAAATTTTAAGTAGCAACCCAGCTAACCAAAAAGAAAAAACTAACTTCCAAGATTTTACCATTGCTTTGTCAGCTCTAAACATTTAAACTTTTAAATATCTTAATTGCATTAATATTGACGAGCATTGTCATAAGTTAAATAAAATATTTCTAGTATTCTTCCATTTGAATTTGTTCTGAGAAAATCTGAGAAGTAAAAGTATTATAGCCTTTTTTTCTTAAATAAAATAAACCTTCAAGTTTTGCCTCATTCTTCTAACTCTGTAGATTTGTGTACCCATGCCATCGTCCCCTCAAAAAGAAATACAAAACACTCTTAGAGAAAAAGTGAAACTTTGAATTTAGGGGGAAAAATACCGTCTGAGAGAGAGTGGTCCTGAAAACCCATCACAAGCCAGATGAGGAGAGAGAAGGTGCAATGAATGACTCCATACGTTCTCCTTTCGCCCAAAAAGCTGAGCAGGCACAAAATTCCTAGAAGCTTTATGGGAAAGGGCCTCATCACACCACATTGGTAAGTTCTGAGGCTCCTTTGAAGAAATAGGGCTGTAAAGGCTTTCGGCTGTGGAACTTGTCCATATGCAAAATAGCACCAATGCTAGTTGAAGTGTTTTTAGTTGTCTGGGAACTACTATGAAGCAGACGATAAAAAAAATAATTCATTTTCAAGACAGATGGCACCATAATGTTGCACAATTTTCTAGTGTGTGTTTTTTCCCTAAACACTAGAGGCAGCGTCTCCATACAAAAGGAAGTTAAGCCCAGCAGCCAGTTAGCTTTTAGGTACTCTGTCCCTGGGAAAGATCACACGTACAAATGCCCTTTTTTGCTATGGTTGGCTTACCTTTGTCTTCAAAAAGTCTACAGGAGCTATTAATTCATGCACTATTGTGCAGAAAGTACTGGAAAGTATTTCTGACTCTGTGAAAGGCAATCTTTTTATGACTATTAAGTAGCATGTTACTGGACTGATTACATCTCAAAACAAATCACAAAATTCTTCCTAGAAAACTTAGGGCTTCACAGCTAAATGAAACAACAAATATAAACGAAGTTGAAACAAAAGAGCATTATTTATTATTTAATATCACACAATAAATAATGCAATTTTTGTTTTAGATTTTAATTATGGGTAACGCTTTTTGTTAAATGATAACTATTGAGAATACAATCCAACTAGAAAGCTCTTTAGAGCCCATGTAAGTGGTTCTACCCTATCCAAGGCTCATTTCTAGCTCATCAGTAAAGAGACATCACAAAAGATGTGGGATTTCAATCACCAAAAAGAGAAGGAATATAGGTGAGTTGACCACTCCTAGAATAGCATGGAAACCACAGAGAAGGCACAGAGATCTGTGTTCAAGGAGCAGCAACAGCACGACATGGTCATGGCAAAGGCTGTAGAGCCAACAGAGGTAAGGTAAGCTGGAGTCTGGTGAACATCTGAAGAAGAAGAAAAGACTGATTTTTCTACAGAGCATGATAAATTGTCACCAAATATGTTTTCAAGAATGTTTGCTTGATCAACACAGAAGGAAACAGAATCTGGTTCTGATTATGAGTTGGTGAATGTGAATCCAGGATTAAGGTAGAATCGGGAAAGGGAAGCATTCCAAGCCAGCCCCTCACCTTCCCCCACTCCTGAAATGTATAAGATTATGTATCATTCGATTTAACAAATCTAGAGAAGAGAGAGAGAGAGAGAATCATTAGACTACACATAACTCCTCGGCCTGGCTCCACAGGAACTATCTTTTTGTCTGGTAGTCTGCTTTCCTTCTGTTTTAAAGAAAATTAGCTTTCCTCTCAAGAAGTTACTGTGAGAGGCAGGCAGGCTACATAGCCAGCTCCTTCAGGCTTCCCTTTCTTTCCAACCTGCCCATCAACCACCTGACCTAGCTTCGCACAAGTAAGTCATAATTCTTTAGTGGCTGTTAGAGGTATCTCTCCATTTCTCACAGTCCCACTCAAAGATTCTCTCCCTGGCTGTCAAGCTTTCCATAATCTGGACTTAGCCCCACAATCTCATTTCCTACTGTTCTCCAGTTCACCCTAAATAGATCAATCCCCCACCTGTCCTGTGGAAACAGGAAACTCATTCCCACCATATCTTCCCCATCTTGTTATTTGCTGTACTTCAAGGCCAGCCTCTCCCTCACTTTTCCAAGTCTTCCAGACTCTGCTAAGTGTTCCTTGACTCCAGTCCCCACCAATCACCCCATGCTTATTCTCCACTAGAATTTATAATAGGTACCAGTCAATTAGATACTTATCCTATATTATTAACTATTTTTTAGAGTCATGTTAGCTTGATCCCTTCAACTAGAGTGTCTAGAACAGTATCTGGCATATGTTTGGCACTCAGTAAGTATTTGCTGACAGACTAAAGAATCAACTACAGTAAACTAAAATGTTGTGTTGTGGAGGTGAGGAGAATTGTGATTCTGACTTCAAGATGGAGATCTGAGATTAGGCAACCAGTTAGAAATGCACTGAGAACTATTTAGGCTTGGAAGGGTATAGATTTATGCCTGTGTCAATCAGGAAGCTTCTTACAGGACAGAAGAATTCTGAAATAAATTACTCAAAGAATAATCAATGGATAATAGATTATATTCTTGTCCTCATGGGCAAGTGAGAATTTACCAAAAAAAAAAAAATCCAATTTAATGGAATATTACTCAGCCGTAAGAAGATATGAAATACTGTCATTGCGACATGGATGGACCTTGAGATAATCATGCTCAGCAAAATAAGCCAGACAGAAAAAGTAGAAATCACATGACATCACTTATATGTGGGATACAAATCTAAAAGCAACAAATGAACAAAACAAACAGAGACTCATGAACATGGACTACAGACTAGTGGTTACCAGAGGGTAGAGGGTATGGGATGAGGGGTGAGGTAAATGGGGTAAAGGGGATCAAATATATGGTAGCTGAAGAAAACTGGACTTTGAGTGGTAAACACACAATAGAGTATACAGATGTCATATTATAATGTACACCTGAAAATTATATATTGTATTAACCAATGTTACCCCAATAAACTTAATTTAAAAAAATAAAATAAAATTTTTTTTAAAATCCAATTTAAGAAGTTTCTTCCAAATTTGGGGATAAAAAAATTAAATAAGTACTAATAACATTCTTTGCCTATGAATATCCCCTCCTTTGAGAAGTCTTGAAATATCTGACAAAAGGGAACTTTCATATGGAAAGAGCTCTTATAAATTAAAAAAAAAAAAATTCTATAAGACCATGTAATAGAAAATAGGATACAGAATGTTAATAGATTGTTCACATAAAAATACAAAGGACTAATAAACCCTTTTGTGATGTGAGAAAATGTTCAATCTCACTTAAAAAAAATCTAAAAACAAAATGAAATAAGTCTGTGAGCAATGTGATAAAATCACACTTCACAGGAATATGTAAAACCACCAAGACTTAACAAACTATAATTTATTTATCAAAGTCTTATTTGACAGTGATCATACCTACTCTGTTCAAAATATCAAGTAACTAATATACACGAGTCACTAACATATTTACTTTCATATAAAAATCACATTAAATTAATACAAAACAGCATGGCAACAAAGAAATTAATCAAGGGGATTGTAAAGTGTTTCCATCTTACATAAAATATTTCTAAAATGCACACTGAATTTCCTAACTATCTAGATTCATGGGTCACTTTTCAAGACAATAAAGCAAATTGTGAAATGCTTGCCTAGTACATGGAAATGGAATTTTTAGCATTTTTTTTTTTTTTACTCCTTCAAAGGAGATTAGTTAAGCCTGGAGATAAACAGGAGCAACAGGAATGGAAGAGGAACAGAAAGAAAAAAGTTTCGCAAAGGGAGGGTGGGGGGAAGAGAATGGTTGTTTGTGCCCAGTGAGTGAGAAATGGGAAATGGAGATGCTTCCTTTCAAATTTCTTTTCTCAGAGTAAAGTGCATCCTAATCTTCTCAAAATGCCTATGTCATCTTCCTGTTTGAGTTAAGAACATCCTTCCTAGAAATATAATTAGGAAGGATTAGCTGCTGCATAAAGAGGCTTTGAACAAATTAAGAAAGAATGGTGTCTCACTTTAGGTTCTGTCCATCAAATCTCCAAATACCAGCACTTGGCAAAACACCAAACCAGGCAAAGAAATAAAAGGCAGCCCTTTGAAAGCACTAAAAGTGATGTCTATATCAAAAAAGCTCTAAAACGAAAATTTTTTTAAATAAATTCTGTATGTAGGACGCACAATCCAGCTAATTTTTAAAGATTTGGGAACGGTTTCTACATGAGTAACTCACTATAATGAAGTAATTGTCACATTTTCTTCATGAGACAATATGTTTTGACAAAATGAACCTTGACTATTTTAAAAACAAACAACTTTCTGTCCAACAACAGTGGTTTAACTTAAGAATTCACGAAACTAAAATTTTTCACTCCTCTATCCTTTTAATTTATAAAATTACTTCAAAATACTGTGCTTCAAAAATACCATGCAAATTTTTTTTTCACTATTTTGGTAAAAAAAAAAAAAAAGACAATGCCATGTAAAAGACAGCAAGGAGAACATGGAATAAGAGATCAGGTTCAAGTCACAGCTCTGTTTCTGTGTGAGACTCTGGGCAAAGTAGTTGCCCCGTTTAAGTTATAAAAGTTTATGGTCCACGCTGGTTGAAAATTTTGGAAGATGGGAAAAAACTTAATATATGGCTGTTCTATTTTCCATAACATTCGAATAACTTTCAAACAGAACAAGTATGCAGATTAATTCTATTCAAAGATACTGATATTGATAAAATTGTTCTTTGTTTTGGTAACAGCTAAGTCCATGAATCACATCACTCTGGAATCACATGAACTCTAAGTGAAAAATAATTAAAGTTTGCCTGATGTCCCTGTGTGCTTTCTCTGAGCATTGTGCCAATTTTGCATCAAAGTTCAAATTATTAATATTTAATTAAATACTTATGCGAACTAAGAAGTTCAAGCTCATAAACTGGATTAATAGTGTCAGTGTTCAGAATTTTCCCAAGAGACTGGCTGCTTGGGCTCTGCTGTCACTTTTCTGTTTGTTACAGTGCCTTATGTCAATCACAGGCACTGTAGGAAATGCAAGGAGCAAGAAGACTGAGCACTGCAAGGTCAAGAAGGTAAGACCCAGACAACTCAATGGAGTCTGATCAATGAAAAATCCTTTTAACGCTGAGAAGTGGACAGAAAGTGGCTCTGATCATCACACCTAGACACATCACGAAGAATGGGAGGCCAGGGCTGAACTACTGTCCTGGGATGGTGAGCGGGATAACTAATTTTTGCCTACCCTGATCAGTAGCTCCTTGAACTGGTCTCTTCTCATTACTTTGGGGAAACTGAGGCAGCCTGGAAGACAGCCTGCATTCCTGCGTGGCCAGACTTTTGGATTCAGAGCAGTCATATGATATCACCTTCATTTATTCACTGACCAAGTAAACACTGTGCCAGGTAGAGTAAAACACACAAATTGAAGTGAATGCTATGAAGGGAGGGAGTGAGGAAGCATGGTGCTAGGAGCATCTCTCAGGGAGTAACAGAGGTATCAGGGAACGCCTCCCCAAGGAAACAGAGCTCAGCAGAAGGAGCAGGTGGTAAAGATGTAAGAGGACCATGTGCACAGAGATCAATGGAATGAGCAGGTGCTAAGTAGGGTGTGTGGGGGAGGGATGGGGTGGAGAAGGGATGGGGGTTACAGACAGCAAATGTGCCAGAAAGGAGCTGGGCACAGTTGAGGAGCTACCTGTGACACCGCAATAGGTTGTTGCCTGTGTATGGCACCATCCAGGGGAGAGGGTACAGAGAGGCAAGAACTGCGGTCTGATGCCCCAGGGTGGAAAACTAATCTTGACCCTAAGTGCACCGAGAAGCCAGTGGAGGCTCTGGGCAGGGCAAGATAAGGTACAGTGGAAAGATCCCTCTAGTAGTGGACGTAGGTTTGAACTTAATCCTCTCATAACTTCATAAAGTCCCAAGTGCTTGGGAGGGAGGGGACAGCCAGAGCCTCCCGACACCAATCAGAGGAAAAGTCCATCTACTCCGATCCACTATTTCATTCTCCCCACCCAGTCACTCTTGTTCCTCTTGCTATCTTATGCACACAGATAAATGACTTGTCTAAAAGTAGCAGTCCTGAATAATAACAGATTTTTTCTTGGATTAGCAAATTAGGGTCTCTCTCCCCCTCTGTGTTAGAGTAGACATTCTTTCCACAGCAGTTCTTGCCTCCAGGACCGTAAGATCAGCCGTTTCTGCTAGGTCCTCTCTAACACATTTGAGGAACAGATAAATAGGTGAAAAATAAACTTACCCTTGAGAACCTCAGTAAAAATATACGAACCCCTAAGCATATTTACCAAGTAAGTTATTTAAGTTTGCTTTTTATTTCCTATTTGTGCATATTTTAAATAATTTGAGGTGTTCTTGTCACCTCCCTCACAGAGGACTCACGGCTTATAGGTTTTTTTTTATTCTGATCCCAGGCAACTCTGGAGCGGAGAACTGCTGTAAAAATTTAGTCTTAAAATTTAGTCTACATTCTGCTCAAACAAAAATAAACTCTTACGCCAAGGAAAACAAGGAAAGAGGATTTAGTGCAACCCCGAAGGCACCTTGGAAAGATTCATGGGCAGTATCTATGGAATGCCAAACATATCCAAATGTAAAGAGAAATTTTTACTTTAATCTGCACGACACCCAAAGTCAGGCTCTAAAAATCATTCTCATGTTTGGCATCAACCACGCAGGCCTGGCCTAACGCTCACAGGTCCCACGTGTCAGCCAAACTGTATTCTGTTCCAACTGCTTATCGGTGATTCATATGTGTTTCAATCCCAGATTCATTGTCAGTTTGCAGCAAGTCCTCTGACAGCTAATTAATTCAATTTTTAGTGCACACATTTATTCAACATAGAACACTTTATCAGGCTCAAGGCCACGGTCTAATTGTTGAAGAGAGAGACGTCCCTAGCCCTTTCCCACTCCTGTCCACATCTACCCACCCTCTTCCCAAATCCCTCCAAAGAATCCATAGGCCACTCTGTCTAGTGGGTGGGGCCATGTATGTCAAAAGGTACTTATTTATGAGTGGTGTTGACTTTGCAATCCCTCGTATATAAGCCTAA
>CM053515.1:89246689-89265253 GCA_028627145.1 Eidolon dupreanum
TCCTGTTAGAACCAAAGCCAGGTCACGTCACTCCTCTGCTCCAAATTTTAAAAGGTGTCCATCTCACTCAGTGAAATGCAAAGCCCTCATTTCTGCAATCTGCAAATCTCTGTCGCTCCTCTCATGTTATTTCGTTGTTGTCCTCCAGCAGTCTACTCCTGTCGCACTGGCTGCCTCACTCATCCCTGGGCACACCACACCTGCTTCTGTTGTAGGGCCCTTGCCTGGCTGTTCCCCACCTGTTCTTCCCCAGATATTCCCAGGCTGCCTTCTCCACATAACTCAGCCTCCCCGGTGAATGTTTGTTCAAAACAGCAGTTTCTGGGCCTTGATTCCCTTACTCTGCCTGATTTTTCTTCAAAGCACCTACCCTTATATCATATATTTATCTAGTCATTGTCTGTTTCTCCCACAAACTATCAGTTCCACAGGGAGAGAGACTATTTTGGTCACTGCTTTTTCCCTTGGGCCTAAAATAATGTCTAGCTCACAGAAGATAATCAAATGATTGTTGAATGAACGAATGTGTGGCTGAAGGCTAGAAGAAAAGTATACTTAAATGTGGATGTGAATTATTTACTTATGAGTGGTAAAATTATACAAGTTATTAATTTTTTGTTTATGCCATATTATACTTTCCAGATTTTCTACAGTGGTCTGTTACTACTTTTATAGTATGGCAAAAATCAACAATACTTTTCTGAAAAGAAATGTTAATTCACTTAAAGGTTAATTTAAACATACTTAAATTTGTAAGGGCTGTAATTTCCACAGTCTAAACAAAACGTGAGACAGAGTACCATACACCTAACTTTTTAATAAGTGCACTATATTGAAACGTACATTATTTTTACTTTGAAATTTATTCGTAACATACTATGACTGGGTAATACATCTAGCACTATTATTAACTGTTTAATCTGTTTGAAAAGCTGACTTTTTCTATTTTCATCAACCAAAATGTTAAACAAGAGAAGCTCTTCTGAAAATCGCAGCAATAAAAAATAAACTTTATAAGGCTGAAACGACTGCCAGCTTGAGAACTGATTCTCTGAAACTTGGATTAAAATCAAAAGAAAAAAAGACTGACTTTACTTTTTAAACTTGACTTTGATTAGGGAGTGTCACCTAGTGGTAGAGAGTGCACTGAAGCAAGGCAGCCCAAACCAAGCCCTAGCTCAGACACTGACTAACTATATGCCCCCAGGTATATTTTTATTACTTCTTTGATATCTCAGTTTTTCCATCTGTAAAATGGAACCATTTAAAAGAAAAAGAGAGAGTTTCTGTCTGGATCAAATGAATATATATAAAGCACTTAGGACAGTGCCTGGTTCAGAGTAGCCCTAGACAGATGTCAACTATTATTATTATCTATGTACCAAATTCATCCCACACATGCCCCAAAATAGCCGTAAGGAAGCTCTTGAGAAGCAGTTCCCATCTATATTTGGAATAGAATTTTATTCACACCACTGAAATTTTAAATTTGCCTAAAACAGTTTTTCACATTGAACATAATAAGCTACCTTTTTTTTCTTTCTTTCCCACACTTTGATCATCCAGAGGAAAGCTGTGATGGGTGGCGACAAAGTGACAGAGAGTATCATTAAATTAAAATAAAATATTGTATGATTGTTCTCATGCTGAAGATTCATATTAATTCCAAATTGATTTTCTTAACTGACTAAAGGATGATAGCTACGCAAATGAGACAGAGCCTTTAAAAATTATCATTTGATTTATTTTGACAGCATTTCTTAAGGCAAATTAAGAGTATTATGTGACCAAGGATCAGAACACCCTGGAAGACATATACACCACGCTGTGCCGAAATAAAAATGCTTGCAAATGTCACCGATGTCTGAGCATCACTGCAGAACACAAACACTTGACAGGCTGTGGACATGACCTCGGATACAGAGACCGTAATAACTAGGCTTACATCCCAACAAGGAACAACAGTTGAAGTCTCACTGTAAAATACAAGGTCATTCCTCTAAATGGAAGGAAGCTGCACAGCAGATGATGCTATCTGCAAACAATAGTCTTCTGGCTACTAGCTCTGTCGTGAAATGTGATATAACCATTTTCACAGCTGAAGCTGAAACAGGACTGTGGACTTCAAGGGCCCATCAGCAAGCGGTTGAAAGGAACAAGCAAAGCTGTTTTCAGAACATTAATACATAAAATTAAAACTGTTTAAATGGCTTTTCACATTTCTGACATCCTTCTGGATAGAGAAACTATTCTAGTAATATTATGAATGCAAAATGCTCATTCTATCCATATACTAGGCCTAGCTTCCATATGTATTTAAATTTTTTAGTTAATTAATCTCTAAGATCCCTTCTATAATCTCTGATCACCTCAAAAATAAAAAAATAAGTGTAATCATTTAAATAATAAAAAAAGTAATCAGTAAACAAAGATAAATTTAAATAATTATTAAGAACAGAAATTAACAAGAATTATTTTTCTGTTGGAAGTTGTCAACATTAAAAATAAATTAACTACTCCCATCTAAAACATTATGCCTAACTTGTTATATAATGGATGGTGATAACTGGGTATTACTATTCCCAAATTCTTAATGTTTTTATGTTCTCCTAAAGATTTAATCCAAGTAATTCTTTTTATTGTTCAAGAAATGCCATGAAAAACCGATTTATTTTAATAGTAGGTATATTTGTCTCTGTTTTCTTATAAAATAGATCTGCTAAATTTTCTGCTAATCAATTCTGGAAAAACATGACTAAAAACAGAAAATAAGGAAAGATTACATAACGATTATGAATATAGAGATTTTAATAAAGTTGTGAAAAATACTATAATCACGAATCTCTCACAGCTGCCTATTTAACAGATTGACTATGCAGTAATTAAATCTTAAGCCACGATCCCCTAAAGATCATGTTATTCTTAGTACTCATTTTTGTATTTTTTGTAGATTCCTTCCCATTATTTATCATCACCAGCTCAAACCATGATTAGGGGTCAGCTTCTGTGGACTGAGAATGAGGAAGAAAGATAAAAGAACTATTGTAGTTTTCTGTAACTCTAAAGATAGCCCCCAAAAATTCCACCCCTCCCTATCAGTACATGCTGCCCCTCCCATTACAAGGTAGAGCCTATTTTCTCTATCCCTTGAACCTCAGCTGGGTCTGTGACTGTTCTACCAAGGAAATGCAGAACTGCCATTTGAGACCTCTGAGCCCAGGCATTAAAAAGGCCAGGAAGCAACAGTTTTGCCCTCTTGGACCTTAGCCACCATGTTATGAGGAAGCCCAACCAACCACGTGGAGAAGCCCATCTGGAAAAGGGCTGAGGCCCCCAAACAAGAGCCACTGCTGAGCTCCCCAACCAACAACAGTCGCATCATCTTGCCAGCCACGTGAGTGTTCTATCCTGGAAGAAGATCCACTCTCAAGCGGATGCCACATAGTACAGAAATAAGCCATCCCTACTGAACCCTGCCAAATTGCAAAATCATGAGTAAATAACTAATGATGTTTGTTTTAAGCCCTTAAGTGTTAGGGTAATTTGTCTTGCAGGAATAGATAGCTGAAACAGTCTTCCTGAAGAAGAGATACCGTATCTTATTTCCAGCTTTTGCTAATTCTACCATGCTACATTACCCTGCATTAATACTTAAAATTGTCATGGTGTGATCAAGTCTTCAAAATAAAAATTAGCATAGATATGATTAACAACCTCATGAATCCTACAAAGCAAGAAGACGACCCAGCACAGGGCTCCACACCTACACATCTTCAGGTATTGAATATGGTCAAAGATAAGACCAGGTTTCCAGTGATTTCCTGGCCAAGTTACCAAGTACAGAAGAATATTCATCTTTGATAATACTACTCACAACTGAGCACTATTTAACAAATTTTATGTTATATAGTTATATATATTTTACCACAATTTTTTAAATAATGTAATACACCAAAAAAAAAACCCCAAAACAAAAAAACACCACTGTATACTTTAAATGGATGAATTCTATCTCAATAAAGCTGTTTAAAACAAAATCACTGTGCCCATGTAAGGCAATTCCATCAGACCGCTTATCACAAGGCTCAAGGAAATCTAGGACAAGTTCAAATAAGTTGGCCCAGCTGTAGTCAAAGTTTAAGTCACAGACTCTCAGAACAAGTGGAACCTCCTCCAAGGATTAAAATTCCCCTACAATCTCTCTGCCTAAATCCAGATCTCCACCCACAAACAGTCCAGGTCATCTTTGAACAGCTCTGTAAAAAGACTTTTCCTTATTTTGAGTTAAAATCTGTCTGCCCATAGCTTCCATTCATTAACTCCTCTTTCCACAGTATTTAAAGAAACTTCTATCATCCTGCCTGTCACTTTTCTCCTGATGCAATATACCCATTCCTGCAGCTACTCCTTGTATGGGCACTTTTCAAGTTCCTCCATCACCTGCTTACACAGCTCTGAGTATATTCAAGCATGTCCCAGTATTGTCAAAGAGCATGAACTTTGGAGTAGGAATGCCTAGCTTTAAATCTGAGTTTCATCACATACTGGTGCATGACCTTTGGCAAATTATTTAACCTTTTTAAGTTTCAATTGCAACATCTGTACAATGGAGATAGTAGAAAGTTGGGTCACCTTTTGGGGAGGAGCCAGGATGGGAGTTACGCCAGTACCCAAGATGAAAGTCACTTATAATCAAAATTACTCTTGCAAATCTGTTTAGCACAGCCAACATATTGTCTCTCAAAACATCTTTCTGTATTTAAATAGGTCACCATTTCTTTGTTTAAACATAATCTCTCTCCCTCTGCCAACCCCACATAGTCATTCGAGCTCATTAAGTGTATGAATGATGCAACTTCACTCTAACACAACCCACCCCAAAGTTAAGCAACTAGCACAGGTTCTAGAACACAGAAAACCCAGCAAAATTATTAGTTTTTATTATTCTATTCATATGATTCTAGGAGGGAAGAACGAAACATAATCTGATGTTTCAAATGTGTCAGCCCAGGGTGGAATAGGGCAGGCCTACAAATGGGACAGTGGTAAGCATAGTTTTTTAAAACATCATGCCCAAGGCCTCTTGTTAGGTTTCTGTTATCTTCTGCCTCCTTCAGTGGGCAGAATAAAGAGGGCTGGAACATCTACCACCAAGTGCCCTGCGGAGCAGGGGCCCGGCCCTCCCCTTCCAGAGCACTTCCAAACACTGCCTCTCAGCAGCTGTGTTCAACTCACTTGGAAATATTCATCCTCCTCCTCAGACAGTTCTGGGCCCATCCTCACGGGCAGGAAAGGGGAGAGTGGTTTCGCCAGGTCCCACCCTGCTGAACACCGAACACACACATTTTCCTTGCACCATCCCACAGACACCAGCCTCACCAGCTGCACGAATGTAATTACCTCATTAACTAAACCGTTGCATTTGTTCGAGAAGTTAGTGTCATCGTCCAGGTGTACTGCTGAAAACCGAAATTAGGTATATTCCGGCACAGAGCCGAACCTCTACAGAAGCTCAAGGGCTATCATTTTCTTAATGCAACAATAATTATAGGCATTTGCCCAGTCAAACTGCTCAACAGCTGAGGAGGATTTTCCACCAGTGACTGGCGATAACCTCTGACCCCGAAGCAGGGACCACAAGCCTGCCTCTGCTTGGCCACTGGGAAGACACTTTGCTCTGCCTAACCACCATGCCCAGTTCTACGCAAGAGTGTGAGACCCTCAGGAGGAGGGTCCTTGAAAAGACTGCTTAACACAGGAAAGTGTCATCTTTTTACTACTTATTTCAGGGAAGAGAAAACACTTACCTTACTTAACCAGTGTTCGACGAGGGTTTGTGATACCTTTGCATGACCATGCTCTGAGTCACAAGAAGCTATTGCCAGATCCTTGTCACTGCCACAACCCTTTTTTGTAGGGTCTATGTGATGAGTGGCAAGGGAACACACTGTGCAATGTATTTTCCTGCAGAAACCACGTTGTAAATGGTTGTCAGCTTGGTGGGGAGCCCAGCAAAACCTAATGAATATGTACGGGACTGAGCCCAATCCTAATTTACACTGAGCTCTTCAGGCCACTTACTGTTTACTCTTCAGGCAAGACACTTCCTCTCCTCATATATCTTTAACACCAAAGGAAAAATTACCCAGTGAGAAAATGCATCTAGCAGGAGAATTTAGCCCCAGGTGTATCAACATTACTGAATACTAAGGCAGTGGTTCTTAGTGTGGTCCCTGGACCAGCAGCATGAGCATCATCTGGGACCTCACTAGAAATGCAAGCTCTAGTGACATGTGGAGTCTAGCAATCCGGGCTTTAACAAGCATGAAAAAATGAGACAGCCGCAGTCATATTTTAGTGTCACTGTCTTAAGGTACTATGATCTGTGCCAAGGGCATTTCTGGGGTACACAGCATTCCATTAGCTGCAAACTAGTTTGGTACTTGGGGCAAAAGGCAGTCAGGAAACCCCGTAATACAAGTGATGGCAAGCGTTTTAGGCTAGGTGCAAGGAGGCTTAGGAATTGAAAGAGAAAGTGACAGCAAGGATGGGTGGCCATAAGGCAGAGAAGCTGTCCTGAACTGTGGCTTGAACACTGTCAACTTCAGAGGTCCTGAACCAATGGACAGCCGTGACTCATTTTCAAAATTTTATAAAAAGTAAAATCTTCTCTTCAAATGGTTTTACACTGAGGCTTAATGTATGAAACAGATAAAGCAGGAGTGAGTGTTTGAGCTTCCCCTCCCACACACACACCTTGCTCCTCCTCTTACCTCTCCCCCTTAGAAGCCCCTGATATATATTTCAGTGGAATCCTAAGGGTTTCAGAGAGTACAGTTTGAAAAGCAAGGGCTTCTTATTAAAATGCTGATTCTGGGGACTTCACCAGGCCTACTGAATTAGAAACACTGGGGATGGGGCCTGGGGACCTGTATTTTCCAGTTTCTCTGTGAAATCCTGATGATCAACCACATCAGAGCCTTTGAGCCACGTATGTCTTAGAGCAAGGACCCCAGACTTTTATATCAGAATCATTTTGGGGAGCTTGTTCCAACTAATTCCTGGGCCCCTCCCAAGCCCTACTGGCGCTGGCTCTCCAGAGCAGAGCCCAGGACTCTGCATTCTTAAGGTGGTTCTTCTGTGCATCAGGGATGAGCAGCACTGTGGCCCTAGGCCAGATAACAGATTCCATCCCTCTCATTTCCATCCCTCTCATTTCCCTACCCTACCCAAAAAAACAGTGTTGTCTGTCCATCTGCCCCTCTTTCAATTTCTCTCTCTCAATCCTCATTCTCTTATTTAAAAATATGAAGAGCACTTATCCTTCCTGATCTCTTCAGGCAGGGAGTCCTCCGGGCCAGTCCCTGAGCCTTCACTCCTGCAGCCTGGTGTCCGGTCACATTCTGGGCCACCAGAGGAGCAGGAAGGAGGCATGACTCGGGCTCTGACTCCTTTTCACAATCCTATCCCTGAACTGCGAGAACAGGACTGCTGACGACCAGGCACCAAGGCTCTGACTGGGGGGTCTTGACACTATGTTTTCCATTAGAATCATCTGAGGGACTTTAAAGACTAGCTATGTAGACCCCGCCCAGCCTCACAGATTCTGCCTCAGTTATTCTGGTAGGGGCAGGCACTGGTATTTTCTAAAGTCACTCACATTATGGTGCACAACCAGGGAAGAAAACCACTGTCTGGAGCCGGGCTTCTCAAATGTGAACGTGCACAGATCTAGTTAAAATGAAGATTCTGACTCAGTAGGTAAAGGTGGGGCCTGAAGCCCAGTATCTCCATCAAGCTCCCAGATGACAGTGAAGCGCTGGCCCATAGATCACGCTCTGAGTAGCAATGATTTCGTGGTTCTCACTTTACAATCACGTGGAGGGCTTGTTAAACACAGATTACTGGGCCCACTCTACAATCCTAATTGAATATGTGTTGCATGGGGCCCCAAAATTTGTACTTCTAACAAGTTCTCAAGTGATGCCTAGGCTGACGGTCCAGGGACCACATTTTGAGTAGCATGGAGATGTTGGTTTTTAAATATCAGTGCACACCAAAACAGTTTGGGGAGCCTTCAAAAACAGGTCACCAGGCCTAATCCGTACAATTCCTACACCTGGGGAGATATCCAGGCATTACAGCTCAGCAAGCTTCTCAAGGGACTAATGTGGTCCATCAGGCCTGCATCCTGCAAATGCAATGAGCATTTCTGGTACTGACAGCAAACATGACTGGAAACAGCATCTGAACATCATAAATGTACTTCATAAAGTACCACCACTGCCTACCTCAGACACTGTCTCATAAACCAGCACCAGGTCCAACATAAGGAAGAGAGAAAACAGCCACTTGGAACTAGAAGAGTTCCAGATAACTGCTGGGTTTCCTGGCAGCCTTTTCTCTAAGGGAATAGAAAAGAAAGACAATGCCATTGGAGCTTTTTTCAGGACCAATCTGTATGTGCAAGGGAAAGCAACAGAGTCAATCACACAGGTGCTGGATTCAGAAGACCCGGGCTAGGGTTCAGGCAAAGCTCAGGCCTCGACTTCTTCATCTCTAACATGGGGAACGTGATACTTCCTTGAGTTCTTTATGTCACTTTGGAGGTTGTCGAGAAGACAGGAGATAATTTATATAGTATACTTAGCAGAAGTCTGTCAGTTAGTAAAATCACAAACACAGGACAGTTCCAACTGTACAGCCATAAAAATGTTAGAGTTAGAAGGGACCTTGATGATTAGCCTTCAGGCAATAAAGGAAACTCAAAGACCAGGGGCACAGCATCACCAGGGACCTATAAGAAATGCAGCACCCCACATCCACCCCAGAACTTCTGGATCAGAATCGGCATTTTAACATGGCCTCCAGAAGCACCAGCCTACAATAGCTCCACCAGCTATGGCTTACTTCAATGGTTTTCAGCCTTGCTGAACTGAAATCATCTGGGGGGGGGGGGGAGGGTGTGTGTGTGTGTGTGTGTGTGTGTGTGTGTGTGTGTGTGTGTGTGTGTTCATGCAGTTCCTACCCCCAGAGAGTCTGATTCAACTGGTTTGGGAAGTAGTCTAAATACTGGGATTTTTAAAAATCCTCCCAAGAGATTCCAATGTGCACCGAACACTGAGAACCAGCAGTGCAGAATAAGCTTGCTGGCTCTGGGGTCAAAAGATGGGTACCACTCACTGGCTATGTCACCTTGGTTACTTAACTTCTCTGGTGCCTCAGTCTCATCTATAAAATCAGTATAATAATCACACCCATCTCATAAAGACTCTAAGAGGACAGAAGGAGACATCATCTCCGGAAAATGCACAGAACTGTGCGAGGCACACAGTCAGTCCTTGGGTAATGCTAACTGCTGATAACTTGGGCAGGGGGACATTCAGCTTCGACTTAAAGACTTCCAATGACAAGGAACTCATGCTCCGTGTTTGAGCACTTTCCCCTGTGGGCCACTTGTTACAAAGTTCTAACAATTACAAGGGCATCGTAGGCATCACTGGGTGCTGTCCACTGCTCTCTCCCACAATCCAGCTCTCAAACTCTGTAGCTGGATGGTCTAGTCTCTGAATAACGCCCTACACACGCAGGGACATAGACACACTCTCCTAGCTGAAGATCCCTTTTGTCTGGGCCATCCACCGAGGAATGTAGCCCAAAGGGCTTGGCCTGGGATGAATGGGGTTACATCAAGCAGCAGGAACGCACCACATTGAACTACAAGCTCTGCCTCTAATGAGCTGTGCAACCCTGGGCCAGTCACAGAGCTCTGGGCCTGTCTCGTCATCCTTTACATAACGGTCAGGCCGGGTGGTCCCTGCAGTGCGTTCAGGCAATGCCCTTCTCCGGTTCCCTGGGGTCACAAAGGACCACGTCAGGTTTTCACCTCATGGTCTCCAATGGAACAAAAAGGGCAGCCTTCTTTCTTCCCACTGTCCACTCGCCACAGGACGTGTGATTTACATTTCTACAGTCTCTCGGTGATTAGCCAGTAAACTAAAAGTTAACAATAGGTTTTCTCTAAAAGTCTTCTAAATATAGACACATTCTCTGGGAGGGCAGAGGATTTCCTGAAGGGCTGTTCTGAGGAAACTAACTGGCATAAATCATAGAGAGTGTTTGGACTGAACTTGTATATATGAGTGTGAGAGTGTGTGTGTGTGTGTGTGTGTGTGTGTGTGTGTGTGTGTGTGTGTGTTCAATGTGACGATTGTGTTGGTTTTTTCCCTGAGAACTCTAAGACACTGGGAATCATTTGTCATCCTGTCTCCGCCAATTCTCCTTTCACTGTGTCCCTTGAATTCATTCCTTTCTTTGCTTTTAAATGAGCCCCCTTTGAGTTCTGGTTCCTCCGGTCCACGCCCGAGGCTGGACTGCGGATCCATGCAACTGGGCCTCACGGCGCCTGCCCCCACCTGCATCCCGAGCACACTCCCTTGGATTCAGCGACCATCCATCCCTTCGCTGAGTTTTTCCATCTCCACAGCCTCTCCTGGAGCCCAGCCTCTCTTTCGACCGGACGGACCTCCGCCTCAACATGCCCAGTACCAATCTAACCCTTCTTGCCTACCCTCCTGCCCTCCTTCCCCCACAAAACCCTAAGGTGATCTCTTCCTCCTCTTCTTCCTGCCCAAAACATCAAATCTGATCTCACCTCCTTGATCAACATCTCTGCCCCCACGTTTCCATTCCCAGCTGCCACCACCTTCCTTTCTGACCTGAGGCAGCTTCCTCTGCATACTGCCCTGCACTCCACTGCAGGATGTGCTTGTGTCATTTCCAGCTTAGAAAAGCCTATCAAATTCAGAAATCCTAATGTGTCATTTACCAAGCCTCTCCTGGATTCTTACTTACAGGGCCTATAGTCCTTACAATGGACACAGATTCTCGTTTTCAGACTGGGACGCAGAGGCTCTATGACAATGCCTGGATTTGAATGCAGGTCTGTGCTGTTACAGTGGCATCGTGGTGCTGCTGGACCAAGCCTCACCCAGCCTTTAGCTCAACCTACCCTTTCCTCCTTATCGCCATCCATTTCTCTACAATCATCCTATAAGCTGAGTAAATCAGACTCCCACCCTGTGGGTACAAATCATGCTTCCACCCCTGGGCTTTTGTTCACAAGGGTCTGTCTGCTCAACATGCCCTTCTCCCAGACTCACCCTGCAAAAACATCCTACCCACCTACCTCAATTCCCTCCCAATCCTGCTCTAGAACTTGTCTAACACAGCTGGGTTTGACATCAATGTCCTGGGAACCCCAGTGGCCCTTGGTTTCCTTCTTGCAGCAACCTGCACACTTCTCCGATGCACTTCACACGGCAGCAGAAACCAGCTCATCCTTGTGTCCCCACATCGTCCACCCTAACACTGAGGAGAGCACCTTGCATGTAACTGGCACTCAACAAATACTTGCTGAGTCGAGCATATGTTGTATGATGTTATTAAGGAGAAGCTTGCCGAGAAAACACAAGGGTCAGAAATTATCTGCAGTGCTTCCAACTCTATGAATATCTTAAAGAATTCCTTATGCTTTAAAATATTAGGTTCTTTTTGTCATCCACAAGTAGAAACCAACAATACTAGCAAATGAATAGAAGTTATAAAGAAGCACATTTAAGCTCTACTTTTTGCAATTAAAGTTGTCATGAAAGAAAAGGGCTGGTCATGAAGAAATGAGCTTCTTATCTCTACGAGAATTCAAGTATAGTCTAAGTGGCCCATGGAGGAGGTGCCTGGATGATTCCTGGGCTGGAATAAGGATGAGGTAGCTAGATTAGATGACTGACTTCCTTGATCATTACCAAACAGGATTCTAAGCTGACTGCTTCCCATTGTCAGGATGCCCGCTGAAGATGACAAGCATGTTCTGTCATGTTGTAACTGAAAATAGTTCCTTGAAACCTTGCCCCACATCACTTAGCCAAGCAGCAATGTGTCACAGAACCCTGCAGTTGCACAATAAAAAGTCAAAGAAGCCAATGAGTTCAATCTCTGATCCCCAACCCTTATTGCCATCATGAAAGTCTGTGTGTGATTTAAAACATTTTCTGAACCCACCAAAATCCCGCTTAATATTCTGATAGTTCAAGTGATAATTATTTTGTAAACTTTGGTGAAAAGTTAAATTATACCACTCTAAATCAAGAAAAAATATTCGAGTCATCATAATCATAAACGTTTGTGTGCAAAGAAAAATGATAGTGTGTAATGAACCAAGAAGAACGATTAATGAAAATCTGGACACCTACAGTTCATTTAAAAAATGTGTCAGTTTAAATACTCTGTAGTTATAGGTATTTACATAGGCAAATACTAAAAAAGAAAGATAAGCTAATATGAGATCATATTTGTTTTGTAACTTTTAGCAACAAGATCTGTGATAGGAGATAAAAAGCAACATAAGTAACAAATTCAAAAAAAGAAAATAAGCACTTTCTTCTCAAGTCACAGTTTTGTCATGGCGCTTTCAAAAGTCTGCTGCAGCTACCTTTATTAACTATATAATGCTACTCCGAGACAGCAGTAGTAGCTACGGTAGTCTTTGAAAATAAACTGTTTATCTGTGAGAGATGAACAAATGCTTCTGGTCCCAAGAGACAGGATGGCACTCCACAGCCTTCATACAGTTAAAGGGATGACTAATTTCTTCACGGAAAACTCTTACGTGCATCTTTCTTTATGTGTCACCCAAAAGCTTAGTTACTTTAATCTGTCTCTGACCCAGATGAAAATGCTGCATGGACAGGTAGAATCATAACACCAAACTGAGTCATAAAAATTACTAATAAAACATAGAACTTTTCTCCATATAGCTGCTTTGCAATGCTGTGCTATATGAATCAGACCCTCGAGGTACTCTGAAGATGACTCCCCCACACACATTTCATTTAATTGCTTATAAAAGTCATCAAAAAAAGGGCATTCAAGAAACCTACATGAGAAGCATCCATATTCATGAAAATGTGGTCAACAACCCAAATACCAGTCTTCATGTAAACAATATAGAGTAAATAATAATATGACTCCAATCCAACAGGGTTAAGCCTTGGGAAACTCACTCCATGTGCTTCTAAGTGAAAAGTTTAAGATGGAACTCCATTAGAACTTTACAGGAAAGTTACTGAAACTAAAATCAAACTTAAAATATATTTTCTATAGACCCGATACTTTGTCTCCATATGACCTGATACAAACATTCATCACTGGATTGACATTTGAAAATCAAATGTGAGGTCTAGAAGTACTCCAGCCCTGTGCGATGCCCGGAGATCATGATAATACATGAGACTGTGAATCAATTGGTCAGAGACTTCTGTCAACTGCCCAGGCCCAGAATAAGCATTAGATCAACAAAGCAGATCCCAAATGGTCAAATGTAAGACTTACACTCAGTTGTTAATATTCATCCTTAGAAATTCACAATAGCTAACACTTAACATACTGTTTGGGCAATGCTTTTTAACAAAGGCTCCCACATTTTCATTTTTCACTGGGCCCTGCAAATTATGTAGCCGATTTAATCCTGATAGGACCATTTGAACTTCTAGATGCAGCAAGGCCTAAAGCCAGCATAAACCTCAGGCCTCCCAGAGTTAACTGGCAATAAACAGCCTCTTTTCCTTTAGCCAGTCTCTGTATCTTTTACTTACAACCAAAGGATACTGCCTAATACATCCTCATAGTACACCCCCTCTCCACCATACCCTGCAGACACCTCACTCCACTGGGCCCTGGCTGCCTCTGTATTATCCTCCAGTCAATCCATTTCCTCACCAACATCATCCTAAAAGCCCTAGCTGATCCTATACCTGACTGCTGAAAGTTTAAATTTACCTCACGAATATAGACAAATCAAATTCAATCTTCTATGTTTACAAGACCCAATTAATTGACCTACTAAGGTTAGAATTCATTCACTGATTTATTTAAAAAAAAATATTTGAATATCTACCACATATTAGAAACAGGAAAGATAAAAGGCACCTTTTCGCACCTGCAACTAATAGCAGAAAACACCCTTAGGAAGCCTCAAATTAGCTCTGTCTTTCCTTCAGAAAGAGACAGACAGACTATAAGCACCACAGAGCAGGGTCTTTATTGTCTTCTTAGCCCATGGTATGTCTTCTACACAGCAAGCACTTCTTAAAATGTTAGTGAACTGAAAGGTGAGACAAATATAGGAAAGAGATCTCTAAGGACATACACAGAGAAAATTCAGCTATAAAAACAGTAGCAATTTTTAAAACTGTTTATCCATACTGAGATTGAAGGAGTGAGAACTAAAGTTTTTTTTAAACCCATGTTTTTAAGCAATTCCTCATATCTGGGTCTTTTCAAAATTTGAGCAGCATTGTCTTAAGATTGTAGCTTTGTCTACGTGTATTTAAACATCTTGATGTTTCATCAAAAGTAACATGAAGCTACTTGGAAATCACTACATGCTTATATTGGGAAGAAAGAATACAATATTTACATTTAACGAGATATAAATATTAACACAATACAATGGAATATTACTCAGCCATAAGAAAAGATGAAATATTGCCATTTGCGACAACATGGATGGACCTCGAGATAATCATGCTAAGTGAAATAAGCCAGACAGAAAAAGTTGAAAACCACATGATACCACTTATATGTGGAATATAAACCTAAAAGCAACCAACAAACAGGACAAATAAACAGAGACTCATGGACATGAACTATAGACTAGTGGTTGCTAGAGGGTGGGGAGAGGGGGAGGTAGACAGGGTAAAAGGGGTCAAATATGTGGTGACAGAAAGAAATCTAACTATGGGAGGTGAATACACAATGTAAATTATATATACATACATATATATATATACATACATATACATACATATATATATGTGTATATATATATACATTCATATATATATACACATATATATATATGTACATATATATATATACACATATATATATGTATGTATATGCGCCTTACTGTTAAAATGTACAACTGAAACTTACTGGATTTCATTAACCAATGTCATCATAAAAAATTACTTAATTTAAATAAATAAATCTATAAACAAAATTTATATTCTGAAAAAATATATATAAACACAGTAACCCCTGATTTAAATAAGCTTCCTCCCCACCTTCTAAAAATAGTATCTTTCTACTTAGGAACAAACATTTTTTTAAAGACCTAGGTTTTATTCAACACTCTAGGTAAAGTGTCTTTGCCTTAATTTATTTTGCAGAAAGGAAAAACAAGATACATAGTCCCAGGACAAGCAAACCAGTTCCTTCTTCAGCTAATGAAAGCATGTGTCATTGCTGAAATTTGTAACTGGGCTATTTACAAACATGTAATGCATGCCTCACGTGACTTCCAGGACTGTGTCAGCAAGACCCCTAGGAAAGGCCAAGCAGCTCCCTTCCGATCTGAACTTCCTCATCTTCATACAAAAAAATTTTATCCTGCCAACACAGGGGGCATGTTCTGGACGAGAACTTGCTCTTCATTCCACTTTTAAGCTATTTTGGAAACGCATAATGGCACCTGCTCGTACAACAAAAGGTCACATTTGCTTCTGTTTTTATTAATTTTGTAATACCTTTCTCATCATCCCTTGCCTTCGACATCTTTTATTCCAGCACTCCCACTTTAAACCCAGGTGGTTTGGTCAGCTGGGGGCTCACGAACATGAGGGTCATGGGGTCATCCCTGGGAGTTTCAATTGGTAGGTCTAAGGTAAAGCCCCAAAACCTGCATTTGTTATATCCCACAGGAGATTGTGATGGGGGGGAGGGGTCATCCTACGACCGCAATCTTGATAAATACAGCTTTGAAGAATATGAAGTGCAATTTAAGCATCTTCCATGTTAAAGAACACAACAGAACTAGGAGCTACAAAAGTACAAAACTCACATTCACTGGACAGCAAAATGGCTTCTCTGGTCCCCTTGGTGAGCACACAGAATGGAAATGTGCAGTGACACGTAAGCTGCCGCTGCTCGGATCACAAGGTTCCCACCAGGGAAATGCCCCATTCCATGGGGAAGGAACAGAAAACATAAGCTTCTAGTCCCCAAGGCCTTCAGCCCAAAGAAGGCAGTTTCCTTGGACCCCTCCTCCCTCTACGCATGAACAACGGAGCAGAGGCGTTGAAACAGAGGAGAAGGTTCAGCTAGAGCAGTGCTTCTCAAAGCCTCGCTGTATCAGCATTGCCTAGAGGGCTTGTTAAAACATGGAATCCTGGGCCGCATGCCCAGTTTCTGATTCAGCAGGTCTAGGGCAGAGCCCGAGAATGTGCATTTCTGACAAGTTCCCAGGTGATGCTGCTACCCATGGTCCAGGGACTACACTTTGGGAACCACACTAGGCCTCTGTGAAGTGCCATAAGTAGTCTGTATTATAGGATGGGATGGGGCAATTTTATCAGAGAAAGAGCCTCTAATACTCAAAACTGAGCATTAAAAACTGTTCCACAGGGAGGTGTGCTGTAATATTCATTCTCTCATAACAAAAGGAACTGCTTAATAACAATCTAAATGAATTTCAGCTGGCCTTTCAGAAACAAAAGTGACTTGTAATGCTTATTAATCAAGAAAGCTTACTGAGGGTCCACTGTACACACAGAACTGCTGTGTAGGCCAACTTCCTCATGGATAAAACATAAAACAAAACAGTGTCCCTGACTTTAATTTACTTATCGTCTATATTACTTCACCTCCAATTACTAAGGTATTTTGAGCTAACATTACCTTTTCATTAAAACTGTAAGAAAAAAAGAAACAGCTCTCTCAAAAGAAGTTTTCTAATCTTTGCCTGCATTCTACTTTTAGGAGAATGAAGCAAATCACAGTGCAAGGAGGGAGATTAAAGTGGGGATTTAGGCATTTCTGCATATTTTCAAACCAACTTCCAGGAAGTGCCCCCAAAACACCATAAACCATCAGTAAATGGAATGATCGACTTAAAGACTGAGACATGAGATCTGTAATCATCAAAATCCCACTGTAACACATGAAGCATTCTATTTTTCAATACAAGAAATATACCAACACATTATAAAGAAAATTTTCACAAAATGACCAAAAACGCTTTATTAGAAATATCACCTTATGTTTACATGGCTCTTTTGGGAAACATTTTCACGAATCATATTTTATTTGATATTTACTACAAAATTGGAAATGTAGCCATTTGGTGCTATTAACCCCATAAGAAACAGGAACAAAATCACCCAGAGATGGTGAGTAACTGCCCAAGACACCCAGCAGAGGCTGCCTTTGCACCTACCTCGGACTCACCCCCCAAATTGTAAATTAGATACAGGGGGTGGGAGATGAACAAAACCTCAGAACAGCATTTATACGTATTCCAAAAATTTTGCACTCTCACTTTAACACATCATAACTGTTCTCTGTGAATTTTCTATGCCCACTAGATTGGGATTGTTATCTTTAGTTTTTAAAGGATCTGGCATTTTATTTTGTATTTAGTACCGTGTGAGGATCTCTACTAATTTGCCTTTTAACACAGCTGTGATCAGAGACTTTTCTTTTTCTAACCCTCAGACTTTCATCATAAGTCTAGCCTTGTGGCGTTGGTGAGTGTCACCTTTCTGCCACAGCTCCACAAAGGTCCTGGGGGAGGGGTGTTTCCAATCTGCACGGTACGTTAGTCTGGCGATCTGGGCACAATGCTGGCAGTCAGGCTACGACAACAACCTGTGTGTGGCCTTGGGTAATTCATTATCCCATATACAGTTTTACTTATCAATGAAAAATAGCAGCAAAGGAGAATCAGGAGGGATATCTCAGCTACAGCGGTATCCCCTGAAGAGGGAGCGGTCCCAGCTCCATGCCTGGCTGGGGAGACTGAAGCATCAGTGCCAGAAAGAGGGGCCCCCACATCTGGCTGTGAAAATCAATGGGGATTCCCTCCATCTGAGTGAGACAAAAGGCTGCGGGAAACACAGCCTGTCTCACTCCCAGGCACTCACTCTGAGACAGTGGCTTAGGAGGAGCCAGAGACATATAGGGAGAGACTGAGTTGAGTGGCTTCAGGGCGAGGCCTGGAGGGATAGGTGCCATTGCCCCTGTATTGAGCCCTCCCTCAAGCCAGCCAAATCTGAATCTTCCTTGGCCTGATGAAATCCACTGGCTCTATGCTAGTGACTCCCTGGGTCCCATCCACCCACCCAACTTACCCCACAGGAGTCTTGTCAGCAACTGGTGGCCAGAGCAGGCAGCAGCAGGGCTTGGGGTTCCCTAGGCCTTTTGCTGAGCTTCCCCAGGCCCAGGCCTGGTGGCAGCCTGCCAGCCTCGGTTCACAGTGTGGTCTCTCATGCGCCTCCAGGTCCAGTACAGGCAGTGATCAAGATCAGCTGCAGAACACTTTGTAGCTACAACCAGATAGCCCCAGGCCAGTCACAGGAAGCAGCTGACCCCAAGAGGCCCCAAAACCAACACACCTAGGGGCTGGCTTCAGACCACAGCAGAATGCCACCCAATTAGTTCCACAAGTCCACAAGTAGCACACATAAAGAGGGGTCTCAGCAGGCACCAGAGCCCACTAAGGCAAAT
>CM053515.1:89265753-89355744 GCA_028627145.1 Eidolon dupreanum
CAACCCAAACCTACTTGGGTAGAAGGGTAAGAACCATGTGTCAGGGAAGTGTGAGAGAACCAAAAAGCTTGCATAATCTAGAGCTATACGTATAGGATGAGAGAACAAGGTCCAAATAAGTGGTTCCCTTAACCCCCAAAGTAAAATAGAGCTAAATGCATTTTGCACATCATCTGCGCTCACATTTTAAATTGAATCTGAGCTTGAGACGTGGCCAAATAGGGGTGAGAAAGCAATGCTTGGAACCATCCCTGAAGAAAAACACCAAATAAGCAAAACTAGTTCCCCCCACCACCACCACCAACACCCCCAACCTGTGGTTAACGGGAGGGGGGCAGGGAGGATGTTTATGAGTCCTCAATAACAGAAATTTTCCAACCGAAAAATTCTGTCGATTCTAAGACACTCCACCCCAGGAAAGCAGACCCCACAGGTGCAGAAGAACGAAGCCCATAATTTCTAAGATGCTGAAAAGTTCCAGGCCACAAAACAGGAATCAAAACTTTTTTTTTTCTTATTAGCTAGGAAAAAGTAAATAAAAACCGAGTTGCAGAGTTTAGCTGATGCTGAGGAATTACGTTGTAGTGACTTCATGTTTACACCGATGGAGAAGATGCAGGGTTCGCGCACAGCAGGTTACGCCCCAGGCAGAAATGCTTTTTGTGTTTACCCGCAACTCAGTAACAATGCACTCGGGGTTTATCCTGGGTAAATGTTCCTCGGCTTCCCCGCATTCCTCGCACTCTCTTCTTCCCGCCGCGCTCCGAGGCAGGCAGAGGAGGGCGGGGAGGGAAAAGCCGACCGACAGCGCACGCCGCCCGCGGCGGGGCTCAGAGTGGCCCTGACCCCCGGGTCGCGGCGTGGGCGGCGCGCGCGAGGAGGGAGGGAGGGAAGGGGTGCGAGCTTACCCCTGCAGCTGCTGCTTCTGCTGAACCTGCAGCCTCGAGCCCCCGCCGCCCTGGGTCTCCTGCGGCGCTTTGGAGCGCACGACTTGCCTGCCTTGTTTGGCGAACGGGACGGCCGCCGGGTGACCGACGGGCTTGGGGTGGAGCTGCCCGCCGGAGCTCCCGGGACGCGCCGGCTCCGGCGGTGGCGGTGGTGGCCGGAGTCCCTGCAGGGCCGCGCCGCCGGGCTGGCTGGTGCGCCGGGTCCGCTCGGAGGGGGGTCCCGGGGAGGCGCGGCTGGGGGCCCCGGCGCCCGCCGAGCTGCGGCTGTACCTGGCGTTGAGCGCGACGTTGAAGGTCCGCGGGCGCGGGGGCCCACCCAGGGGCAGCGCTCCCGACGCCAGGCCGGGGCCCGGGCGCACCACGTACGTGATCCTGCGCACCCGGCCGTGCGCCGAGGACGCGAGCAGCCCTGCCCAGAGCAGGAGCCCCCACCTGAGCCAGGCCCCCGCCATCGCGGGCCCGAGCCGCTGTCCCCGGCCCCCGCCCCCGGCCGTGCGGCTCGCCCGGTGCGGCCGCCTGCGCGCGTTCAGGCGCCCCCTGAGAGCTGCCGAGAGCCCGGGAAAGGCGGGAGGAGGCAACCTCGGTTGCAGGGGAGGAAGTTCTGCGGACGGCAGAGCGGCCCCAGACCCCAACCGAAAGCGGCGGGGAGGAGGGGGCGGGCGTGGGGGGTGGGGAGCGCGGAGCCCAGGAGGGAGGGGAGGGGCGAGGGCAGCGGGCTGCGCAAGGTGAAGGTCCGAGCGCCGAGCCGCGGTGCGGGGGGCGCCGCGCCGGGCACCCGGTGAGAGTGGGTGAGGGTGGGCGTGAGCGCGCGGGACGCTCGCAGGCAGCCCCGGCTGCAAAGTCTTTAAAAAGTTTCTCTCGCGGTGGAACCCAGTGTCAGTTCTGAACAGCCAATCTCCGGCAGACGTGACGTCAGGCAGCAAATCCTAATTTGGGAAAGCGTGCGATGAGCCTGAGAACGCGCCGCCACCCTCCACATCCACATAGTTACTGTGAGTCAGTGAGGCAGAGGTCCCCGCTCCCGATCCCGTGTCCCGGGAAAAGACAAAGGACTCGGCCAAATCTCTTGAACGGTCCTTGCCTTCTGGAAGCCGCCCAGGAGTCGTTTGATATTGTTTGGAAGGCATTTCCAGGCATTTTCTTATCAGCGTTTGCTCGGGTACTGGCTGCGGGGATTGGATTAAAATACCAGATCGAGCCCCAGGAAGGACTGCTCGGGGTGCCCCGATCTCTCGATCGGAAAGCGTTTAGATGGCTCTCTGTGGGGCTGTGAACTCCGCCGCGTGCCTCTTTCTCGGTCTGCAGCGTCTGGTACCCTACTCTGGCTTGGCATGTACGAGCATGCAGGACTGACAGCAGGGGGCGACAGCGTAGACGAGGAATCCCGCAAAAGGAATTAACCTCAGAGACAGTCCTGCGCTTGGTGAAAAGGCCTTCAGCATAGAACTACAGAGTTTAGGATCCATGACAACCCCAAGCCATTATTAGTTGTTTTTTTTTTGTTTTTTTTTTTTGTTTTTTGTTTTTTTTTAAGTCAGATCAGTTCCCTGGAGCCCTATCCGAAAGAAAAGAATCGTTCACTGGAGATAACCCAAAATCACACTAAGGGAGATGCAGAATGTTCCAGGGGACAGAGTCCCATAGGGTCATAATGCTCTTTGGGGAAAACCATGAAATAATGACATTTACTTCTAGCATTTGAATTAAAAAACAATGTCTCCAGCAGGAATACACAATTTTATTATATGAATGCAAGAGAGAACTTATGATTTTAGCAGTCTTTTTTAAAAAGCCATTTAAGAATGATAATTTCCAAGGCCTTGATTGTTCTTGTTCATATTTATTTATGAGTCATCCTTTTATTTTGTTGTCTGCCTGCATTGGCTAGTAGACAACTGGTAGCAGGTGACGATGGTTCAAGAAGAATTAATGGAAAGAAATTTCAAATTGAGGAAAGTTAATCCATCAATCTGTCTTTTTCTGTCCATTGGAGAAAGACCTTCAGTATTTGATTTGGCAGGAGAGGGCCTTGGTTCATCCTCCTGAACACCAGTTTCATATGAGAACACTCTCTGAGAGCCACCATCATAGAATAAATAGCATTGGGCTAGAGGGAGAGACCTCAGTTCAGTCCTAACACTGCCGCTAAACAGCCAGAAGACCAGAGGCAGTTCACTTCTCCTCTCTGAACTTCAACTTCCTCCTCTGTAACACAAAGTAGTTGGATTAAAAGTTCCTTCCAGCCCTCACAGTCTTTGGCTTTAAGAACATCCGGGGTCCCTGTGGACAGGATCCGTGAGGTCACCCCAGGTCAGCCTCTGAGCCAGGCCAAAGGGAACCAGCTGAGAAGATTGAGGAAGGAGAGTGGGTGGAAAAGCTGCACTGGGTTCTGTAGGAAGGATATAACACAAGCTAATAAACATCCACCAAGTGCCAACTCTGCTGGCAAACACAGAGGCCGACCCTCTGCAGATATCAAATATCACAAGGCACAACCCCTTTGTCCTATCTGGTTAGGGAGACAAGATGTAAATAAATAAGAGCTTTAAAAAACATAAACAACTGAATTAAGCAACACTTTGAGATAAAGTTGAACTCGCAAGGCAGGACCCGATGTGTACAATGCCAGTGTCACAGTACAACCTTTGCTATCTCGTGGAAGATTCACAACATGTAGAGAAAACACTTCCTACCTGCAAATCAAATCAGTCTACAGAGATTTGACATTTCAGATAGGGATTATATAGTAGCCCTTGACATAGATGGGGGGGGTGGGGTGAGGGGGACACTATCTAGAAGCACTACCTCCATTCTGAAGAGCCAGGACAGGAGAGGAGAGGTGTCAGATGGGTGAAAGCTCAGGAAATAGTAAAGGACAGACATTAGTGCAGTGGTGGGTGGGCTGTGCCTGTGGGTCTCTCACAGGCCCCTGATGAACCCAATACATCAAAGCCTCTTTCAGTCAGTGAGAGAAAGCTGCCTGCAGAGGGCAGAACCTAGACAGGCAGCCAGAGCGCTGGGCTCTAGAGCTGCTGCTTTACCATGGGAACTACTTGGGCAAGTCATTTCGCCTTTCTGAGTCTGTTTCCGGAGAGCTTGGGGATCAACCCGAGGTCCTTGCATGTGGGGAGAGGAATGACCTTTACTATGTTCTGTGGCTCTGCAGAAAAATGTCTTTCACTAGTAAAAAGAAGCAATGCAATCTTCCTTCTTCTTGACCTGCAGCAATGCAGAGGGAGGTATGTCACCCCAGTCTTTTAACCTGATTACAGCCTGCTTCATGACAGATTTGGATCTAGTGCAGTCAGAGCATCTCTGAAACATAACCACAGGAAGAATCTCTAGTTTGAATGTTAATCACATTCCCAAAGGACCCATAAACATTTTGTATACACGTGTGTATACACAACCATTAATGCAGCAGTGTCCACATACGTTAGCAGCCCCATTCCTGGGGGAAAACTCTAGCAAGTCACAGTTTTACAAATCTCTTGCTATTTATATAGCTAGCAAGATAATCCTTGAAAAATATGTACCCTATGTACTATCATATGAATTGGTCGCTCCTCTAAAACACTGAACTCACTCTATAAGTGAAAGCCTAGTTTCTGTCAGGCATGGGGACCATCCTTTGCCACATCCAGATACAGTTTAATGCCATGAGTTCTGGACCCATAACCACCTCCCACCCCCGCCAGGCATCAAGGGCCATTTATATTGGCAGTACACAACTTCTTGGTTTAAAAAACAAGTCTTTAAAGATTTCATAAAACTTCTTGGACTTCAGATGGTTTTTTACAAAACAATACTCAGATGAGCTAAGTGTAAATGAATCAGAAAAGAGGATTATGTTTCCCATAAAAACTCATGGAGTTTTGAGGATTAGGGGAAAGAAAGGAAGGCAGGCAAATGCCAAACATTTTAAAACACTTTGAAACCATAAGTCAAATTTAAAACGTAGCCAGTTTCTCTCATCCTCACACTTTATGAGTTTTGTAACTGAAAATCTTTTCCTACATTTCAGATCAGCTACAAATCAAATTTAGTGGCTGCCTATGATCAGAACTGCTTCCACCCATGTTTTCTTCCAGCCTAGGACTTCATGGAGTATCTTTTAGTTCCCTTAGAGTTTCATCAAGGAATTCTTAGAAAGAGAAAGACAGGGGAGTTGGGTATGAGAGGAACAGGAAGTCAGTACATTGCAGATAAAAGGAAGAGAAAAAAGGAAAGTAAGAGCAAGAGAAAGATTGAGGAATGGGAAAGAAAGGGAGAAAGGAACCCCTGGATGGCTCCCGGGGGCCATAGCCTTTACCCTATACCAGTTTCCTCAGGAACTCTGGCTGGGGAACAGACCAGGAAATTGGCGGATTCGGAGAGGAGCCAGGAATTAAACCTCAACTAATGAGCCTTATTTGATCTCTAAGAACTATGATGAGAGTGCCGTCGATAATAGTAAACTCGATTGCAATTGTATTACTTTTACTATTTGGGCGAAGATCAATGGGGGAAATAGAAACTCAGAAGAGATGCCAACAGAAGTTATTACTTCAGTCTTTATTAGAAGATACGTATTTTTGATGTCTGTCCTTGAACTGGACAAAAATGTAAACCTGACAGTAAAACCAGAGTCCCTATTTATCTGTTTTTTTTTAAATGTTGCACTTACAGTTTCATTATCAAAAGTTCAGATCATTAGAAGCTGTAACTATCCAAGGTTGGAATACATTTGACTGCTGACTTAATAAAAGTTCATGCTATAATAAGGATTCTTTAAAAGAGTACAGGACTGTCACTTAAGAGTTTTTACAGCTTTTTCTCTCTCACTTCTTCGGGATGAATTTTTTTCAAAATTTGAAATTCCTTGTGACCTAGGTATGACGTGAGAGTGATGATCCCCCTGGATAAAATTAAAGGACTTTTAAAAAGAAATTACTATGTATAAAACGATAAATAGGTCATTTGGATAATTTTATTTTGGACTCAAGTTAAATATTTTGTCTACATATTGTCTTGGCTATGAAAAATTCAAATTTATGGTAACAATTGAGGAGCAATACTCTGCAACTTCAGGGAAAATTCTAATTTTGTAAATAAGATATGATGATTATTATGTTTTTAAGTTCTTTTCATGCATTTCTTATTTTATTAATTTGCCTGAATGATGCAACCAGATCAGTATCTACATATTTTCATTAGTAGAAAAATCTATGTAGAAAAGTCTATGCCCTTTTTACAATAATGGCTTATATTTTAAAATCAGCATAAATATTTGCCTGCAAAAGCAATCCTAAACAATTACAATTAACCTATACTATGTAAAAAGACTTTATTGTGAAGCATTTACCCCTTCAAAAATTATCACATTTCAATTTCTTGGAGCAGCACAGTAAGGGATGTGGTTCTTACTTCTTCATTCTGTCAACAGAGGATTCATGCTGAATAAAATGGTTTGGTTTGGTTTTTATGTCTTAGACCATCCCATATTTGCTCATCTCATAATACAGTTTTATGTAGAAAGATTTAAACTATGTAAATGGTTTCTCTGGAAATTATCGGTTATAATATTTTTAAGGGAACAGAATGGCATCTTTGTTTATAAGAGAACATTTGTAAATAAAGCTAAACTTTTGAGTCAAAAAAGAAAAGAAAAGAAAGAGGAGGGAAAGGAGGAGAGAAAGAATATGGAGACAAAAAGAGAGAGGAGATGCCGTAGACCTAAAAAGGTAGATAGAGGTAAGGAAGGAAGAAGACTGCGTTGGAGAAAGGGGAAATAAAGGAAAAATTAAGGAAGGAAAAAGGTAGAAAAGAGAGAGGTGGGGAAAAGGAAGAAAGAAAAAATTTAAACGAAATGTAGGGAGAGGATAATTATACCCAGAATCTATGAGCGAATTTTTTCAGGTTGTTCACTAAAATTCTGGCAGCTGTTTCTGAACATCGGTTGATTCAGACCTGAATATCAGCTTGTCCAGGTTGGGACTAGAATTAAACCTATGACCTTAGAAGGTGCTAGCAGGGTTTGGTTGGCTGGCTGCCCCACGCCTCATACAAACTGGTAGGGATAGGAAGTCCCATGTTCGCCCCTACAAGCAGGTGGCCGACATTAGCTGAAGACTCCCACAAATAGGTACTTCAGTTTCTCTCATGATTCACTCCCTGTTCTTTCAACCAGTTCATCGAAAAGCATGCATAAAGGAGATCAGAAGTACATGACCTCCTCTGCACTTAACTCTGCTTTCACGAAAGATCACATGAAGCTTTACAAATGAAGAAGTAGAGCCATTGCTCATTGGGTGAAGGTGTCAGTGTGTCTGCCAAGCTGTTGTGGGCAATACGGAGATGGAGCTGATTGGCAGAGAAAGATGAGGTATCCCCTAGAACTGAGCGACAAGTGGAATTGAGGTTTACCTCAGGGTTTTTCGTCACTTTAAAGCTTTGGGTTTGAAATTTAAGGATCTTTAATTGTCATTCAATAAACATTCATTGGACAACCAGAGGGCCTTAGCAGAACCTTGTAGCAAACTCAAAATAGAATTCCACTGCAGGTGGAAGAGTTAAAATAATACTGGTTGAATTGCAGGCCAAAGTTGCCACTGGACCAGTGAGTGCCTTTGTGCTGAGTGCCTGGCCATGGCAATATAGACCCTGTCCACATGGACCATGCAGTCTAATGTGGGAAACAGGCCTGAAACAAATAATTACATGTATGGCGAGTACTGAAAAAGGACAGTAGGAAATGAGACCCACAGAAGAGAAAGGGTCAGGGGTATGGGCTGCCTTCCTACAAATTAACTCTAAATTAAAGTAAACTCTAAAAATAAAGTTTTGTGTACATTAAAATTCTCTTTCTTAAAATTCTGGTCTTCTTCTCACTTGCCTTACGTATAATCGAGTATGAGAACCACACAATGGCAGCTGCTAAAGACAACAAAATGCCTCTGTCTACAGCTAACCAAAATCTGTTCATTAATTTAGCTTTTACTGAGGATTTTTCGTATCCATTTATTCAGAACTTTTGAACATAAAACATGAAACTATGTAATAATCAAATAGCTAGCAATACAGTTTCGTTTACACTTGTCATTTACACCCTCCAAACCTCACTGGGCCATTGGCTAGTCAGCATTCCAGAGGGCATAAATAAATCACATTCTTGTTCTCAAGGAGTATGCGACTTGGAAAATCCTAAGCTATACAGCCAATTGAGATGCACCTCAACAGAGCAATCTATGAAACACCTTTGATAACAAAAAGGTTCCCAATGACTTGCATTTCAGCTATAAACACTCCTCTGACCTTCCTTTCAGTCAATGGACATTTTCCTGGTTCCCTGGCTTAAATGTAAGTTCAAAGATGCTCAGATGCCTGCAAGGTTGGTTTACTGTCAGGTGGGCAAGCAGAATAATGTTCTCTCCACTCAGATGTGGCTGTTTATAAATCGTGATCCAATTTTAAAAGGAACCTCCTGCTTTACTTTACCTCAGTGCTGCCCAGGTTGTTGAGTAGCTGAAACTGCTTTTTTATTTTAATTTCTGGACATTAGTAATCATTATTTCTCTTTTCTAATTTTCACCCAATGGCAGTAGAACATGATGCTGCTTAGGTTTAACATGACTGTAATTATTTTCCCAAATATTCTCTCTGTTGCCATCAAATGGATGAAGTATCATATAGTAAATAACTCAGCCTAGAAAAAAAAAAAGAAGAAGAAAATGAGAGAAGTACTATCCCCCCTCTACGTATCCATTCCTAGTCAGCCTGTCTGGTTCTCTAAGACCCAACGCCCTTCAGAGATTGCCTCCTCACTTTTCCAACCTCATCTTGAGCTACTCCCCCAAATGAACCTTCTGTTCCAACAACATTATCTACCTGTTTGTCTTCTTTCTCTTTGAAAATGAAACTCAGCCATGAGCCTGCAAAAAACAGGACACCCATGTTTCTGTCTCTAGCCTCCCCTAAAATACCCTCATCTCTTCAATTAAGTCCTCCTCCTCCTTCAAAATAGAACTTGAAATCCTTTACTTCCATGAAGCTCTTTGGACCATCTTAAACTTATTTATTCTTTCCTTCCAGTAGCATTTATTGTCCATCCCAGACGTTAGGCACATAATACATGCTTTGTAATAGACATAGAAAACTTCTTGCAGGTGAATCCTTTTTTTATTGTTGTTCTTGGTTCTAGTAAGATAACCCAGAATTCAGGCAAGTCATGCTTGATAGTAGTCAAGGTTTGCTTTCTTTTCCATAGCTGTTTGCAGGCAGTTCTACCGAGCAGTGGAGCTTGCCCAAATTTTCCCCCAACCTAAATTAAGTTGCTTTAACCGGATCAAACAATGGCCCTCTTTAGAAAAAAATAAAAAAGTTTCCTACCTCTGAATTAATGGTTTGGAAAGTTCTGTAGAAAGAATTTTGTCATATTTGTGTCTGAAAACTGTTACACTGCCAGAGTTATATCATTAAAATAGTCAAAGCTTTTTATAACGTCTCTTTTTTGTTGCCCTCTCAACTTACCCTATTATTGGAGACCCGGACATACTCTGAGAATGCAACTAGTAAAAACCTACATAACATGGATGAACTGAGCAATATACAGAAGTAACTCTCACCACCAAAGAAACAACAGCTATGCAAGGAGAGGCCTGGCTTTCTAAACAGTGAGGGGAGACCAGTAAAACCAGCCCAGCGTCTGATTCCTCCAGATTTCCTAGTTGTAAAGCCCCAACTACTGCTGAGAGGGATCAGGTTACATCTGCCAGCTGCCCAAAAACTTTACACTTAACCCTTTCCAATCCATACCCCAAATGTTAACGCTGCCATTTTACTGACTAGAAAGAGCATCTTCCCGTCTTTACATTTTCCATCTTCCTCCCTACGTACAAGTAACTGGCCAAAGCCCTGGGGAAGCTGCCTGCACCCTTACTGACTTCCGTGCCTCACCTCAACCCTGAATGCCTGTGTTGAGGACAGAGGCCTTGTGATTCATCTCTCTCATGCTGGACACAGTGCAAGTCATAGTAAATGCTTGTAGAAGTGTTTGTTGAGAATGACTGTCTATTTGAATGCCTAATTGCAGCAGGTGAACCATAATAAGAAACTTTTCAACTACCTGTTTTTCACCATGAACACAAACATTGCCCAGGATCCTTAAGTTGTCAAAGATTTGGAGATTGATTCATTCAGTCCGACTCATTCACTGACTTATTCTTTATTCATTCACTGACTTATTATTCATTTATTCATTCACTGGACATTTTTGAGGGCCCATGGTTTTTTAATTAACAAAAATGGAGAAAGGATTTTAAAAATGTTTGCTTAGGGATTGAATATATCTGAATAGATCCAGGAGTCTCTCTGAAAGTTGAGGAAATTAGAAGGCATGGGATAAAGAGATGGTTCGGTGTAATCTCTTTCTGCAGGCGTCTTGCAGCTAATTGCTAGAAAATCATTGGCAGAAAATCTGTATGAGCACATATAACAGCATCTGTAGAATGAAAATACATAATATGGGATATCTACATCCCAGGAAAGAGTAGAATATATGATTAAGAGCACAAGCTTCGGTGTCAAACAATCTGGACTCAAGTCTCAGTTCTGCTCCTAAGTATGGCAGTGACCTTGGGACATTGGTTCATATTGTGGTTGAATCTAGGAAGCAGCTGTCTGAGCCTTAAGGAACTAAACTCTTGAATCCCCCTGAACAATCACTTTTATGAGGGAATGTTTTTGAGTTCTTCAGTGCTGTCCTGGGAACCACTTCTCAGCTGGAGATAGTTGGAAATAGATAATCTCAGCCTTAGATTTTAAGGCTGTCAAGGCTGCCATTTTATTTTATCACTTTATAGTTCAGCACACAAAAGAACTTCTTAGTGATCATGAAGTTTCCTGGTAGCCAGCTCAGCACCTACGCTTTTACTGCTCTAGCTCTTTCCGGTAGGGGAAAACCATTTCTGGAAAAATGGAGCTTCCTCCGTGGGATTTAGAGTCAAAGATACCAAAAACCGATTAGTCTCCTGTGTTCTTCACTAGGTAGAGAAAGGTCACAGGGTCACTATTTCGGGTGCCTGCAGAGGCTAGGAGGGGATTGAGCCCAGAGGCAGCTGCCAGCTGCCCAAGAACTTCTGCCCAAGAGGCAGAAAAGGAGACCTCAGTTTTACAAAGGGGGGTGGTGTAGAAAGAGAAGGAAAGAGAATCATTCATACTCATTCACTGAGCACTTACAAAGACCCATAAGTGGCATAGGAGTGGGGAGAAGGTTCAGCACTTGCTGTCAAAGAAGGGAGCTTTCTATAGATGTCTGCCTTTGTAACCAATCAAAAAAGGCATTGTGTGATTTAATAAACCATGTACCTCTTAAGCTTCTATTTTCTTATCTATACCAATGGAACAACACCTAACAAAGGATTCAGCAAGCTCTTTCTGAAAAGGACCTGATAGTAAATATTTTCAACTTTATAGGCCATACAGTCTCTGATGCTACCAGTCAGCTTTGCCATTGTAGCATGAAAGCAGCCACAGACATAAAGGAATGCGCATGGGCAGATTTGATCTGTGGACCATAGCTTGCCATCCCCTGGTCAAATCCCCTGGTCTATATAGGGTATTGAGAGGATTAAATGAGCTAAACCAAGTAACACACTTTGAGACAGCCTTCTTTTATTTTTCTTTTCTTATTTTTTTTAACACCTACAGCACCTGGTATTCCTAGGTGGTCTCCCATCCAAGTACTAACCATGCCTTACCCTGCTTAGCTTCCAAGATCAGACAAGATTGGGCACGTTCAGGGTGGCATGGCCGTACATCCAAGTAACACACTTTTATAGCATATCGGAGATCAGTGCTCAATGAATGTTAGCTATTATCATTGCTCTGATTTGAGGCTGCTGCGTCCGTATGTGCTGCCTTTGCTCACTTTAGTGAGTGATGTAATTCTCAGAACTCTTCAGGAGATACAATCCAGCCCTTACCCTCTCGGGCATATGGAGGATGGCATAGATTGGATTCGCTAAGAAGAACCCTGAGATGGAGTTTAGAGCACAGGATGTTTATTAAGGAGTGTCCTTAGGAGCAACCCCTATGTGAAGAAAGAGAAGGAACCAGGATTGGGCAGAAGGAAAAGTCTAGTTGTCCAACAATAGGCTGGGCCAAATCTACAGGGATCTCTGGAGCTAGAATGGCCATCAGAGTTGTCCCACACTGGATCAGAGGCGCTGCGCCTTGGTACCCCTACCTGGAGCAGTCACTGGATGTGGGCCCGCCTAGGAAGACTATGTCCTTGGTGAGGCAGCTCTGCAGCTCAGGCACTCCAGGAGGAACTGACAAGTGAAGACTTTATGCTGACAACACACTCAGCAACTGAGGTGACGAGGGTGGGAGGAGATGTGATCAATCCTGATCGTGAATTGTGCAAAGAAATGACATGTTGCTTACAGCCCAAGCATTTAATTGTTGCTGCAAAATTCTTCAGAGATCCCTTTCTCTGTAATGACCAGTGATTTCAAGATGGGAGCTGCTCTATCAGTCTGGGTTCCAGAGGGACAATAGTGAATGAAGTCCCCTTTTGACCTATAATGGAAACAATATAAGCAAGACTTAAATATGAGTTCTTCAAAGCCACAAAGATTTTGGGGTTGTTTGTTACTGTGGTATTGTTAGCTTTACATTTATGGGTCCTCAGTAGCAGCTGCAGAGGCTACTCTAGACATAATCGCATGTTTTGAAGTGAAGATACCCTTATAATCTTAAAAAACCAAGGAACTGCTTTGAAACCATCATAATCATTGCCAGCATCGTCATCATAGCTAACATAAGCATTTCATGAATTCACTAATTTAATGGTTACAACCTATATGTGACACAGGTATTACTATTATCTTCATTTTAGAGAGAAGGAAACTGATACTCATAGAAGTTTATTACCTTGCACAAGTCCAGGGGTGTGCAGACTATAACCCACAGTCCAGATTGAGCTCATGGCCTGTTTTTGTAAATAAAGTTTTATTAGAACACAACGATGCCTATTCATTATGTAGTATATAATTACGGCTGCTTTCATGATGCTGTGGCAGAGTTGAGTAGTTACATATGGCCTACAAAGCTGAAAATGTCTACCATCTGGCCCTTTACAGAACATTCCCTCTCCTTCTCCCACCCTCTACTCTATACAAGGCCTGGCTCCAAACCCAGATTGTCTCACTCCAGAGACAACACTGATAATTCAGGTATAAGTAAACACTAGGTAGGCTTGGAGCCTGTAGGAGTGTTATAAAACTTTCTCATTTTCATTATCCTAACTGTACACCTTTTAATGTAAAATTTTCATGACATTTATTTCCAGCAGTATGACAGGTTTCATATTCTGAAAATCCTCCCCTAAAAACCACCTATAAAATGCTGGATAAAAGGAAGAGCTGACTTGGCAAGAAATTAAGGTAAATTGTCAGAGGCCAAAAATGAAAGAGAGGCCGGAATCCAGAAGGAACACGGCAAATTTTCATTCAAGCAAGCAGTGGCCCCCTAAGGGCATTTGTTAGGAGCTTGGGACAGACAGGTGACAAGGTAGTAGAGTGTCAGCACAGAGACTTTGGAATGAGTCCTCAAAGACCCCAAAGTCTGGACTAGAAAGTATTTGCCCTGTATAGGAAAACAGTAAAGAAAATTTTGTATCTCAGCTTTGATTATGGTTAAAAGAAAAAAAAAGTCTCTACCCCACTTCCCTACTACCAGAGATAATAATCATAAACCAGGCCTCAAACCTGGGGTTGAAATTTACTTTCTTGCCTATTCTGAAATCATTTTTTTAAGCCAAATAAATTTAAATGGTCCTAGATTAGTAGCTCCCCAGGCACTTGGCAAAAGTAAATACAAAGAGAAGGAATAGTCTCTCAAGTTAAGTCTCATAAAACTCTCACAGATAATGCCCCAACAAAATGAGCTCACAGTAAAAATCACAAGACACTCACAGAGCAAGACAGCATGAGACAAGAGTTAACAGAAACATCAAGCAATGGAATCAGACACACAGGTCTTTAGATGTTAGAATTATCACATACCGCACAGCTTGGCAAACTTTTTCTCTAAAGAGCCAGATAATATATATTTTATTTAGCCTTTGTAGGCCATACAGTCTCTATCAAAAAGACTCAACTTTGCCATTCTAGTGTGAAAGCAGACACATGCAGTATGTAAATTAATGGGCTTGGCTGTGTTCCAATAAATCTTTATTTACAAAAGTAAGGAGTGTGCCAGATTTGGCCACCAATCCATAGTTTATAAAATAAATACATTTTCAATATTTAAAAAAATTTAAAACATAAGCAAAGAATAAAGAACTATCATAAACAGCCAGACAGATTCTTAACTTCTGAAAGAAAAATATAGTTGAAATTTTAATGAATTAATTAGCAGAATAGAATGACTGAAAAATATAATTAGTAAATTGAAAGTTGGATACAACAAAGTACTTAGAATATAGTTTAGAGAGACAAAAAAGAAAAAATTATGAAAGGGAGCTTAACAAATATGAAAATTTTGAGTGAGTTGTTCTAACATATATCTAATCTGAATTCCAGAGGAGTAAGTAAAAAGAATGGAGAGAGACAATATTCAAGAATTTTCATGGATCCTTATCTTTAGAAGTACAAAATATTCCAAAAAAGATTTACACTCAGATACATTCTGGTGAAACTGCAGAACATTAGAGACTTAAAATTAAATATCTTAAAAACAGCCTGGGAAAAAGGCAGCTTACCTACTTGATATCTAACTTCTTATGGAAAATGACAGACACCAAAAGATTATAAGTCTTCAAAGTGCTGGGGAAAAAAATTGTCAATCACTGATCGCTTACCCAGCAAAATTTATAATTTAAGAATGTGGATGAAATAGAGATGTTTTTAGATTAGCGAAAACAAGATAATTATCAACAGACCCTTAGTAAAGGAACGTCTGAAAAGTATATCATTTAAGAAGAAGGAAAAAGACCATAGGAGATCTGAGATATAAGAAAGATGGTAACCAGGTGAGCAAAGAAAATGGTAATGTGGATAAATCTAAATCAACATCAACACTAATAGCAACGTCTAATTTGTGAAATTAAAAAAAAATTGAGAATGGGGGCACATGGACTTCTGAAGAAGAGATACTATTCCGTTTCTTAAAATAATAGATACATAAATGTTCATTAGTGTGTGTAGGTGTATGTGAGAGTGTGTGTATGCATGCTGTACACTCTTTGCTATACATGACACATTTTACAAAATATTTTTAATAGAAATAAAATACTGAATAATAGCCTAATAAGCTGGAAAGAGATAGAGCACTCTAAATTTAAAAGGATAAATATAATAACTTTAACCATTAAAAAGGTAGAAATAGAATCTATAAGTTCCAACCTATTAGAAGAAAAATGGAATAAGACAAAAAAATGGAATAAGAAAGAACTTTGTCGGAAAATAGAAGGCATAAAAAAGTATTAAAAATTAATCTAAATATATCAAAGATTATAAAAAATAATAATGAATTAAACTTGCCAGTTAAAAAACAGTTATTTTTTAAATCTAGCTATAATCTTATAAGAAACACACTTAGAACAGAAGTACATCAAATATTTGCCAGTAAAATAATGGGAAAAGCTATATAAGGCAAATGCATTTTTCCAACAAACAAACAAACAAAAAACCCTTTTTATTTGTTTTCTGGTATAACCTTCAAATCTTCATAGAAAGTGACATAATAAAAAAAAAAGAATTAAACATAAAGAAAGAAATGAGACTAGACTTAGGTTCAAAATTCTCCAAAAAACCTAAAAAATAAGAAAAGATAGTTCTATGTGTGCTATACCTGTAGAATTCACGCAAGCATTGGTGAAAACCTGGGGTTTAATAGTAAACCAAAAATAAATGCAATTTATCATTAGCCCAGTTCTGGTCAAATTTCTTGACTTAAAAATGGCATTTAAAAATAATCAGATAACATTCCAAAATAACTAGTGTTTTCAGACAAAGGACAGTATCATCACTTTTAACTGTTACTAGCGTTCTAAAATTTACGAGACATTATTAATTTAAGGATTCTAAGGAAAATATGTAAATACATTTGAAGTATGAATGGATTTAACTATTTTGAAGTTTCAGGGACAAAAATTTGCATATAAAGGTGGATAATTGCCACATTAAAATAGAGAAAGATTAGAAAGAACCTAAATGAATAATATAGGAATGATTAAAGTATGAAGCTTATATATAATGTTTTCATAACTATTTTAGAGACATGGGGAAATATCTATGATATAATTAGTAAACAAATAACATATGAAAGCGTAATAACAAAGTAATCACAAATACACCTAAATGTAGTAAATATATCTAGAAACAGGATTGAGAGGAAAAACAACAGAATATTTAGAGTGATGGGGAAATGAGTTATATATATTTCCTACTTTATACTCTGTTTTCCAAGTTTTCACGAGCAATTTTATAATCAGATGACAGAATAATTTTATTTTACATCTTTACTATTTTGTGTGGTTATATATATTGTAGTCCAGAATCCCTGTGAATGAAAAATTAATTCTGGAAAGAGAAAACACGGCAAGCCTTTAAGAGACTTTTAAGAGATAAGAAAATTGCTCGCCTAATTAGTTCATAATATAAAGTAACATCTTCACTCAAAATTTCAAGAACGTGCAAGAAAGCCACACCCAGAGGCCATGGCTAAGGAGGTACAGCTGATTAGATCTGCATTCACTCTGCTTTCTGAGGTGAGGCAGGAGCGAGAATGTAGGGCTCTAGACAACTCCCTCGCCTTTGTGACTGTCTTCTCTCCTCCCCTATCCATCCCTCTTCCCTGCAATAGCTCTCTCCACTTCTTAGCCTCCAGTGTGGTCAGTACTATCAGACCCTGCTCTTCTTGACTCCCCTCCTTTCTGCACCCTTCTGAGCACCTACCTCATCGTAAGCTCTGTAGGGCACAACATTTCTCTCACCACCCCCTTGGTGCCCACAACCTGCCCATGATTGGTACCCAGTAAATACCTGTTGACCAAATGAATGAGAGAATGAAATGAATGGAGGCCCCTCTCTGTCTCTTTGTGGGCTCCTCTTCCACCGCTCACCCTTAAATAGAAACATTCTCCAAGATTCCATGCTCAGTTGCTTTTTCTTTTCATTCTGTACTTTTCCCCTGGATGATCTTTCTTCCTCTTCCATTAGCCAAAACTCATAGGAAAATGAGCCCAACTTTTCATCTCTACTTCATCTTTTTTTCCCCTCATCTGTATTTCCAACTGCTTGTAGTTGGACCTGTAGACATTCCATAGTCTCATCCACATTTTCTTCCCACTCATTCTTCCTCCTGGAGCTCCAACTTTGTTAACATCGCCTTCATCCCTTCAACCTTCTGGATTTAAGCTCAAGAGAGACATACTTGCCTCCAAGCCTCACTGATGAGCACTGCTGTCTGTGGAATCGTCTCTCTCCTATTTCCACCGCCCTGTTCTCATCAAGATCATCACCAAAGCCTGAGGTGTTTCTTTACCTCGACTCTGCACTTTCCGTGGCACCCGGATTTATTTTGGATTTATTTTTTAAACCGTGAAGCTCATCACGTTCTCACCCTGCTCAAAAACTTCTCATGTTTCCCATTTCCTTCAGAATGAGGCCCAAACACAAGGCTCCTCCCAGGCTGGTTTGATCTCTTCCTTGCTTCATCCCCCTTCATCTGTCCCAACACAGCCACCGCTTTGCCATCCATTCTCCCTTCTCTCTTTCTCCCTCCCTCCCTCCTTCTCTCACTCACTCCCATCTTCCCTCACCCTGGCCAGCTACCTTTATGACTGCTCACATTTTTCCACCTGCCCGGATGCCCTTCTCCCACTACTCTACCTCTCAAATTACTCTCCCTATTCCAAAGCCCATATCAAGTGTCACCTCCTCTGAGAAGCTTTTTCCCTAACCTCCAGTCCGGATGAAGGGCACTCCCCTCTGTGGTCAGGTTGCATCTCCATAATGCCTCCATTAGAGCAAAACTCAAGGTTGTCAGCTGTGGGTGGGTGGACAGAGGGAGATAGGCCTGTGCCCTCAAGAACCCGAGTACCGGGGATGTAAGGTTTCCCTCCTAGAATGAACCCGTAAAAACAATATGTAATGGAAAAGAACAAAAGTGCATGCTAGGCTCACAGGCACCACTCTCGTTACTAACAACAGCTGTAGGCTTTGGCCAGTGGTGTTACTGTGGTTGTGGAAAAGCTGTGTTAACAGAAGCAGGGGCTGTCAGAGAAGGGTGGCGTCCAAAGACACACATTCTGGCCTTTTCCCAACCTTTTCTGGGGAGGACAATACTGAGGTGTGGGGTAGGGAGCATTAGATTCCAGGCACTGTTGTCTGGCAAGGGACAGGGCTAGTTTCCTTCTCTGGGCTGACCTTGACTTGAACTAACTACGCTGGGAGCTCTCTTCGTTGTAGTCGTGCTATTCAGGAACCTTGGTGAGAACCAGCCACAGTGTGGTGAGTACCGCAGTGTGTAGAAAGGGCAGCCCCTGTTGTCATGTCCAGGTGAACTTACAAAGTCTGGTTTCTGGGCCTGTCAGGTTGAGGGCTGGTCCACCAGTCATGGCACTATCCCTAGAGGCAGCCATCCAGCCATCCCCCTCACCACCATTGCCACCCATGGCCAGGAATAAGAGGTAATCACGCATGGCTGCGTCTCTCCCACAAGACCAGGGGTTGACAAGCTTCTTCTGTAGAGGGTCATACAGTGCATATTTTAGGTTTTGTGGGCCATGTAGTCATTGTCGCAGCTACTCAGCTTTGCTCTTATAGTAGGTGCTAAAGTAGCCAGGGACAATATGTAAATGAACAGGTGTGTCTGGATTCAAACAAAACACTATTTACAAAAATAGGCGGTAAACCAGATTCAGCCCTCAGGCTACAGTTTGCCAAGCCTTGAAGCAGACTGTGACTTCTTTATCTTGTTTTCTTTTTAATTGAGATATAATATTATATTAGTTTCAGGTGTATAACCTAATGATTAGATATTTGTATATACGGTGAAATGATCTCCACAATAAGTCTAGTTACTATCCATCACCACATAGTTACAAAATTATTTTTCTTATAACTTTTAAGATATCTCTTAGCAATTTTCAAATATTCAATACAGCATTATTAATTATAGTCCTCATCCTGTATTTACATCCCACGATAGGAGGTTGTACTTTTTGACTCCCTTTTGCCCACGCAGACAGTGAGTTGACACCAGCAATGGTGTCGTTCCTCCTTGGATCCACTCAAGCATGTCTAGTACATATCACATGTTCACTGTGTCTATAGAGTGGGCTGAAGGCCTTCCTCATATCCTTTCACAGTAGTGATCATGGCGAACACCAAACTATGCTTCCTAAAAGAATGCTTCAGAGAAGAGATCCTCCAATAATATCCTTGACTCATGACGTCTAGTTAATATCCTTCTGTGATGCCTCTGTTTTACTGCAATAATCTGTTTACCCACCTGATGGCTGGTGGGGACTGTATAATGACTGGGAGGACACTTTATTCATGTTTGCTGCCTTCTAAGAGCTACTCAGCAAATATTTGCAGTACAATTGATACTTCTGAGGCAAAGACAAATTATCTACTAAAAGTATACAGTTGCCCTTCAGTGGCTAATAAACTCAGATGCCTTCTGCTGATTGGGATGTAGGCTGCAGTTTGTGCCTAAGGTGGGCAAATGGAGCTCCTTTCATCTTGAATCTGGGAATCTATCTCACTGTGGCCTGCACGCTGGCAAGGCAAGAGGTTCAAAGGAGGCAGGGTGGGTTTTCTCCAGTGCTCACATGCACCCTGGACCAGACTTTAGAATATGGTGTCTGGGAAGAGAGACCCTTTTTTGGACTGTGAGCTCCTAAGGAGCAGAAACCGAGAATTATTCATCTTTGGATCTGAACAGACACATCAGGTGCTCAATAAAACTCCCACGGGTTGCCCCAGGAGGCATTTCTGTATCCTGGTTACCTGCTGCATGCAACCTGCATGTGGCCTTGGCAGAGCCTCAGTGATACCCTAACCAGGGGCCTCACCAGACTGCAGAAAGTCTTACCCACAATCCCTTACTCTTCTCCACTGCTTTAAAATTTGCCAAGTGCTTTCGTGTGGCCTTTCTTTCTTTTAATTTACACCGAAACCCTATGAGATACAGGAATCTCAAATGTCCCTCAAGCTTCACCAACTTGTGGGGTCTCATTAAAATGAAGGCTCCGTCTGTCAGAATATAAACCCTCAACCGTCACCTAATCCCCCCATATCCTTATCATCTAAAATCTCCCCACAATTACTTCTGAGTGTCCTAGAAGCCAGTTCAGATTAGCTTATGAACAAGCCTGCAACACCTCTCGCAGTCATACACACATGGCCCACGAGCGATGTGAGAACAGCACTTGGATGCTGGTATTTGCCCTGAGCCCTTGGGGTGCCATGGGGACAGTGGTTCCACTCCATCACAGGGCAGGACTTCATCACCACGGATAGGTTGGCTCCTCTCCAAAGCCCACTCAATGCAGGAACAGGAAAGCACACCCAGGATAGGGCCTGAGGGCACGGGACACAGATGCCATGCTGATCTTCCATGGTCCTCCTGTCATCCCTTGGCCTCCCACATTCAGGGACACCCAGAAACTCCCTCCTCCTCCAGCTGAAAAAGGGAAAATCATGATACATATTAGCACTTTCATGCAAATGGCTTCAGGGGAGGGTCACTTGCCCTCACATCTCATTTTGGCTAAGCCTCTGCCAGCCCTGCTTTCTAGGCATTTTATGGTCAAGAAAATTAAGTGAATAGGAGAAATGGGCATGAACCTGAGTCTTTGACTTTTAAATCACCCCTCTTTTCACTTCTAAACAATTAATGGTGTATCTCATCTCCTTGTTGAATGAGATCTGGTCCATTTTCTACCTTTTAACATGTCAAAGTTAAGCTCTGGCCCATTCTTGATTTTTCCTTTCTCTTCCCAAGTGTGGTGATTTGGCAGAGTTACGAAGTGGAAGAGAGGTTTGTTGGCTTCAAGAAAAAGTCACTGCCATAGGCAGCTAAAGCAAAAGAATATTTTCTTTACAAAAGAAATTTTGGCAGAATCTGATTGTTTTCTGCAAACATTTTAAGCAACCAAAGTAAGGATCGTGATTGTATTTTCTAACAAGTGAAAGCTGCCTCTGTTTAGCTCATGCTTCCCCCTATTCCTTATGAAGTAGAAAATTTACAACGAAAGTAATTCCCTTCATCTTTCCACCCTCTTCACAACACAACCCCTGACCTTCACAGCCTCCACCTAGAGCTGGAGCAAAATGACTAATAGGAAAAAGAAATATAAACCATAGGAAATAAAGAGTTCATCATACAAAATGTTATAGTCAAACCATTGTCTTGAATGTTTTGGATAACTCTAGGTTTTAGTTTAGGAAAGAAAATGTGAAACAGAACAATTACATCACAAATGGAACATTTATATATTTCCTGGGATAAAATATATATATATATAATGTTCAGCAAAGGGAAAGCCTGTATGATTTCAATGAGATCCAGGTGGAATGGTCCTTTCAGCAACGTCTACCCACCAGCCCATAAAAATGATGGAAAAGGCACAAGACAAGAATAAAAACAACGAAGTGCCAGGTGCTCATCCTGACTAAACCCACATCCTCTCTGACTTTGTCCTTTCCAGCAGCTCCTACCATCCACTCACTCTCCCTTCCACAAGCTTGAATCTCTCTCTTGGCTTCTGGGGTGTTCTGCTCATTGTCCTCCTCCCCTCCTCCACCTGGCAACCAAAGTCTCTCCTGGCCCAGGGCTGGAGGGCAGCAGAGAAAACAAAATGGCCAACACAGCTAGTAATAGTAAAAACTTCTAAGGCCCTTGCTAAGCACTGAGTGCTGGGTTGGATGCTTTGCTTGGATTATCTTACTTAATTGTGACAACCCTATAGGGTAGGTTCTATAACTGCTTCTATTTTATAGTTGGGGAGAATAAGACTTAGAAAGATTAAGTATCTTGCACCACATCACCCAGCTAGTTAGTGACAGAATCAGCTCTCAAACTTAATCTAACTCCAAAGTTAATCTCAGAAGCCATCTGCTTATGCATCTCCCCACAATAGCTATTAAGTATAGGTACTGTTTAATATATTCATTTATCTTCCTTCAAAATAAATGCGAAAAGTTGATGCTATTTTATCCATTTCATAGAGGAGAAAACATTGATACATCACTTGAGCATTTACTATATGCCAGGAAATATACATGTGTATGCACCTGTGTGAGTGCGTATAAATACGTGTGTGCATAGTTAGGATTGTTATCCATGTTTTACACATGGGGAGTCTGAGACTCAGACCAATTTCCTGGTTGGAAAGTGGCAAAATTTGGATTAGAACTCAAGCCTGCTTTTATATAGTTTTGACTGTATACCCTACATACGTACAAATAGGTCTTTTAATAAGTCTCAAATAGTATCCCATAAACACATACCACCTCCCAGATCTGCATCATCAGGTACAGTGTATGAAGCCAGGTGTGAAAAGCAGAGACACGGAGACGACTCATGAGGGAGCAAGAAGATGGCAGGGGAATGGTGGAGTAGGGGCAACAAGTCTGAGCAACCTGAAGATGAAGCAGCCTACTTCCCTGAGGTCCTGCGGGGAAGACACCAGGGCAGGCAGTGCAGAAAATGGGATGTGGACAGGTGGGACACAGTCCTAGCAGGAAGAGGGGAGGCCACATTGAAGCAGGTTGGGACAGGATTTCCCTCCAGAAGGAAAGTGTGGTTTATTTTTTGGAAAGAAAGGCAGGAGAGGCCAAACCTTGCAGGCTTCTCCCCTCCCAAAAGCCCAATATCCCCCCTCCAATCCCTCCTTCTTCACCAGGTGTAGTCCCTGCCCCTATTCCAGGGACAAAGGGAAGGCTGCTTTTGTACCACAGAGGGCCACACTGCAATCTGCATGGGGCCATTTCTACAAGTTCTGCTCCTGTATTTGTCCTTCACATATGGTTTTTGATCAAAATCACACTATCAGTGAAATTAAGATCTGCGTATCTTCTTCTCCTTGCCAGTTTGTACAAGGTGCACTGCATTCCATATTTGTTCCTGGGATGATCAGAAATCACTTTGGTTGTGGTCAGAGGAACTAGCAAAGTCCTAGAAGAACACTTTTCCATACACAAGATTATTAGTTAAAAAAAAAAAAGACTAAGAAGTTTGGAGCAATAGGAAGTCAGAAAGACTTACCAAGGGATAATGAAAAATGGGGGAAAAGGGTGAGAAGAATGGGATAATCTGCAGAAGTTTCTGAACTATCGCTGGTAGTTCCTAACTCTTAGTTGAAAATGAGAGAAACTCATCAGGAAAAACCCTTATGCATTAAAATACCTCTGACTTTGATTCATAGATGATGAGAGACAAAGAGAGAGAATTTGGAATGTTAACATAAACACAGCCATTCTCACATAGGTAAGATGGGACACCTACCTGAAATGCAGCCATAGAAGTAGCAGGTTCAAAAGAAACAGGAAAAAGTAGCTTTATACATGAAAAGGGGGTGAAAAAAGATGGCATGGTCCTGTCCAGAAAGCCACTCAATAAGATTGGAAGTAGGATAGAATTATAGGCAAAATAAAAACAAGACTCTTTCTAGGGTGAGCATTTTCCATGGATGCCCAGGCAAGGATAAGTCTTTCTGAAGGCAGACCACATAACCACAGCAAGCAATCATGGGAATGAGACTGGAACTATCTTTATGTCTGTTGGAGGTCACATTATGTTAAAATAGACTCACTTATAAAAATTTTTAACATTCCTAGCTAACGATTTCAGCTCTCAGAGAGAAGGGGAAACTGCCATTCTAGACATAATTTTAACCAACATGAAAGAACTGGTTTCTATAGAAATTATAGGGACCTTGGGAGAACATGACTACGTCTTTTGGGAGTCCAGAGTAGCAAATTACGTAAATTCTAAAGCAATGTAATAATGAAGAATTCTAGTGAAATACGTATACTCATAAGCCAGTGTGGCCACACAGAATACTTTCTCATGAACTCATGTTTTTTAAAGAATATGTTCACAAGAGATAATAAGAGATACATATACAAGAACCAAAAATAAATAAAAAGAAAGAAAAAAAGTTTTAGAAAGGCTAAACTTCAGCGAATGGGAAATCTGAGAAACATGAGAAATTAAAAAGGTATTCCATGAAAGTTTCAGTTGAGAGAAAGAGAGAGAGAGAGAATGGGGTAGGAGAAGAAGGAGGAAGGAAAAGAGGGAGGGAGGTGGGAGGGAGGGAAGAAAGGAAGAAGGGAGGAAGGAACGAAAAAATAAAAGAAGGAGGAAAAGGATGAAGAAGAGGAGAATAACAAGAAAGTGGCAGGTCCCAGAAGATGGTATAATGTCAATAGGCAACAAAAAGTCCAATTTACCAAATATTCAAATTACATCTTCTGGAGCCAAGAGACTACATTTTGAATTCTAAATGTACAAAAAAGCAAAGAAGACCATGAAAGAAGGAAAAGGGAGCCCACAATAAGTTAAGGAATAAAAAAAAATTTGGTATAATAAATGAATTCAAACCTCTGGGTCCAGACAAATTATATTCCAGAGTGTGAACAGAATTTGCAGATGTAATCTCAGAGCCACTAGCAGTGAGTTTGAGCAATCATGGAAAATGGGAAAGATGCCAGACACCTTGTGAAAAGTTCTATTTTGCAATATGTTGGGAATAAACCCCAACAGATCCTGAAAACAAAAGGTCTATAAGCTGGATATGATTCTCATCGAAAAGAGTGAGTCCTACTGGACTCTGTGGTGGTCAGAACACATCTCCTTTTTTTTTTTTTTTATGAAGGGTATTGTCACACTAGAGTCTTCCAACAGAAATGATCACTGTGATGAGGAAGGTGGAAGCCACACCATACGAGGGAGGTTGAGAGGTCTATACAACACAGAAATCAAATGACTAAGAAGGGTAGCAAAGATTTGAAATGTGATCATGTATAAGAAGTTGTAGAATTGTTTTACATTTCCTTAGAAAACAGATCTAGAATCCATAGTAAATGAACCCATAAGTAGGTGAATTTTTCTTTAACATTTGAAGTATTTTCTGGCATTCATTCATTCATTTGACAAGTGTTTATTGAGCACCTACTTTGGCCAGGTACTGTGCTAAGCACTGAAGATACATGAAAAATGTCAAATATTAATGTATTTTCAAAATACTGTATCACCTGTTAAAAAAATATATACAGTTCCTACCTTTATTGGACTTAAGAGTCTTATGGAGGAAAACAAACAATAAACAAGTAAATATGGAACATAATCACAGATTATAGCAAAAGCCAGGAAGGAAAGAATAGGGGATAGAGAGTAACGGAGAGTATCTGCTTTAAAGATGGTTTTAGGGAAAACGTCTCTGAAGAGGTGGCATTTGTGCTAACTCATATGACAACAGAGTAGAAACATATGAATACTTTGGGGCAGAGAGAACCTGGGTACAAAGGCCCTTAGACTAGAAAGAGCTAGACTTGTTCTCAGAACTGAAAGGAGCCAGGGTGGTAAACTCGGCACGCATGCTTTCAGTGCACATGACACACGTTAGCATCCAACAGACACAAACACCACAAATTTTACTAAAGACAGCACAACATTCTCATCTCGTTACATCATCAGGAGAACCTAAGAAAGAGGTTTTTAAAATTTAATCACCCTAAGATTTTATGTCAGAACGGATCCCCAAAAATGAATCCTCTCATCCCTATTTCACTCCCAATAATCTCACCTTCCACCTAAGGAAAAATTCCTACCTTCAAGTATCATAAATACTGGGTACTAACAGCAGTGCACATGAGAATTTAATTGTGGCAAGGATTCTTCTCTAGAGTCTATCAATCTTTAATAGATAACCAGGCCCAAACCACAGATAACTATTGAGACTAGATCTGTTGTGCTGTCAGCCTCCTGGTAACAATTTAACGTGAAGATTGAAACTCCAAATCACAAACGGCTTAACCTTGGCCACACCGCTCAAGCTGTCTATAGTTAGGCCACCTAAAATATCACTAACTGAATTAAGTTTATTCAGTTATTAACCTTACCCTAGTTCCTTTTCTCAGCATTGCATTCATTTGATATTTAATTTTCTTTGTCAAAACATCGGCCAGCAGGTGTGATTTTGCATGTTTCTTATTCAGGGGCCTAGACTGTGGTTTCAACTCCAATGGAGTGTTTTGTCTAACTGTCTGGGCTGTAACGTGTGTTGTCCCACAAACAATTTGTCACTCCATGAGAGTTGCATACTTGGGGACAGAGATAGCAAATACCATATGGCAAAAAGTGCTACCCTTGTCAATTATTGTCCTCAGTGGCAGGTAATTTCTTAGACTGGACGTCATGAACTCGTCAGAATTGTGCATCTGTGGAGTGCTGGGTAATAACCTCTACCAGGCAAAGTCAACCAGGAAGACACGTCTGTTAAAAACCACAAAGTACAAATGGTTAAAGAACTTTCACATAGTAGCAACGTTTGGTGCTTTGGTGAAAACAATGTTTGAAAAAGAAAGATTTTACTACCAGATACAAATTTGGGGATAGATAAGCTTAATGATGTTAAGATAGGTCTTAAAAATGTCTACTTTTGATTTTTATTTTCATTCAACATTCGTTCTATCTGGCTGTATTAGTGAATCATCTTTATAGAAAAGTGTACAATTGAAAAGATAATGGAGTCAGCCAGTTGAGCAAAACATTGCAAGACAATACAATGTCATTAAGCATGTTCTCATAAGAAGGCTTCAACTCAGTGGGGGTAGGCACGTGGGGAGCTTCTCTTTTATAAAATCATCCTACAGGCATTTTGCTCATTTTTACCCACAAGAGAAAAATAATCACGAGCTTTTGTAAAAAACATGGGCCTGCCAATGTGGAGAGGCCACAGAAGGCAGAAAAGAGACCCGGAGGAGACTGGGGGCGGGGGATGCGAGTGAGGGCTGGAAAGGTGGAGGGAAACTATTCCAAATAATCTCAAAGAGATTCAGAGAAAGTAAAAGGGAAAGATGGAAGCGAAACAGCGTAGGCCCCTCTGGGAGCTCTTTTTTCCCGAGTCATAAAACCCTTCTGGGTTCCCCTTGTCTGGAATCGGTGCCCACAAGCGCTAGAAACGATGCGCTCTTATTTTCAGTTTTGAAAAGACAAACGACCACGAAAACAAGTTTAGGGTAGTTTTAGTATGGAGGATAGAAAAACTTCCTTTGCACCAAATTAATTAGGATGTTGGGGAAACAGACAAACGCTCGTGGGAGAAACAGCGCTGACCATTGTTCACAAGGAGTAGCGCCCCAGGCTCGCCAGGACCGGCTTTCAGTCACGGCTGCCTCAACGTGAGCTTTCGTCTTCCCTAGGAGCAGTTATAAACATGTTCGCCTTAGCTTTGACTCAATTAAACAATTCTGCATTGAATATTTACGACAGCCTTTCTACGAATTCAGAGAACTACGTGGTCTAGGCAGATTTTCGATGGCAGAGCCAGTACTTTGATCTTCTGGAGCTCTGACATCTGTTCTTGTTGTCTGCACGTTCATACGCTCACATCAAAGCTCATAGCAAGATCATGGAACAGCAATCTGAGGCCCCAAAACTTGTCCAAAGCTAATAGAGCTGAGATTTACACTTTCGAGATAATAGCATCTCACTAATGCAAGCCAAGAGGCAATCAGCCCATTTGGATTATAAAATATTCTATGTGCTGCGAGACAGAGAATATTGTTTTGGAAATGAATCTTAAGTGTCTCAGACTTGCTGGCCCTTTCATCTGGTATTATGGCCCAAGTTATGATGGCTCTTAACCCCCAAGTGGAGTTTTAGCCATCACCAGTTAAAGATTTTCCCCAGTTAACAAACGGATGCCCTTCACTCACCGGCTCTAGTCTCAAGCCACTGTGAGGTGCCCACTCAGAGAACCTCCCCTGCAAGGCCTGGCTGTTCTCTGCGGTGGTGTCTCTGAGCCCTTGGAATGCCAGAGCTAGTCCATGGACCAGGGAGCCTAGCATGATGCACGTGCCGAATCTTGCAGTATGGGTCCAGAAGCCACTTACTTGTTCGACTCCAAATCTCCAAGGTCTTTCGTGAACACAGCTCCTGAGGCTGCTGTCTTGAGCTCTTTCATGTGGGGATGTGCTTTCCAGCTGGCCAGCCCACCCAATTCTCTTTCCCATTACCATCTTGCTCACATAGGCGTTTCCATTCCTGAGTCTTTCATTAAGCCAGGGGATTGGCTGCTGGTGGAATTGCATATATCATAGCAAGTTAGGGAGAGGAGGGATGGTTTGGGGGGAGGTAGTGAGGCCTACTCCCCTCTCAGACCCTACTCTGGGAGGAGTCATCTTCTCCAGGGGAGTACTCCCCTCCCATTCTTGCAAGACTGGTGGCTCACTGTGGGTAAGACTCACAGGGTTGAAGCATGATGTACATCTAGATGGAAAAGAGGTGCAGGAGCTGGAGACATGGCTCCGTGCCTGTCATGATCACCGCTGGCTGGGTTACAGCATTTAATACCTGTGGCATGCTATCTCATGTGGTTTGATTTGCATTTCTTCGATGGCTAATGATGTAGAGCATCTTATCATGTGCTTATTGGCCATTTGCATATTTGAGAAGTGTTTGTTCACATCCTTTGCCCAATTTTTAAACTGGATTATTTTTCTTTATTGTTGAATTGTAAGAATCCTGTATATATTCTGAATACTAGACCCTTATCCAATATAGGATGTGCAAATATTTTTCCTTTATACATTTCTCTTTTTTTCATTTTTCGTAGGTTGCCTTTTCACTTTCTTGATAGTGTCTTTTGACATACAAAAGTTTTATTTCGGTAAAGCCCAACTTATCTTTTTTTCCTGTTTATTTGTGCTTTTGGTATCATGTCTAGGAAACTATTACCAAATCTAAGGTCACAAAGAGTCGCACCTATGTTTTCTTCTAAGAGATTTGTCATTTTTACGCATACATTTAGATCTTTGAACCATTTTGAATTAATCTTCATATATGGTGTGAAGTAGGGTTCCAGGTTCATTCATTTGCATGTGGATAAGCAGCTGTCCCAGGGCCATTTTTTGAGAAAACTTTCCTTATTGAATAGCCTTGACACTCTGGTTGAAAATCAATTGACCATAGAAGTATAGGTTTATTTCTGAACTCTCAGTTCTATGCCATTGGTCCATATGCTCATCCTAAGCCTGTACGACACTATTTTGGTTACAGTAGCCTTATAGTAGGTCTTGAAATTGGGGAGTATGAGTCTTCAACTTCGTGCTTCTTTTTCAAGAGTGCTTTGGCTATTCTGGGTTAAAAACTTTTAATACACCTCCCATCCACATTGCACAACTGGGTTCTTTCTCTGAGATGCCCCATATAAAGAGAAGTAAAGAGAGCAAATAATGTTATAATACCTTTGCCTTTCTACTCTCTCTTCTCTGGCTTGGCTGGTATAACTTGGTCTTAAAATACAAGAGGATCTTTCTCTTTCTCTCTATACAGTACACTCCACTATCCCCATGGACTCGTACAATATTTCTCTATTTGTAAAACCCAGAATCCATGTCCACGTAAACATGGTAAAAGTCACCTATATTCCCTTTTTGCCAGTGCCATGCTTCCTGGGCAAATTCTGTGATGGTTCTAAAAGGCTGGAATCCCTTAGAGTCTTGTATTGCTCATAAAGAACAAGTTTCGGTCTTTGGCCAATTATTTCTATTTGGAGTTAACGTCTCTAAGTTTAACTCTTTCTAGAGAATTAAAACACACAGCACACAGCAGCTACAAAGTGAAAACAAGAAGAAAATCAGGCTCTTTCCATTTTAAGATTGAGAGGCAATTTACATGTCTTGAAAAAAAATTAGCTATTTCTTCTTTCTTTTGAAGTTAAATGGAAATAAAGTTCTTAGACTATCTAGCCTTCGCAGATAAAATGTTATATAGTCACAGGCCCCGGAGACAGTGAGAAAAATAGAAATGTGTTGTTGCTCTCTAAGCCGGTAGTCACCATTCCTGTCCTTTGTTTCCGATAAATAGAACGAGGATTTTTCAAGAATATTACAGAAAAGCATCAGGCAGCATGAACAGTCTCCTAGAGGGGCCTAATTTGATGACAAACAATCTGCTACAAGAAGCACTGGGCTGTTCTCTGAAGGTTAAACGTTGAACAGCTATATTGGGGGTGGGAGGCGATAGAGTTGATTCTAAGGGCCTTTTCTGTTTCAATTGGCTTTTTAGAATGTGCTGGAAAGCCCTCGTACAGCAGCCACACAAGAGCAAAGCACAAGCTGAGGCAAATCTGCTGCTTCCACCGCTCACTAAATCTTTCCATCCTCGACTGTAGAACTTCTCCACGAATGGAAGAAAAGTCAAGTTCTGATGCAAGGCCTGTATTTCAAGAGGCATTGACTTTAGGCAGCTGAGAATCTTTTATCCCTTTTATCCTCCATAACAGAAACAGCCCTTGAGAAATTCTCAGAGGTGAAAATAACTGCAACTGAGGAACATCAATTGGGAGAGGCTGGGTGTGTTCAGTTTAAGATGCAAAACATTATGAGGTACCACACATCTACAAACTCGTAAGTGCATGGGATAACTGTATGGGATAAAAAGCAGCACAGCTTTAATTTATAAATATAGTCTTCGAATACCAAGCCAAATGCAAACACAGACTAGCATGAGATGGGGAATTTAATATTATTACCTAATCCTTGAAAGCGGAAAAAATAGGCAACGATGTGATAGTTGCGACTCCAATTGTAAGGTCAGGATTGATTTAGACCAAAAAAAAGTGTATTTTTAGATTGTTTCATAGGATATCCAATCATATGGCAAACACTGAGATCAGATTTGATGACAAATAATGCTGGCCATGAGAAGCAGCAGGTGGTGTGATGCTAAACATGTTGTGGGTGTGTCTAATTACTAAAATATTCTGGAATAGCCAAGAGAGGTCAGTGGAGGTACTGACTATGTCCTATTTCATAATAACTGTATAGGTCTTGGGTCTGTTGCTCTGTGCCCATTTAAACTTTTCTGCCTGAACTTTTTTTTTAAAGACCCTCTTTCTTCCTCCCAGGCTTGACCACACCACAGCACTTCCTTCAAGTGTGGAGGTGAATATCCCTCAGAGAGGGAGCCCCTCCATCCTTCCATCTTCTTCCCTACTCAGCTACAGTCTGACTTTCGCCCATGAAATTGGGGGGTGGGGGTGGAATTTGCCTTTCTTCAGACTTCTGAAAATCACACTACTGGAGACAAGGAGCACAACCCCCTGGAAATCAGCCTGCTTGGGAACGACTTTCAATTATAGGTGGCAATCACCACTGGGCCCCAAATAGATTCTTCTTCATCTCCACACGGGAACATCAGCATGAAATGGAATAACACCACAGGGAGGTTTTAAGAGAAATATAAATTAAGAGCATCCTAATAAGAACCACGGATTTGCTCTGATATTACACAGAGAAAGTTCTAGAACTTCTCTCCAAACCACTGGCATGTAGTGCTGGGACTTTTTTGGTTTAGATACAGGTCTGTTAAAACACACCAAGGTCTAGCTGTGCTGTCCAATCTAGCAGCCACTCAGTGTGGCTGTTGAAAACTTGAAATGTGGCCAGCATACTAAAACACTTTCAAATTTTCTTCAATTTCTATTAATTTTAATTATAATTTTTAAATGGAAGCAATATAAAATGTTTTTTCTGTTAAGTTTGTTTTGGTAGGACTACACTTCATGTTAACTGTTATATTATGTAAGATATTCATGTTATAATGCACATCAGTACATATATTATTTCTAGCATTTATTATTTTAAAAATACTATTTACACATCAAAATTACATTTTTGATATATTGGGTTAAACAAAATATATTGTTAAAAGGAATTGCACCTCTTTCTTTTCAATGTCTTAATGTGGCTACTATAAAGTTTTGCATTACATATGTGGCTTGCACTATATTTTAGTTGGATGGTGCTAGTCTATAGAACAACCGAAGATCTTCAAATGCAGGAACAGCAAAGCTGTGGCAGACCTGGATAGAGAAGAAGAGGTTGGGAGAGGGGTTGCATATGCTATTATTTCTTCAGTTTTTATTCAAGGGCTTAATTTCTTTCAAATATCTGAGAAAACTGAAAATATTTAAAGTTTGAATTGTTTTTATTGTGTAACAATGATGTTTAAAATGTCTATATATTGCCAACTGACCTTCTGCCCCTAAAATAAATTCTTAAACTAGGGAGCAGAATGACTTTTGTGTACGATAGTCTAGGGCAGCATTGTCTGACCTGCAGCCCCAGACCCTTGGGACAACTTAGAGTTTTTGCAAAGGGTCCCCAAATCCATGTGGGCCATGCACTGTCTGTAGACTGAATAAATAACCTCTGGCTCATACTGGCACTATCATTTTTTAAAGTTGTAGGCATTGCTGTGATTAATTAAATGTAAGTTCTCTTTAACATGTTACTGATTTCAGAGAGTTAAGGAGTATGATATATTTTCTCAATCAGCCCCTTACACCTGGGTCTGTGGAATGTTGGGTCTTTGCTAGCTCATTTGGTGCCTTTGTGCAAATTAGAGCAAGGCACGTGGCGGGGGGGGGGGGGGGGCGGTTTAAGTCCTGACTCATCCCAAAGGCATGACCTGCACTGACAGACAATATGCTGCAGCCCTGATATATTTTAATGCCCCAAAGTTTCTTTACACTTGAAAAGGCTTAACTGTATCCTGGGAAATATCCAACAACTATCAAATAAGAAATGGATGCTCCACCTCCAAGGCACAAAGTCCTTGCCCCGTCTGGGGTCAGTCAGTGTTCCTGCTTTTGCCCTGGAGGCTGGTAGGAAATGCTCCTAAGATCTCGGCCAGGTTTGGGGGCCAGAGTGGGCTCACCAGTGGCACTCACATCATCTGTCCTCATGGAGAATGGAAACAGGAGCCTATGATCTCATTGCCCAAAAGATTCTGAAGGGGAGAAGTAAAGTTGGAAGGAAGCTGGAATTAGGATTCTTTGACCTTTAATCTAGGAATTCATGACGGATCGAAAAAATGCTATTTTCCCAAAATGTGTTGGAATTTATTTAAATTTAAACCAGGATTTTTCAATCTCAGCATTTTGTTAATTCTTTGTTGTGGGGCTGTCCATGCATTATAGGATGTTTAGCAGAATCCCTAGCCTCTAACCCACTAGATGCCAGTAGCACTCTCCTCCCAGTTTTGACAATCAACAATGTCTCCAGACATTGCCAAATGTCCCCTGGAGGGCAAAATTGCCCCAGCTGAGAACCACTGACTTAAATATCAAAACAGCGTTTGTGGCATCAGCTTATTTTCATAATTTACATATCACAGCTGCAGATGCAGGAACTTAGGAATCTGACATATCTGAATTCCAGTCTGGCCTACACATTACTAGCTGCGTGACCTGGGGCAAGTTAATTCTCATCTCTGCACCCTGATTCCTCCCATGTAAAATGATGTAATCATTGCTGCTCTCAAAGAGATGTGAGGATTAAGAATATAAAGCTCCTAACAGGTGATCAGTAAATAGCAGCTAGTGCACTCACAAGCCCCCTTCCCTACTGGCCTAATACAGCATCTGTGGATTTACTCTAAAGTCAAGGCTGTTTCTGATCCCTGTGTTAGTGTAGCAGCTAAGAACTTGGCCTCTGATGTCAGAGTTCCAGGGTTCACACTCCAGGTGCATAATCTCTGACAACACAGTTTTCTCTTTTGGGGTGGGAGAGAGAGGAGAGAGGGAGAGAGGGAGAGAGGGAGGGAGGGAGAGAGAGAATAGCAGGGCTGCACTGAGAATGCAATGACATGTACAGAGGCTAAGCTTTTTAACCATTATTAGGTGCTACAAGCCTGCATGTGAACGCAGTGAAAAGCAAAGGAAGATGTTTTATAAAATTGCAACGAAATTTTATAAAATTTCAGCCTTCCTGGCCTACTGCTACCCCACCCCACGCTGAGGGAATTTGCTGGAACCCCAAAGCCCTCACACCTCATTTTATAACCGCCTAAAGAAATCACGTCAGTTCCTCCTGTCTACCTCTTGGGCATCTCCTTCTTGTCTCTGGAAGTTCTCCTCAGTCGCCTTGGGCTGCGCTGTTCCCAGGTCCACTCTGACGACCCCCAGGCTCCTACTGTGGTGAAGCCAGACTTTCTTTCAAGCCTCGATCATGCTGAAGTGGAGGTGGTGCTCCTCCCCGCCACCCGCCTCTGGCGTTGCAGCCTGTGATTCGCCACAGATTCGCTTTGGGGCCTCAATTTCCTCACCTGTAAAATGGGGCCATCCAAGCCTCCCTTCCTCCAGGAAGCCTCATCTCACTCGGGATTGCAAGTGCTCCTCATGTGTGCCACGCTGGGCATTTCTCTATCGTTGTGATTCCACCTCGTTTTAAAATAAGCCTGTTTCTTTTTCTAAACCACGAACTCCTTCAGGTCAAGGACTATATCCTATTCATATTTATATTCCCTAACATAGTTCCTGTCACAAGGCAAATCCTCCATAAACATTTGTTGAATGAATGAGTGGGAGAGAGTGCAGCAGGAGATCATTTTAAACTCTTTCAGTGGGACCAGGTGGGTTTTCTCACCCTCCTCTTGCCTCCACTTCTGCCCTTTGCTGGGACTGAAACTCTGTTAGCATAGTAACTCACGGATGCTGTGCAGGAAAGTGGTTAATATCAGTAATATAAACGTGATGTGAGCTGGGGGAGTGGTTTCCCTGGGGAGAACCCAACCTACTGCTGCCCCTTCAGGCTGAATGCACTTGGCTGAAAACTGAGGGTCCTGGGAACAACAGTGTGGTGGGTGGCGGGGACGAGGGCGGGGGGTGGGGGGGTTGGGGAAAACTGAGGGCAGAGAAGAGAAATCCCATTTAGCCCCCAGGGCAGGCTCCGTGAGGACTGGCAGTGCCCCCATGGGAAAGGAAGCTAGGATCTGGCACCATCCTCCTGAATCTTCATACGTACCTAAGAGTAAGATTTTCCTTCTGGAAATTGCTATACCCGGAGCTTCCCACCCTCCCGACAAAATAACGTGACATAAGTAAGAGATTACATCCAGAAAACACAATTGACACTGTGGTTTATCCGCTGTGGTTCAGAGCGACCAGGGTGTCCTTTGGGGTCATCTACAGAATGAAGGTTTGAGTGACACTCTCCAATCCAGGAGACCACAGTCACAGCCCGATGGCACAATTCATAGCCAGATCATAAGTCAGATGCCTGGGGCCCAGGCTCCTTCCCACTTACGAAAATGAGGTTTAAAACTTTACTGTGCGACAACTAGATAAACTGAAGCGTCACAGTGCCAGCGTCACGGCAAAAACAGCGGAGGACGAAACGATCCCTAACGTGAACTCTGCCCATACTTTGAGTGTGACCTTTATTAAGCCACAACTTCCCCAGACTTTAATATTCTGAAACGTCCATGGAACTATTACTACGGAGTTACAGAATTCATGGGGACATTGTCAAGATAAAACAGGATGTTAGACTGAAAAGCACATCGCAATGGTTAGGCGCTGTGCATGCCCAACATACTTTTGTTACCAATTTATTTAATAACTGAGAAATGTCTCACTTCAGTCTTTATAAGGCCTCCATTTCTGAGCCAATAGCATATATTTGCTCAATAAAGCCACTCTCTAGCCCTGAAAAGTTTTTGCTTAAATGTTTAAAATGTGGGGAACCTACAAAGTAAAATATTGCACAAGTGCTGTGTTGACTTCTGGCTCTACCATTTGCCTATCAAGTGAGTCTTCAGAGGCACATTTAATTGCTCTGTACCTCAATCTCTCCACCTATAAAAGGAGTATAATATTTGACCTGTTCTCTCACTAGTTTGTTGTGGGGACCAAATATATATGGGGGTAAAAATAACTTTATAAAATTAAAAGCACTGAGAGTAGATTTGGAATTATGGTGACGTCTAACCAAGCACTAACACCATACCTGACATTATAAGGAACAAACACTGTCTCATTTAATCCTCAAAATGGAATACCTTTAAAATTATCCCCATTTTACAAGTGAGGAAACTGAGAAAAGAAGAACTTAATAATGGTCGTTGTGGTTGAAATTAAAACAAAAGCACTTCCTGAGGGCTTACTATGGGTGTGGCACTATTCTAATCACTTTCCATGTATCCATTAATTTAATCTTCACAATGCCCTGATGAAGAATTCTCTATTACCCACATTTTACAGAAGAAACCAGAATACAGAAAGTATTCTGCATCTAGTAAATGAAAGAGCTGGCATTAGAACCCAGGAGTGTCTCTCTGTCTCTCTCTGTCTCTGTCTCTCTCCCCCGACCTCCGGTGTCTCTTAACAAGTTACACTGCCTCTACCATTACTCATCCTTTTGGCAAGTATTTATTGAGAACTTACTATGTGCCACCCATTGGTCTAGGCCCTGCCAGTCCGGTAGTGAATAAAAAAAAAATTCAGGTTCCCATGATGCTCATAATACACAAATATAAGGCAATGTTATTGTGTTTACATGGGAAAATGTCAGTTTCCTACCTGGAGCAGCCTCTTTCATTTAAGGGATTTTGAGACGAGATTTTTGAGAAGAAATTTTGTCCTCAAGGCATTATGGCAGTAGTAACCTATGAAACACAGTATTATTTTCTATTGGTCTTGATTTGCTGGTTGTTTTGCCTCAGAAGTCGTAAAACAGTGACTGAAGGTGGATGTCTCCTCCTGCAGAACTGGAGTTTATCTTTTCACCACTATACGTTCTTTTCTAGCACTTCTCAGCCCTTTCGACCTCAGCTGTCCTCAGTGGCAGCTGGTTGCCATCCCTCCTCGTTGCAAAGACTCAGTTCCTGGGACTCCCTAATGGATATATACTTTCCCAGCCAAGGCAGGGGCAACACAGACCACAAGACGCTGTTGCGAATGGATGTGATGCTCAGAGCTACTGTAGGATAAACCCAACCCAGAGAAGAGAACAAATTCAGAAATCCACAGAGATGTGGAGCTAGTGCCCTAGTGTGCCTTGTGTGGAGCTTGCCTGCTTTAGGACTTGTTATGCGAGACCATAAATCCCCTCCCGGCTTAAGCCATCCTGAGTTAGGTCTGCAGTACTGGCAGCTATAAGCGTCCTCGCTCACACGGCATCCCAAAGGCCCCTTTGTTTTTAAGAACTTGTATGCCTGGGAATCTTTGCTATAAACCACCCCATTTCCCAGAGGTACTAGCCAAGGAATTCTTCCACAAACCAATGAAATTCTCAGTCTTTGTGGTCAAATGCCCTCTGTCTGCCCTCTTCTTTCCCTTACCTTTATCCCTATAGACAACTGCTCAAAAGACACTTAGTACAATTGAAATCGCTCTAGCATTGCCAAAAGCTGCATGAAGACACTGGACGAGAAATAATGCTTTGAATTAAAGCATGTTTCCTAGTGTTATTGAATAACACAAAAATAGGACTTACATGGCCATATACCCCCACTGCGTTATTCATCATCTGGTGGCTCTGGTGAGTGCCAAAGTGCTTTGGGGATGGGGGGGTCCCTGAGCACTTCTTTCCTTTCCATTCCTTTCCTTGATTGCATTCAAAAGGACTAAAAACAAACAAGGCATCTTAATTACTAAAAGTTATTCATTATTTTGTCCAAGGCCTCAAAGCTCGAAAGAATCAGAACAATTTGTTTTTTTGAATTCATAGTTTCCCAACTAGCCAACATGGGGACAATCTTTAGTACTCGTTGAAAATGTTCTTTCACTGTAAGCTATAGTGTTCTTGGAGCAATGTGATGAGATTGTCCTATGGGCTGGATGCAACAATTAAGTCTTTTTCAAAAGATGTACAGAGAAGACCTCTTGAGAGTTTTGAAGAAACTTTATTCCAGGAAGCCCAACCAATTCCCAGTGGACATAATGCTGAAATTTCTTTTGCCTACCCCAGAAAGATGATGCTCCCTGCTTTGTCAATTTTATACGTTGCATTTACTCTTTTTTGTCACAGTAGGTCCAGATAAGTACTGAGAACAATGAAACCAACCCCATTTAGTATTCATAGTGATTTAACAAATGCTAACACATTGCCATTTTTCTGCCAATATAATTATAATGATAGATATTGCCATTTGATTCATAAAATAAACTGTTAAGTTAAACTAATAATCCTATTTCTATTTTTCTCTAAGGGATGTTTACAATCAAATCTTTCAGCTCTGAGCTTTTTGCAACCATGATTTTAAAACAAAAGAGATGGAATCAAGAATAGACCATAAATAATCCAAACAGGACATCAGCAGGGCTTCACTAATACCTGGGCACAGGCTGTGGCTGGCAAGGGAATCCACATGGGACTTTTATATGGGATATTTAAGACAGGTAAATGTTCTGTAGGCACCAAAGTAGCTAGATCTGAAAATCACGAGCTTCAGGAAGACTGAGAGTCTAAAGTTGCTCAGGTCTATGCTTTGTCAGCTTCCCTTAATGCATACATATTCAAAAATTTCATTTTACAAGTACCATCATTTTAAATAACATTCATACACAATTTGAATTGCAGCAGTTTGGAACCTAAACTCCCACCTTAATTCATTAACACACACAGTCACATCTAACCCCTGTGCTCCTTCGCTAACTTTCCTTTCTTTCATACGGGAACACAGCGAAGTTCCCCTCAGCTCTCATGCCAGCCATACAATGCTGACGAAATTTCTTTTTAAGAGCATTTCTAGATTTTTGTAGCTCTTTTGTGGTCCACAACGATCCTAAAATAAAAGCAGAGCTCAAAAAAGGGTGAAGCACAATACGTTGACAGATACAGACATATCTAACGAGAGCTGTCTCAGTAATTGTCTCCATTCCCAGGCAAAAATAAAGCAAACAATTTCTTGTTGATATCAGTTTTAAGCAAAACCAGCATTTTTCCCTCTTTCTGCTCAAGTTTTGTATCTTGGAGACGCTTAGAAAATTAGAAAGCAAGCTGTGGAAATAGATAGTGGTGATGGGTATGTGATGCTGTGAATGTACTTAATGCCCCTGAATTGTACATTTGAAAATGAGTAAAGTGGTAAATTTTAAGTTATGATGTATGTTTTACTAATTTTTTTAAAAAGTAAGATTTCATAAAATATTTAAAGAATGGTTGAATAATAGGTCAAATGAAATTGTAAAGAACTAACCGTTTATCAAACAAAAAGCACTTTTAGAGTTGACAAGATGCAAGACCAAGTAACGTCTACAGGTGCCACGTGTAAGTTCTATTTCTCAAGCACTCTGTGGACTGAGGTCCACTCTTGCTTTTTGCTCCCTAAACCAGGAAAAGAGCAGGATATCTGATGATTAAAACTGATAAGTGATTCCAAGTTTAAAATACAGTTTTTCTGCTTCTGGATGGGACCCTCTCTGTTATTTGCTCCTATCTGGACATCTCTAGTCACAGTCATCTGGTCACCCAAGTCCACATGGCATTATTTGATATTAAAAATATATCATTTTAACTAGCGTGAGGTCATACTTGTTTACTTTGATATGCTTTTTCTACTGGCACATTGCGTAGGTTAGGTTACTATGGAAAAGCCCTAACAAAGCTGTATTCGGGTTTTGTTAAGCATTTAGTGTCTGTTTCCCAAAAATCACTGGTAAGTGACTCCAGAAAGGTAATAAGGTGATACAGTTCATTTTATTATAATGACCTGTTGCCTGGGAAATGTGTGCCTTATGTGGCCCAGAAATATCTGACCACAACCAAATAGAAAAACAAGCCATTAGAATTTCTCCCTGACACGGCCTTAGTTTACAACCAGCCAGTATATGATGAAAGTTTATGCTCCTTTTCCACATAAGTTATTTTTCCAGCTGAAAATTGCTCCCAGCTGTCCTGACCCAGATGTGTTGGCAGCCCATGCTGTGAGGGCCATTTTACAGGTGATGAGGCCTTGGGACAGTAAAGTTTACACAACTTGTATACAGTTGGTCTCCAATATACCTTTGGACTTCTAACACTGCCCCTCTGAAAATAAAAAAATAATAAAAAAAAAAAAGAGTGGTAGTGTCCTGACACTGCCCTTGGGGTACAGTTAAAAAGGGGATTTCAGCACTACAGGCCCAAATATATATAGGACCTGGACTTAGGAAGCAAGAGGAAGATAAATTACCCTTCTCTTCAAGAATCTAGGTTGCTTTAACTGAAACTAGTTCCGGACCAGTAAGAAAATGATCAGAGGTCGTTCCTGAGATCTGGCTTCTGGGAGGTAGGTAAGTCATGACACACCACTGAGCCCGTTGAGTTGTCATTCATCTTTTCTCTTGACATTGTCCCGTGCTAGATTATACCAATGTTACTCTTTCCTTCACATTAAATGAAAGATCATTTTTATTAAGTAGAAGTTGTTCTAAAATTTTACGATATTATATTGCATCAGGAAGTCATAGGATAACAAAAGCAGCGGATGGAAATCAGGGTGACTATACGCCCAGGTTTTTCCAGGACAGTCTTAGGCACTTTAACATATATTAGATGCTTCATTAAAAAAACAACAACAACAAATAAACAAACAAAAAAAAAACACTATTACTAAATTAATGATAGTGGAATTAAACAGATGGCGATGGGGTTAGTAGACCTCCACAGGACATTCCTGGCCTCCACCAGTTTGAACAGTAGTAATGAGACACGTGTATAGTAAACTGAGTTCTCACCTTCCCTCCTGGTAAAATCTGAAGGATGACCAGTGATATCCTTCTTTTTTTCCCCCAATTGTTTCCTGTTTAGGTGCAACTAACACCTCCTTTGAAAGACAGCCCGATAAAATATAGTGTGCCCAGACACCATGAGGTTTCTAGGACATCAGTGTTGGCGAGATCCTGCTGCCTGCCACCTCTCACTAGGCCCGGCTGTGGCCGGGGAGGTCCTGGCCACATGTCAGCAGGATCAGTGGGAAACATGAGAAAGTGTAGGGTAAATGTAGGTAAAACAGTGTGTGGGAAATGGAAGCTGAGCAGCCCTGTCTGAGAGTGTACAGACCGTAGTTCAAATACTCTTGCTCACAGTGTTGCTGTCATTTTCTATAGAGTGTCTCTACAACTATTTATTGGACTGTTGGGTAACGCATTTTTCTTTTCCAATAAACCCTTTTGGCAGCGATCATCTTGAAAAGATCAAAATACATTTTTAGGGAATAATTAAGATATTAAAGTTGTAGGTGGATATATAACTTGCATAAAATATTTGTTGACATCTATTATCCAGTATGGGGATGTCATATGATATCACTAGCCAAATGAAAAAACAGAAAAATGAAATTTGCTGGAGAAGCATCAGTATTTACTTCAAAAATATTATATTAGTGTCTACAGCCATGCCACCCTGAACAAGCCTGATCCCGTCTGATCTCGGAAGCTAAGCGGGGTTGGGCCTGGTTAGTACTTGGATGGGAGACCACCTAGGAAGACCAGGTGCTGTAGCTGTAAAAAATAAAAAAATAATAATGATTGTAAGCTGACAAGGTCCTTGCAATCTATGAAGTTAACCAAGAGTTGCCTTGCCTAAAAAAAAAAAAAATTATATTAGTTTAGGTATACACTATAGTTATTCAACGCATATACCTAAAAGAAGAGAGAGTTAAGTGTATTAGAATATCTTTAATTTCCAAGTGGAAGAGCCTTTTTGGATGCATCATTCATTTCTATCTTTATTGTATTATGATTAGCAAGTGGTTTGTAATAACTTTATACCGTAACATATGATCAGTTTTTCACATATTTCTGTGAATGTTTCATCCATAGAGAAGATTTGATATTCTCTATTATTAGGATGTAATAGTCAATATATATTTTACCTGTGTTGCTTAGTTCTTATATAATTCTTACTTTTTGTTGTTGTTCATTAGACCTGTCTTGTACTGTGTGTTAGTATCTACTATGTTTCTGTTTCTCCTTGCCTCTTGTAGTATTTGTTTATATAGGTAGTTGCTGTCTTATTTGTTGAATAGGTATTCATACTTGTTACATTCTAAATGTGAAATGTGGATATTAACATTACAAAGTGTCCTGTTTTGTCTAGTTTAATGCTTTTTGAAGTTTGTCTTTTGACCTTGAATTAAACTCATTCACATTTACTGAGATGACTGTTATATTTGGGCTTAATTTTGTTATTTGTTATCATTTCTGTATATATTATAGTTCTATATATCCTTTAAAAAAAGTTAGTTGTTACTTTAAGTAGACCATGCTCAAAGGTGATGGATGATTCAACACAAGCAGATGCACAAGGTGTGTTATCACTCTGCATGGCTTAATTTTTCATTTAGATGCAATTACGTCTCTTCTAAACTAATTTGACTCATTTTCAATTCCAAACTTTCTTGTGCATTTCTTGAAAAATGACATATTAGCTGTTAACAAGTCTCCTTTGGCAGAAGTAGAACTATGGAACCAGTGACATGACATCAGCTTTATATCAGGGTCATCAGATGCTCCAAATGAGAAATTCGTTAATTCTAGTAATAGCTGATTTATAAAAAAAACAAATCCACAGAATAAACGAAACATTTGGCAAGTTCATTCAGTCACAGATGAAAAATCTGACATTATTCTGATTGCTATTATAAATCTAGTTTAAAAGTTCATCGTTGAAGAAGAACTCTGTTTTTGAGGTCATAAATTTTGGTGGCCAGAATCCTAGAAAAAACAATATTCATACTAAATTAAGAACCTGTGTATCAGAAATGTACTTGGACTGGGTGGTGGAACAAATGTAATTAGTACTTTTGTTCAAACAAACTCTGGTTGTCTACCAATAGAAATGGAAGCTCAGTTGTCAGGTTTTACACACACACACACACACACACACACACACACAAACTAGATTATAAAATTCTGCTTCCTGTCTACAAATCGACTTAGAATATCTGTCTTTATGATAAACTACTTTGTTAAAATCAACCTAAGTGTCCTACAGTGCTCCGAATTTTAGTTACATTTCGTTCAAAATCATTTGGAAGTATTCGAAGAATTGAACGCATTAATTTTTTTTAGTTTAGTGTTTGAGCTTAAAGCTTTTAGAAAATTGCAGTTATTGAAAACCATGCTGACAAACAGGCAACACCAACTACATAATATGTGGGCCCCGATGCAAAATGAAAATACAGAGTCCCTTATTAAAAAATTAAAAATGTCAAGATGGCAACAGCAGGGCGGTAAACCAGGTATGGAGCTCATCTGAGCGCTTGTTTCTGGGCTACTGCACAAGTCACAAGCCCATGAAGCCAACTCTGCAAACAGGAAGACAATGAAATGTAGCTTGCAAAAGTAAGGGGCGGGGAGGGGGGGAGGTTACAATGAGTGCTCTAATGAAGTATAAAATTTAATGCTGAAATTCTGTAATTGTACCCTGGATGATGTCAAACTGTGAGACATCAATATTTTGATGGTGTTTCTATTTTTATTTAGATAAATTTAGATTCTGTTCCAGAATAGGATGTAATTGAGAAAGCCTATAATTTTTAATCATCTAAATTTGGGGGACCATTCAAAAGAATCATAAAAAGAGACAACTTATCTGATAAGTTATCATAAAAATATTTGTCAAAGGCAGGTAGTCTGAATAGAGGTCAAAATTAACTGAGAAAATGTTTAAACTAAATTATTTACACATTTCAATATTCTTAAAAATTAGAATTGAGAATAGCCTTTATTTAACAGAATTGTTCTGAGCATACCAAGTACTTCAGCACCTATAGAGTATTTTCTCAATTAAATAGATTGTGGTCTATAAAGAAGTCAATGGAAATAGCAACAATTTCAAACTTATTAAGCCCCAAATGCAGGCACTTTTGTGAAAAAAAAACTTCAAAATAATAAAATTATTGAAAAATACGTTTTGCAGAAAAATACCATGATAAGTAAGCTAAGAAACTGATAAAAGTACATAAATATGTATCAAGAATAATTATTCTACTTAAATTTTTTAACATTCAGATCATCACCATAAAGAAAATTTCCAAATGTGCTTTAATGAACACAGATATATGTTCTTGTTTTTTCGACAGAATTTTATGTTTGAAAACAGTTCCTGAATAGAACTATTTTATAGGTCCACCAATATAAGAAACCAATTCGTTGGCCAATAAGTAAATCTTTCAGAAAAGTTATCATTCTAATTGTTTTTATGCCCCTCTTCACTGTCAAAGTATCTTGATTTAGTTGACATATTATGTAGTTACCCTGGTAACGATAATAACAGTCACCATTTATGAAGTACCTGGGGTGAGCCCAACACTTTTCAGGCATTAGCTCATCTGACCCATAAAGCAAACCTATGAGAGATAGTGTTGGATCAACCAATTTAACCGCCGACGAAACTGTGCCTTAAGGTGGTTTGGCCACTTCTCTAAGGTCACGTAGCTGAGAAAGTATCTGGGCCCAGGCCTCCTGACTCCCAGACCAGTGTGCGTTCACCCAGCCATTAGATGAGTTCACCACAGATTCTGATTTAAAAAGGACAATTGCCCAGTGAAGTTTCCAGGAATGAACCCAGATCTCTGATGTAACCATCAGAAACCTGCTGCCTCTAACTGACTAATCTGTGGTGCTCATCACTGCTGATTAGCTCATATCTTCACTTTCTGGCACTGTTAATAAGGGGTAACAAAAAAGTCGGTTCTGTCTCCAACATCAGTTAACTACCAATGGTATCTGTGCAAGGCCCTCGGGGGACACAAAGGGAAATCAGACCTGGCTCCTATCCCCCAGAACTTTCCCTCAAGCAAGGAGGCAAAGGATGACATACGCCATTTAATTTCCTGGGGGACTTAGATAAGTAGCCAAAGAAATTTACTCTGAAGAGACTTAACAAACCAGGAAAACTTATTTTAATTGTTCACCTCAAAACTCAAAATGCTGCACCAAATAGATGTGCTTTAGCTTAATATATACGATCTTTTCCTTACAAAAGGGGACATGATATCATGATGTTTATAGACCAACTACACTAATCAAGTTTAGATATGAACCATGAGGGTCTTAATCCACATCCACTGAATACTGTGCTACTGAGGTGAGTGCTTTCAAAACCCCATTCTTTATTCTATCTCAGAGTGACTGTGCATAGCAAGAAGGCACAGAATGGAATCTTTCTAGCTGGAGACTCAGTCTCTCTTCTTTGGAACCCTCCCCTTCCACTACCCATGGGGCTTAGCTCAGCGTCACACTTCCAGAGGCTTCCAGCCATAACAAACACAATTACTTCATAATATCACCGATATCAGCTTGTCCTTGGCAAGCTGAGAAGGGATTTCTTGAAAAGTCATTAAAAGTCTGCCTCCAAAACTGACTTCAAGGCCATCCTTACATAGGGCAGGATCATACAAGACAGGGTTCTTTCACGAGGCTGGCAAGGAGAATTTTAGGAAATTCCTGCCAGAAACTATAAGGAAGAGAAGTATCGTTGCTTTTTTTCTCTCACCCAGATTAGCTCTTCTGAAGGATGTAAATGGAAGAGGAAACAGCTTTTTCTGGAATTATCAAGCCATTCACATACGCCTGGGTTTAATGTGGCTGACATGTGGGAAGGACGGAAAACCTGTGATTGTCTCCCGATTTGAAGTACTCTGTCCTCAGAACCATAATAATTACAGTGACTACAGTAGATGCCGTGATGCGTTGACCACGTCACAGTGCGGATGCACTTGTCCCCCAGCTGCTAGGCAGATTAGCTGCTGATGGCTCCCAGCTGAGTCTGTGCTCAGGCCTTGTCCTTGACTGAAGTGAGCCACCCTGCCCAAGCTTACAGACCCTGCCCAAAAGAGCAGCATACCTATGGTGACTGGTGTAGGAATGCAAAGGCCTGCACAACCCTTGGGTGGCCGTGCCAGCTCCCCACAGAATCCTCCAAGGCCTCACGTCGCAACTGCATTGTATTTCAACTTCTCCCTCTGTCCAATCCTGTGTCACTTCTTAGTTCACAGGTGTTGATCCTGTGATCCTGTCTCAGAGTCTGCTTCCTGGCTGAGTAGGGTAAAACACTGACCAGGAACAGAGCCCCTGTGACAGGTCAGACACTTCATATGCTTTGTGTCTAACCCATGCGACGGCTCTATCAAGAGGATATTATTAATTTCATTTTATAGGTGATAAAACCGAGGCTCAGAGAGGTTGTGATTCTTGCCTAAAATCACACAGCAAATGAACCACAAGTCAACATTTTCAGCCAGACCTTTAACATTAAATTCCATACAATTTAGTTCATGCATGGTACTGTGCTAGGCTCCAGTGATTCTAACCACAGATGTTTTTATAAAGTGTAACTTTCATTAAAATAAAAAATATATTTTAAAGATGAATGGTGTATGATGATAAAGGGGTAGCATGAGGGAGTTTCTATCTGGTGAGAATAAATAAGGTCTGTATTTTAGGTAATAGCATTGCACTAAAGTCAACTTCCTGGATTTGATAATATACTGTGGTTATGTAAGATATTATCATTGGGAGAAGCTGAGTGATGAATAAAGAGGAACTTACTCATTGTACTATTTCTGTACCTTCTTCTATTTCAAAATAATATGTATAAAAATTTCTAAAGCAAAGAAAGAATGAGATGTAAGAGTTTCTGATGTCTTAAGAAAAATGTTCCTCAAAGGGAATTTAAAAGGTATTTCACAATAATTACCAAAGAGTAATATTAGTCAGCTATCAGTAAGAACTTAACAGCAACACTTTTCTGTGATTCACTGAGGGCTGAGAGAGGTTTTACCCTCTAAACGAATGATGTGAGTTTATTGTGGACCCTAAGTTCCCTTTCTAATTATGGCTTCAAATAAGATAACACACTAGACAGTAAACTCTCTTCCCACCAAAAGTGGAAGAGAATGCATCCATTATACCTTTTCATAATGACTTTCCAATATGGGCTTCTAGGTGGAAATAAGGATGTGATCACAGGGGCCCTATAGGGTGAGTCTGTCGCCACTGCTCTCTCCCATCAGCCCTCCAGGGTGCTGGCCTTCCCACACTCAGCTGGCTTTGGCCCCCTACCATTATAATCCAAACCCCTCCTAAACCCCTAAACGAAGGGAGCACCCAGCAGGTGCTGTCTCCCCGAGGCTGTCCTGGCAGTGAGCCCAGCTCCTCCCCCCTAGGTGAACTAGTCTGTCTAATCCGTACTGGCACTTAGATATGAGGGATGAAGTCCAGTACAGTAACTGGAGGGGAGGAAAACGATGGGGAGGGGAGGCAGTCGGTACTGGGAATGTGACTGCCAGCACCTGGAGAAGAGGAGGCGCTGGTAAAGAAAGATTCTGGCCCAGTCCCACGTGTTAATATCTCCTCTGATCTTACCAGAGAAGTCTGTAAGTAGTGGGAAACTGTTGTGCTCATGGCGGCATCTACCTCTTACCTAAAATTCTAATTTTTACTTGAAAGTCCAAATTTTATCTTTGGCAACAAATGCTGATAGTTATTTTCCGTGATATGACAGGCTCTTCTCATTCATTTTCAAGAAAATGTCTGCCAGACACCCAAGTCTGAATAACCATAGTCTGTCTGTCACTTGTTCCCTCAAAGTAAAAATGGTGTTCCGTGGGAAAACCAGCTAATTCCCTTGCAATTCTTCGCACAAGTGCTTTTCCTTGAGATAGCCATCCTACTTCAGTGTACTTAAGAAGTGTTTTATGCATATTTTCCATGTGGTCACACAGATATTTAAAAATGTATTCATTCGAGGATCAAAATTAACAATTTTTACTGTTTAATCAAAGGTATTCTTAAGTGAAACTGGCTTTAAAAAAATGAGTGTTTGGTGATTAAGAACCCAATGTCTAGTAGTATAGTTTGGTGTCACTCCCTTAGCGCTTGCAAAAGCAGCTACAGTTTCACTCATTATTGCTTTGTACCATCAATGCCAACATCAGCACAGTGGGAAAGGGAAGAAATGTCACAGGAGCACCTCCAGGGGGTTGCAGAGCACACTTTGAGAGCTGCCGTGGTACCATGATGGGGGTGGGGGTGGGGATGGTGTTCCATAGAAACAAAATAGGTAAACTGGTCCTTTCCGGCTGACACGTGAAAGAGAGCTGGAAGTTTGTGTGAGACTAAAAGGAAGATGATCAACAAAAGGAAGAAGGAACAGCATGTGCAAAGGCTTGGGGGCATGATAGACAGGCACACACAGAGAACTCCAGGAACTCGGTGTTTGTACTGCAGGAAACTTAGTAGTCACCACAGCCTTTACACCTTTACAGCTCGCAATCCAAGAATAAAAAGCCACCAATTAGCATTTAATAGAAGACCGGCATGGTTCTAAGTGTTCACTTAATCTTTGAAACAACTATGGGATTGATGTTATTATTATCCAAATGGGAAATGAAGAGGTTAAATAACTCACCAGATCCCACTGCTAGTAAGTGACACAGCCAGGACTGAGTGCAGATGGCCTGACTCCAGAGTCTGCAACGATTGACCGCTTCTCATGAAGAAGAGAGACTCTAGCTGCTTCCGACACGGGAAGTCCCAAGTGTCTGACCTAGGTTACGTGCCCGCCCCTGAGATCAATTCTGTCGGGAACACATGCCCACCTCCACTGGGGATGTCTCCCATCATGAAGGGCCACACAAGGGATACTGCACAGCAGTGAGAACGGGTGATCTACAGCAAGTTCCAACAAAATAGATGATGAGTCTTCCTAACGTAATACTGGACAGTGGTGGAGCCCGAAGGGCACATCCGTTATGATTCCATTTGTATAAAGTTCAAAAACAAGTGAAAAAATTCTATGCTGTTATAAGCCAGGACTGTGCTCGCCTTTCTGGGGTGGTTGATGAAGAGAGGAGTTGGGGTGCAGAGAGGGTGGTAATGTTTCATTTCTTGATTGATCGCATTCATCTTGTAACAATTTATCAAGCCATATGCTTGTGCACGTTTCTGCAAGTTTATTTTTTTCGCTTTTATTAACATTTAAATTTTTATTAAGCCTGTAGCGTAAATAAAATTAAAACTGGGAAAAAAGATGCACGAAGAAGTTTTATTTCGCCAGGGTAGCAAATGGACTTCTCAGAATGAATTAAGGATCTATGCCCCATGACCTAAAGGATAGCGAAAACCCAAGGATGAAGGGGCATCGTGTTTCAAATGGTTTTAACAAATATTTGTTCGAGTTTCACGCATTAGCATTAGAAAGCAAAAAGAAGGGTCCAGAACACAGAAGTGCCCTGTGCTTGTGCCAACTTTTCCCAATTAGGCCAACTGGGAGGGCTGCAGGGGCTCCCCCCACCCACTGTCTCCTCGGGGATGGGTGGCCGCCTGGCAGGGCGGGCAGGTGTGGAGCGCCATGCCTCCCTGTAGCTGGAACATTCCTGTGGGCTTTACTGTATTTTATAGGTTATAGATGGTTTCTCAACCTTTTAAACCCATGCTCCCTTCTTTAAAAGATGTAAATATCTCACACTTTCCTTTAATGTTATTTGAAATTTCAAAATTAATTAAATATTATGACAAAAAAGCAAAGCCACAGGACAAAGTTCAGCTTTGTTTTCGAGCTGCCCTTGCAGCCCCCACGAAGCCCTGGAGCATATGCTCTGCCCCGCTCCCCTCCCCTCGCCCCCTTGAGAAGCCTTGGTTTACAAATTACAAGCCTTTTCATTTCCTCCAAGATTTTTGATGAGAGATCTGGGGATGCGGCCACCAGGTGGACGCCATGCTCAGCATTTATGAGCTAGTGGTCTGGCTTCCCAGAGGGATGAGGGAGTAAGAAGCAGAGGGACCTACTTTCTTTCTAATAAAACCCACAACTCTTTACTTATTAAATAAGCATCATTTAGTGGTAATAGCTCATATTTATTGGGTGCTTCCCATATGCCACACACGGTGTGAAGTGCTCCCTGTGTATTCTGTCACTTAATTCTTACCACAGCCCCAGGTAAGGGTGAGGTATCATCATTTCTGCTTTATGGTGGAGGAAGCCTAGGCCCGGAGAGATCTGGCACCGGCCCAAGGTCTGACAACGAGGAAGATGAGGATTTCAAATGTAGATCCCGGCCAAGCTGCCCCCGACGTGCATGGCCCCATCGGCAGGCCAGGAACTATTTGGCAGACCAGGGATTTGAACCCTTGCTGTTCCAACTCCAGAACCTCCATGTGTGCACCTCTAATTGTTAGAGTAATCGATGATTGCTTGGCCTGACTCCTGCTCAATGGGTAAAAATGACACCAAGGAACCACCCAAACGAAGGAACTCACTATGAGAGAGGGAGAGACCAGACAGGTGACCCCTAACCCCAGTTCTGTGCCAAGACGTCTATTGTCTGGGGACAAGCTGTGATCAGGACTGCACGGTGGGGCCTCTGAGGACATTAATGCCTGGCCAAGGACATTAAGGGTCTATGTGAGTGAAACCCAAATGGCTACAGCAGTGTTGGAGCCAGGACTAGAGGGGGACCATCCACTGTCCCTTTGCCTCCAATCCTGGGAAGCTGCCGCTGTCCAGCAGGGCCACACAGACAGGCCATGGGCTTGGGCACCAATCCCATGCGACGGTGAGGCTGACGCACCAGCTTCTGGCCTTCAGGTGCTGAAAACCAGAATGATGCTTTGGCCAAACAACACTGGGCGTGGCCTATGCACAGAGACCACAAGCCCCACTGTCCAGAGCAGCGCCCAGTCCTTCTGCAAGCTCACTGGGTCCATCCGGCTGGAGCTCTGACTTCGGAAACTAGGAGGCTGCCCCAGTAGAGGAATGAGGGTCATACTAAGATGGCCCAAGTCAATAGACGGCGGTTCAGAATCTACTGATTTGATTAAGAGAAATATGGCATTCTTTGTGGCCTAAGATAATAAAGGGAGATAAACACCCTGTGTTTATAAGTGGGGTCGCTCAGAATGTGTTGGTAGGCATGGGCACACCCTCGTCCGGCTCCGGAAGGAGAAGCTCAAAGTCACCTCCTCCGGCTCGCACAGAAGCCAGGGGTCTCTGCCGCCAGAGGGGCTGGCACGGAGCTGCAGCTGCTCTCCCCAAAAACGAGGGGCCTCGCACAGCAACAGGGGATGAGCTGGCAGCGCTCCTCCAAGCCATGAGGAGCAGTTCCAAAGACAAGGAGGCCATCGGCCTGCATGGGCCCACCCCAGACAGCTTTCCTGCTGCCATGTGGCCAATGACACACGACCACACCACCCTGAGGTTAACCCCAGGCTGCAAACTGACTCCAGAACCAGGTCAGGTTGGGTTTGAGGATCTGTCACCTTTGGATCTTTTCTTTCTTGACTTCTACTTCTTTAGACCCCAAACACAGAAGGGAGACTTCTAGAACAATGAAGGGCTCTGCTCCCTGAACCTAGGGCAGCCATGTGGATTGTCGGGAAGGGTCGCTCACAGCCAAGTAGACTCTCCTTTATGACTTTGACAGCCAGAAAACCTATTTACGTACTGCCAGGGGAAGAGGGCCACAGTTTGCATGGGTCAAGCTAAAATCTGAAAACCCAACACAATTTAATGGTGTAACAGCTTCTCGACACATTTAAAATGAGATTTAAAGAAATGAACGTACACAGAAACAACTGTGTCACACTCACTCACAGATTTTCAGCTGTTATAAATGATTGTCCCAAGCTAGCAAAGGCAGGTCGTTCTAGCTGCTTGCTATTCAGAGTGGTCCCTGGCTAACAGCATGGGCCTCACCCAGGACTTGTTAGACATGCAGAATCCTGGGCCCCGCCCAGACCTCCGCATACAGAATCCACGTTTTTTACAAGATCCCCATGTGGTCTGTGTGCACGTTAAAGTTTGACAAGTGCTGCTCTAACTCACTCAGAGTCCTTTCTGTCTGGCCAGAGTGTTTTGCCAGACCGACACCACACACGTTGGAAGCCAGATCCCCACCCCGCATGGCCACAGACAATCTCCACATCCTGCACAGGGGCCTGACTGGTCCCTGCACACCAGGCAAGGCACCTCCCACTTCCCAAGTTCCCCACATTCCTCTTGTTTTCCTCATACCTTCCCTGCCCACCCCCATTAGACTCATGATGTCATATTAGCCCTCTGATCGCACCCCACCCCCGCCACCTAAATACTGAGATTTACCCCACCCTCACTGCCTACTCCCTGGTCTGATACTTCTGGATCAATTCATCATTCCCACTTCATCACATACCTTGAACTTCATTACCCTTCTTTGCAGATTTTTGCTCAAACATTTCAACTGCCTTCAACACCCTGCAACACCAAGACACCTCTAGTCTTCCAAAGCCTTGGAGTCCTTCAACACTGGCTAAGACGTTTCCTCTGGGGGCCTTTCCGGCTCAGCGTAAGCTCCTGCTATACACTTCCCAGTCAGCATTTTCTTCCTTGCTGCATTTGTTCCTTGCTACCTTCTATCAGAGTCGTTGGTATACATGCCTCCTGTCCCCTGCTACATGTGAACACATTTAAAGCAGGATTCATGCCTTAATCATCTTTACTCCTAACAAAAATGTTAACACACAGCTGAGGTGCTCAGATAGTCAGACCTTAAATATGGAACACATAATTCAAGCCTCCTTTGTTTTCCAAATGTGTATACTTATGAGAACCTCAAACAGTATAACTATATTTAACGTACAGTTAATAAATTGCCTTTATGGAAAATATCAAAATTTCTTTAAATGGGGTTATCTTGGAGAATCTAGACCATCTGATCCCTGAACAGACATTTGATAAATGGTTGTTGAATAATGAGCGCATGAGAGCAAACTATTTCTCCTCAGTATAGTGATGTGTGAATCCTTAGTTCTCCACTCTGTGTAAGCTAAACATTGAATTTTGAGATGAGACAAGCATGTAGTTAAAGACTAGTGGTCTGATGAAAGCGGAAATTAAGAAAAGTTTTGACCTCAAGGAGACCCTGTGAAGTGACTACGAAGAAGTGAAGCTATTTCCCTGCGTGACTGATGGAATTCTTCTGTTGCTGTGTAGTCACACACATTCTCATCATACCTCAGAAGTAAATGTGCTGACGGAAGACTCCTTTTCTCAGACTGATTAAAGCTATGCCAACATCTGAGCTGTCGCTGAAAACAAAGACAATTTGTAGGCAGTGGAACGTATTTTTACGAATGAAAGCACACCTACCAGATTCAGCTGCAGAGGGAAGTGGAGGATGATGATGTGAGAAATGCAATCACAGAGTTCTCTCGTTTGGGCTAAATTTGCCTTCACAACTTAAAGTTAATAATACTTTACCCCCAACCCCCAGGCCGTGTACCAGTATCGGTCCCTAGCCTATTAGGAACAAGGCCTCACGGCAGAAGGTGAATGGCGGGGCAAGCGAGCGAAGCTCCACCTGTATTTGCAGCTGCTCCCCAACATTACCATCGCCACCTCAGCTCCACTTCAGATCATCAGACATTAAATTCTCAGAGGAGCACCAGTCCCTGGTGCCAAAAATGTTGAGGGCCACTGCTTTCCCATGACCCTGTGGAAGAAACTTTTGTTTTACCATTCTATAGCACAGAGTTACCTGTGCAAGGGGAAAGGAAGCTTCTACACCTGCTCAAAGCAGGGACAGCTGGGGCTCAGGTCATCTCTCAGAACTGGGCTGAGCCTGGTTCCTAACCTTAGGAAAGACGCAGTGAGATGGGACATTATCCACGCCTCAGAACATGGGGCTGCCTGACCAGCTGCCTGACCGTGGACAACTTGGAAAACTGCCATCAGTCCTCAAGGGTTAGCAGGCGAAAATATCAGATTTTCAAAATCACCACAGTCTTAATAAAATAATGAATTGGAAAGTATTGGGTTTATCTTTAAAAAAAAAAAAAAGATTCCTAAGATGCTTACTTTTTAAACAATGTTGTAAAGCTTAGTCTTCTCTTAGCAGATCTCCTGGGAAGAGCCGATAAACAAAACGCCCTTGATATTTTGTCATTGGAAATTTAGCTAGAAAAACAAACTTAAGCAGTTTTAGTATTTGGTCACTGAATAGACTCTGGTTTTTATTATAAACGCCAGCAGTTTCAAAGATCTGTTTCTAGATGCCAAACGTTGGGGCCGGGAGCCCTGGCAGAGTTTGCTTTGAGAAGCATCGTGAGCGAGTCGTGGTACACGTCCTACCTGTAACCAGCCCCTAGCAAATGGAGGTTCTGATTAATTAGTGAGGAATCACTTCCATTAAAACCTTAATGGGTTCAGAATCAGCTAAATTAACAGCCAGAGAAACAGCCACAACTAAATTACATTCCACTGTTTCCAATTAAGTTGGAAGCATTGGGTGAGGTAACCACCAACATTACAAATTAGGAATCCTTGCCAAAAATGAACTCCTTCAATGTTTCTCAGACCATCAACGATCTCTGCTAATAGAATTAGTTTACTGAATGTGTACAGAAAAATGGAGTTAAGCAAGCCACTGAAAAGCATTAATTTATTCATTGAAACATTTCGTGCCAAAGGCTGAGCCCAGGTGTGTAGGTAAGACCTGGGATATGAGGCTCAGATGGGAGACCACCATGTAAAAAACAAGACAGCAGCATCTCTTGTTTATGGTTCCCATTGCCAACACACTTAAGGAATCATTGGTTGTCTGAAATCAAAGACAGCAACTGTCAGGCTGGCCAATTATATTGAACCCTTTGGCTCCTCTGTCATTGCTGGTAGTTTTGGGTAACTGGGGTCAAAACAACCATGATGTCAATATTTGTAAAGCAGTTTCCAGAGATTCTTACATGCTTCAGTCTCTAAGAGAAGCACAATCTTTAGGGAAAAAGATACAGTCTCTGTCCTGTAGTAAGTGAAGCTTGAGTGTCTACTTAGGAGGTTGTCAACAGACCACACTGCAAACTAATCTTTTATTTTAGGGGCTCTGGGAAGGGTCTGATGCCCCCAAACCCATTCCCTTCCTGCTGATATGTGTCCAGAATTCTGCTATTATAGCTTCATGTAGCTTTGAACTGAGGCTCCAATCAAATACCTCCTCAAGGAGAGACACTTGGCTATTATTATCTATGGAGGATTTAAGCAGACCTCAGGTGTGATGGAAACTTAAAAAATGAGTAAGATAAGTTTCTGTCTCTGACCTTACCATCCAGCCTGCCCCACCCACCCTTCAGCAAAGCTCCTTTCTTCCCATCTCCAGTGTCAAGGCTTTGAAATATTTCCTTTTATCACATCATTAAAGACCACACCTCTCAAGTCTTTGATTTATATGAAGATAGAAATGGCTGATATATATTGAATGAGTTAATTTTTTAAGGGACTTTTGTCTTCTTACTAAGATTCAAAGCCTGAACATGGAAATGCTGCAGCCAAGGGAGTTTCAGGAAGCAACCAGTGTCATGTCAAAAACTGTCTGCACTTTTGCACAAGGTGGACTTTGGTAGCTGGTCTCCAAAAATGGTCCCCAAAGAACACCTGGTATTCTCACTCTTCTGTAGTCTCACAGGTCTGGCCTATCATTTGGAAGAGTTTGTGAAAAATTGGTATTAATTCTTTTTTAAATATTTGGTGGTATTCACTAGTGAAACCATCTTGTCCTGGCTTTTATTTGTAGAAAGTTGTTGTTGTTGTTGTTGTTGTTGTTGTTGTTAAATTCACTCTCTACTTGCTTTAGGTCTATTCAGATTTTCTACTTCTACTTGAATTGATTTCAGTAGTTTGTGTCTTTCTAGGAATTTATCCATTTCATCTGTTATCTAATTATTGGCATACAGCTAGCTGTTCATTGTATTTTCTTATAATCCTTTTTATTTATGTAAAGTTGATAGTAATATCCCCTCTTTGGTTTGTGTTTTTATTAATTTTAGTTTTCTCTCTCTTTTTGTTTTTCATTTTGGTTTAGCTAAAAGTTTGTCTATTTTCTTGATCTTTTCAAAGAACCAACTTCTGGTTTTGTCAATTTTCTCTACTGTTTTCTATTTGACATTTTATTAATTCCCACTCTAATCCCTATCATTTTCTTCCTTCTAATTGCTTTACGTTAGTTGTTTTTTCCCCTGTGTGTTCAGGTGGAAAGTCAGGTTAATAATGTAAAAATTTTTTTTTTTAATATAGGCATTAACAGCTATACCTTTCCCTCTAGCCACAACTTTAGATCCGTCCCTTAAGTTTTGCTGTGTTGTGTTTTCATTTTCATTTATCTCAAAGTATTTTCTAATTTCCCTTGTGATTTCTTTTTGATCCATTGGTTACTTAGGAGTATGTTGTTTAATTTTCATACATTTGTGAATTTCCTAAATTTCTTTCTATTATTGATTTCTAAATTCATTCCATTGTGGTTGGAGTGCATACTTTGTACAATTTCAATTCTTTTAGACTTATTGTTTTATAGCCCAATATATGATCTATTCTGGAGAATGTTCCATGTGCACATTCTTGAGAAGAATGTATTCTGATGATGTTAGGAGAAGTGTTCTATAGATGTATGTAAAACCTAATAGGTTTATAATGCAGTTCAACTTTTCAATTTCCACATTGTCTAGTTCTTCTGGCCCATGATTTGATTTAATCAACAGAAGGTGTGATGGCTAGTTTTACAAAACAACTTGACTAGGCCACAGGGTCCCCAGATATTTGGTCAAACAACCCCCCTGCGTGTGTCTGTGAGGGTGTTTCTGGATGAGATTAACATTTGAACTGACAGACTGAGTAAAGCAGAATGCCCTTCCTAATGTGGGTGAGCCTAATGCAATCAATTGAAGATCAGAATGGAATAAAAAGGCTAAAATGGAACTTCTGCCTGACTGAGCTGGGACATTGATCTTTTCCTTTCTTTGGACTCAAATTGAAATAATGGCTCTTCCTGGGTCTCAATCATGTCAACTTTTGGACTGGAACTTTACATAATCAGCTCCCCTGGGTCTCAGTCCTTCAGACTCAGGCTGGAGCTACATCATCGGTTCTCCTGGGTTTCCAGCTTATCAACTATAGATCTCAGGCTTTCTCAGCCTCCATAATCACTGAAGCCAATTATATATATTGGTTCTGTTTCTCTGGAAAACTCTAATACAGAAAGTGTCAGAAGTGACATTCTGAGCCAAACATTAAGTTGGCCTAGCAGCTTCCACTATTGCACCTTTAGGAGCCCTGAGCTACCATATAAAAAATCTAGCTAGCTTGCCGAAGAGACCACAAAGAGAAGAGGGTCTTACACCACATGGAGAGTGAGAGAGGCCCAGATACTATGATGTCCCAGTTGAACTTCAGATGACTCTGGCTATAGCCAACATCTAATGGAGAGCACATGAGACATTCCAAGTGAAACCAGCAGCAGAATTGCCTAGCTGAGTTCCGAACATACAGAATCATTGGAGATAATGAAACAGTTGTCATTATGCAATAGATAACAATGACAGCAACAAAATCACAAATTACCATTATAATTGTTATAGCCACATTTACCAAGCTTTTTGCTCTTTACTGCTTATATCTCGGACTTTCCATTTAGGATTATTTTCCTTTTGTGCTGCACAATGAAATTTCAGTCAATAATGGACAGCATATATGATGGTGGTCCCATAAGGTTTTCATGGAGCTGAAAAAGTCCTATCAACTAGTGATGTCATAGCCATCCTAATGTCATAGCATGACAAATACCTACCACTGTGTTACAACTGCCTACAGTATTCAGTATGGTAACATGTTATACAGTTTGTAGGCTGGTAGCTATAGGGAAACACCCCCAAACGTGTCTCTTTAGCATAAGGATTATTTTAGGTTGGTTAATTTTAAGAAATAGTAGACACGGGAGAAACTCTGAAAACCAAGTAGAAGTTACCCTTTGTAAATACATTTACATGTGGAAGGTACATTTTCATTTATAAGAGTGTCTCTCTGGCTGTACCAGGAGGAGGCGGATGATCTTATCTCTAGAAAGTCTTGTCCATGCAGAAAACAAAGACTTAAATCTGCATAACAACCTTGTCCTTATTTACTGCGTTTGCTCTAGTAACCTCCCATAACTGACTTCCCCCTACTCTGCGATGGCTTCAGCCATTTTGGCCAGTTATTCAGTTTTCTTGGGTCTCTTCCATGAATATACTGGAAGTATACATGTTATTAAACTTTTGTTTTATGTGTGGTAATCTGTCTTTTATTACAGAGATGTCTCAGCCAAGAACCCAGAAGGATAGAAGGAAAATTGTTTTTCCTCTCCTACAGGGCAATAGGCTATTCCATATATATGCTAAGTAGACTATACCATCTAGGTTTTTATAAATGCACAATGACAAAATCACCTACTGACACATTTCTCAGAACTTATCCCATCGTTAAGTGCTGCATGACTATATTTTTTAGAAATTCTTTTAGTTTGTATCTCCTGGTGGCAAACTACTGTTTTTGTTTGTCTTTATTTCACCATTTTTCTTGAAGAATATTTTCACTGAGTACAGAATTCTAGATGTCATTTCACTGTTTTCTGTCTTCTATTTTTCCTATTAAAAAATCAAGTGTCACTCATTGGTAAGCAATCTGTCTTTTTTCTGTAGCTTCTTTTAATACTTTCTCTTTTTCGTTTGTTTTTCTATAGTTCTGTTAATGTGTTTGGTGTGAATTTATTATTATTACTTTCCCTTCCTTCTTTTGCTTATTCATCTTATTTTATTGTTTATATTATTTATAATTATTAATATTGGTTTAGCTTAGGATTTATATGGCTTCTTGTATCTCCTGCTCTCTTTTTAGAACTTTTTAATATCTAATAAATGTTCTCACTTACCTTGTATAGTAATGAGAAGAATGTAGTATTGGCACAATAGCCAAATGGAAAGAGACATATAGACCAATGGAACAGAACAGAAAGCCAGAAATAAACTCACAATTACACAGGCAGCTGAAAAATAATTGAAGTGATAGACCAGAGCAGTGAGGAAAGGATGAACTTTTCAATAAATAGTACTGGGGGAAAAAATAAATTTAGAGACTCAAATCACATATAAAAACCAATTCTAGATAGTCCTAAAAAACACTTTTAGAAGATAATAAAGAAGAGTATCTTCTCACTGTGTCAAATTAGGAAGCACGAAATGTCAATTTGTTTCATTTTAGGTGATGCTAATTTTTTTTTTTTACCCTGGAAAATATTGGTGTCTACCAAAATACTTCATTAGAAAGATATCTTAATTTTTTCTAAGGATTTTTTAAAAAACTATTGCTAAACAATTGTGTGTCCTGTGTAAACTATTAGAAATAGAGGGAACATTTGTTATTTTGCCTGCCCACTATCTATTCCCCTTCATCTGGTAACAGGATGCTTTTGGAGAAACTCCCACATCAGATGCTAATTTTTGTTGGAACTGACTCAGCCCTCACTTCTAGGGACAGGCTACCTGAACATGATTTCCCTGTGGCCCACAGTTATCAATTAAGAGGTGGTAATGTGACTCAAGTCAAATAATTCAGGTATGTATTTTTTTAATTTTAACAAACTGTTCTGTAGCTTAACACTGGTCTAAACACTTTAGAATTATTAACACATTTCATATTTGTAATATATGGAAAGGATGGTCCCATCATCAGCCACTGTACAGATTAGGGAGCTTGGGATGGAAAGGCTAAGAAGTTCACCCACGGCTGTATAGCTGATAAGGGACAGAGCTGGGATTTGAACCTGGGCAAGCTGGGCTGAGAGTCCATGCTCTTTACCAATATACTTACCTGAGCACCTATATGAGCACATAAAAAGAAGGCATTCTCTCTTCTAGTGGACGTAAGCTGTGGAGCTGAAACCTGGATGTAGACAACACAGGTAATGGAAGCCCTGAACTGAGGTCAGAGTGCTGGGCCTTTGAACTTCTGAATCAGCCCAGGCCATTCTGGGAAAGGTGAAACTTCAGTCCCTTAGACATGGCAATGACTGGCTGTGAGGCATCAACAGTCAAGGGAATGTGGCTGGGTCAGGGAAGAGATTATGAGTTGTATGCTCCAAGCTTCCGTTATAGTCCTTACTCATCTTACTGCCTGGATTCAAATCCTAATCTTTCTGGCTCCAAACTCCTGGCCACCTCCACTGCATATCCCCATTACCATGACTGTCAGGCTGGTGATGCACCCTGGGAAAGCTAAGGATCCTGTGTCCAGCTCCAAAAGCAAATATGCTTCCATCACACTCACAGCTGGAGCTCGTCTCTGGTAAATATATTCTCCCAAGTAAAAGATGCAGCTACTACTGACAAATATTACTACCTTGCACATTTCCCAGGTAGCCTATTAAGAAAGGGGTCATGCTGAGTAGAAATTTATGAACAAAATGATGAGAGGACAATAAAAAAACTTCATAGGAATCCTTCCAGCTATGCCAAGCACAAATAAATAGAAAGCGTTCTTACACTTTGCCAACTAGCTCAGACAGACTCAAAGGAAGAAAAGTTATTAGTTAAGGTTGAAAGGAAATTGGCAAGAAACATATGTGGCCTAAGGCATCTTTGCTCAAGAGTAGAACTCAATGTCCTTCCAATTAAGCGTGCTTATGCTATAGAATGATCCTTTCCCCCAATCTGCCCCAGTCCACCCTGACATTTTCTCTATTTCTCTCTTTCTTCTTTCTCCCGTAGCTCATGCATGCTTAGAAAGTGGCATCCTGCTTGTGACATGCTGTACGTCCATGGTCATGTCCACTCAATCCTTCTTCCCGGGACCTGCTCCTCCCTCCACTCCTAGTAGAGGACGGACTGCCTGCCTTTAGAGGTGCACACTTGACCTAGCCCTTCTCTAGAATTTTTTCGTTTGGAACCAAGGAAAGAGACACAGATCCTCTTGAATGGTAAAGAATCAGACGTAAAGCCAGGCCTCTCAGTGGTTATGTTTACTGCTGTGTGAAAAATAAAAACAAAAATCTGAAACCAATGTGCAGAAAAAGGGAAGGGTGAAAGAGAGTGCTGGTTGCATGCCCCGATTCCAAGGGTCCCCATACCAACCACACCCTTGTCTCATTGGAGATTGGTTATGAGAGTCTCACATTTGTACCTTTGCCCAAGCTAGCCAGAGTTAAATTTCTGTCCCCAGAGTTCCAATACATTCTAGATTCATAAAAACAGATGGGCCTTTGAGAGGATATTGGGTATAGCCCTCTGTCTCCAGGTAAGAAGGTCCTTAAAATAAAATGGCTAAGATACTTAAGACTCCCCAAAGAAGGAAACTCCGCTTTTTCTTTCACATCCTTTATTCGATAGTTAATTAACTTTATGATTAAGTATTTCCTGTTTTTCTCTTAGCCTCTATGTCTTTCGAGCTTCCTCTCTAGAATAGAACCCTGATTCTCCACCACCTGAGGTCACCAGGTAGGCTCAGGAAGTACCACTGAGATGTGACAAGCCCTTGTTTGCATGGGTGATGGGGTGAATTTGTTCCTCCTATTCCCTCTCCAGAAGTCTCAGGGTCTTCACTTAGAAGATATTCTCATTCAGTGTCTATACTGCCCTGGATAGAACCTCATGGGAGACTGGCAATAAAATCATTTAATTAGCTGATAATAGAAAACAGATCGGCACTGTTTGTATAACCAACCTCCTTTTACTTACACACAGAGAATTCATTGTCCTGTGGCTTTCTTCCAAACACATTTAAACATTCTGCGCAAGACCGAATTCCATCCTTTCTTTTTACAGTTTTTTTTTCCTTCTTTTTGGGATCTCATTAGATAGTTTAATCTTTCTCAACATGTAGAGCTCAAACCTCAAAATGATATGTGGGTGAGGCCCTGAGCAGCAGCAAGGGGAGTTATTTCTCAACTCCTGTACGCCAGGCCATTAATACATCCCAGTATTAAGTCTGAGTTTAAAATAACATGGTGACCTTTCCCTCTACTCTCAAGGACTTTCTGAGTCAAAACACTCAGGGCTCCCTGACAGTGTCTCAGGAGATGAATGCCACCTCGTTGATAAAATGGGTACCAAAGCCCCTGGCCCATACCCAGGACAGTTCTCACGTCTCCCATGACAAGGATCAGTGCAGGGCCCAAAGTGCCGCCATTCTTCTGGGGACCCACTTAAGGCCCGGTCTCCTCTGGGGCCGCTTTGATTTTTGAGGAGATACGCTGGGAGCCTCTGAAAGGTTCCTCATTCTTTGTGGACTAGCCAGAGTTGAAATAGACCTGTTTGAACAGCTGTGATACCAGGCACATGAGTTCGTAATATCCATTCGGTCGGGAATTTTTGATACGTCTTTGGGAATCCTTTCTATGCCAAGACCAGGCCCTTCCTTGCTTTAGGGAAGGAAGGCTTGGGGAGCATAAAAGAGAAACCCCTACTGGTTTCCTCCATCCATGGGGACAAGGAGGCTCACAGCTGTCAAGAAGCTAAATTAGATGGTGCAGCTGGGAAGGCTTGGAGCAGCCTTGGCCTTAGGCAGCAGGCTGATTATTATAGGGCCTAATCTTGATAAATGAAATCAGCAGAAAATCAGGGGTGGTTTTAGTTTGTTTGCTCCAACTAGCAGGTTAAAAAAAGCCTAAGGCAGGTGTGTATTCAACAACTATTAACAAATCTATAACAATAAACCCCTTAGACACAGGAGAAAAGAACAGCGCGACCAGCGACATTCTCAACTTCCCAAACCCTCCTAGTCCAAAAGGGCTAGAGAAATGCAATATATTTTAGAAGGTTTGTCGATGACTTTTCATAAAAGTAATATATTGGATTTCCCACTTAGATTACTTACTAAAGGGCCTGGGTAGGTGGAGATATGAAGCCGTTGGTAGCACAGTAGCCCAGAAGACGGCGTGGGATGCCAAGCCCGGGGAATTGGGAATTCCTTCTCCTTCCTCACTCTGACCCCTGCTACTGCTGCTGCCAAGGTCTGAGCCCTCATCATTTATTATGTGAGTTTGCTACATTTGGAAACAGTTTGGTGGAAAATTTTCCACACTCAGAGAGCCTTTAACTCTGAGTCTTTAATACATACATTCTTCCATGCCCTTACTTAATGCATTGAAAGGTTTATTATTGAAAAAGTTCATTTTGGATGCAGTGGAACTAAGAAGACACAGGGACAGTCCCCCGGCCCCAGAGGTTCTGGTCCCTGATGTGAGGAAGATGCAAGCGCAGGCCTAAGGGAGTTTCTTAAGCTCTGCGGCAAGCGTTAGGTTGCTTTGCCTCTCCTGCAGGCCATTTGCTGTGGCTTTTGGAGGATGGGACGGAGATGGGGGCGGGGTGAGCTGCCTTTCACGGGTGGAGTAAGTGTTCCCTCTGCTTCCACAATTAGGAGCCTGGCTCAGGCTCTGAAAGGTTTCTATTCTTCTCTCCCTCATGCTAGCAATGAGCAGGTCATACAAGCAAGTCGAGAGGTTTTGTTTTGTTTTGTTTTTTTTAATTTCTTACTTATTTCTCATGACAAAAGTAAGACATGTTAATTTGTTAATTTCAGGAAAATACAGATAAGAAAAAGCAAAGGCACCAGAATTCCCTCGTCTCAGAGAAATCACTATTAATACCTACTGAAGTGTTCATCTTCCCCAACCTTCACCTGTGCACGTACAATAACGAAATAATTTACAAGGGCTGAGGCTCCATGCTGCATGGTTTACAGCCATCATCCCACGTACTCTGCACAAGCCTACTTACTGGTCACTCCACTGTGTCCCAGCATGATGCACAGTCAGAGGGTGGGCTCTGGAGCCAGACCGCTGGAGGACCAAGCCCTGATTTGCCACCCACAGGCTGTGAGATCTCAGCCAGTCAGTGAACGCTCTAGGCCTCTGGTCTGCACCTGTCAGTTGCGGGCAGTAACAGTGTCAGCATCACATGGGTTGCCCAGAGGAATATCCGAGTCAATACGTGTAAAACATTTACTGCTTGCTACCTGTGAGTGCCCGGCTCATGGAGTCACCGATAATCTCCTTTTCAAAGATAATGGACATATGTTCAGGGACGTCAGTGATTTGGCCAAGGTCCCACAAGCAGTAAATGATAAAACCAGGTGTGAAACTTAAATCTCTTCTGACTCCAGGTTCTTTATGATATTATACGTGTGTGTGTGTGTGTGTGTGTGTGTGTGTGTGTGAGAGAGAGAGAGAGAGAGAGAGAGAGAGAGAGAGAGAGAGAGAAAGAGAAAGAGAAAGAGAGAGAGAAAGAGAGAGAGAGAAATTCCTACAACTGAACTATATCGTAAACATCTTTGGGTTGTTGTGTAATAAACACTCCAGCTCCTGCATATCCCCTGGACGTAGTCTCAGTCAGTGAGTAGAGTCTTGGGAGCTGACACAGGTCTGGCTTCATTCACAGCTGTGCTGCTCAAGCTATAACTGCACAAGAGTCCGGCAGGCTCTGGTTAACACACAGATTCTGAGTCAGGAGGTCAAGTGGGGGCCTGAGACTCTGCATTTCCAACACATTCCCAAGGGAGGTGGTTGCTGCTGGTCTGGGAACCACACTGCAGAAAGGTTTTCGAGAATTTTGGCCAGTGGATCTGCTTTATCCTGCACCTAACTCCTGCTGACTCTTTTGTTTACACAAGTCACCTCCCATCTCCGCTCATGTCCTGAGTCTGAAATTCTGACTCCATCTGCATTGCTCATGACAGCATCAGAGCTCCTGAGGAGGGCTCCCCGGCTGGAGCACGGTGCCCCCCGCCCCCGGGAGTGCTGAGTCCCAGTGTTCCCAATCGACAGTCTCAACCCTGGGGAGCTTTGCACAAACACTGCTGGGGCTGCACCTGATCTGCATTGTCTCAACCACCCCCCCCCCAAGAAAACAAGCCTCCCCTCGGGAGCCAAGCACAGATGCTGGTGGGGATCGTGAGGGCTGCGGGAGGCACCACTTGGGGAAGGGGTCATCTACCTCCCACCGACAGGCTGCGGGGACACTCCCCAGTCTGAAACCTCCACAGTGCTGATGTCATCTCTCAAGCCCACGGCAAGACAAATCACTATTCTGCCACGTTTTTATCTGGTGCCATCTGAAAGCCCATCCTTCAGACGGGACATCTTCTAGAATATGAAGAGGAAGTTACCCTTGACCCACTCTGTGGAAATTCCAGATAGTGGCCAGAGAGTATGACACACAAGCGAAGAACTGTGAGTGTGGCAATGCGGAGTGATTGTTTATGGGAGTGGGACAATCTGAGCCACCCAAACTTCAGACGTGCAGGGAAATTCTGTCTTTAAAAGGTCTTTCACTGTAATTTTTCCATGATGGGACCGGCTTCACACTAAGAATTAGGAATTTCTCTTCCCTTTCTTCCTCAGGAAACCCTCTTTCCACAGTAGGCAGAATCTGTGGGTGTTGCCTGGGTTTGCTGCTGTTTTCACCTCTTTAGAACTAGCTCCCTGTCTAGGAATTTTCCACGGCAAAATAAACCTCAAGCCTCATACTAGCAAAGTACATTCATTGTTACCTCAATTAGAACAAGTGAATTCCTTGGAAATTCCCATGGCCTTGGCCAAGACATGAATGGGGCGGGTTTGAAAAGTTCCGGATTCCCTTTTTTCCACGCCGGCCAAGGGCACATTTCTCCAGCACAACATCATGTCCCCCTCAAAATATTAACGCCCCAGATCGGAGGCCTCTGTAAGCCTCCTTAGGTCCTGAACTTAGCACGAGAAGACCCAATGTCAAAAATAAGCGGAGCAGCAAGGTTATTTATTAAGCTGAGCCTGCAGTGTTGGGGAAACTTCCTGTTATCAGGTGTCTGAGAATGCAGTCAGGTCAGGTCCCTCCAGGCCTGTGAGCAGGACACTGCCTATGAACCACAGGTCTGATTTCTGGGCCAGCACCTGCGCAGAAGAGCCCAGCTAGGGGTCAAACTCAGACTCCATGTCAGGCCTGCACCCCACCCTCCCTGGGCTATGTGATTCCTCTGAATCCATGGTTCTTTAAAATGGTGATAATGATACCTGCCCTACCTTTCTCCTGAGAGTAAGAAAGCATATTTAAAAGTGATTCGAAGCCTGTAAAGCAGTGGTCCCTAACCTTTTTGGCACCAGGGACCAGTGCTCCTATGAGAGTCTAATGCCTGACGATCTGAGGTGAAGCTGAGGCGGTGATGCTAGTGCTGGGGAGCGGCTACAAATACAGATGAAGCTTTGCTTGCTCACCAGTCACCTCCTGCTGTGTGGCCCAGCTCCTAACAAGCCACAGACCAGTAACTGGGCCCACAGCCCAGGGGTTGGGGACCCCTGCTATAAAGTGTGCTCCGTGCATAAAGTCCAGGCTTATTATGAAGATTAAGTTAAATGAGAATATAAAACGCACACACACAATTGTATTTCAGTAAATATTTAACAACTGGCTTTCTAGAGAGGAAAATGCTCCGATTTTTAGCATTTGCCAGTTTCTATGCTATAAATATTCCCACCTTGGCTGATGTCAAAGAACAGGGTGACGTCACTGAATATCAAGTTGAGCAGAAATGTGTGTAATTGACTCTCGCCAGGGGGTGGAGCCTGCAAAAGCACACCACTGGTTAGGTATTTCACCCCCGCATAGATGAGGCCCTGAGCACAGCACCTGAAAAACGGGAGCGCTGACGCCCTTCTTCTGCTCATTATTAATTCAGCAGGAAGAGGTTCTCACCTGGGAAAATGGCAGCTACGCTGTCTGCTGACGCAGAATCACTGGATGGTGCATGTTCTCAGCCTCCCAGGTGATTCTGATGCACCGCCCTGACTAGGAAGCCCAGCATCACACCGCAGCCTCCTCGGGAGCAGGACTATGTCTGGCTTTGGTTCGTATCCCCAGTTCCAGAACAGGGCCTGACCCATTCGATCCTTCTCTAAATGAAGTGACGGCAGCTGATCATCTACGGCTAACACGGTGCAGAGACGTGTGAGGAACGAGGTCCCTTGCCTACGGCCATTTGCGCCACGCGGTTTCTCTCCCCTCCTGGCATGTCATCCCTGCTGACCCGCGTTGCTTCTTAAGTGCTGGTCACATGCCCTCTTCCCCATCACCCATCCTGGTTCTGCTGAGTCCCCTCCCAGTCCTGCGGGGCCCGTACCCACTCACTCCACTTCTCTGAGTTATCCTCTCCTGTCCCAGGAACCATTCCTTCTCCCTGTCCTGGGAGCCCCTTAGGCCAGAGGCACCAAACTCAGCCCAGCAGTGGAGGGTGTGAGTGCAGGCATGCTGTCTCTCCACTGTCTTCTGCATCTGCCTTCTTCGTCTAGGACAGTGTCCATCCAGAACGGGCCCTCAGTAAAAGTTTCTTTGAATTAAAAAAAAAAAAAAAAAGTTACTAGGACAGGACTCCAGGAAGGGAGGAGAGGAAGGCATTCCAGGTGAATTAATTAGCCCAGGAAAGACCTGAAGTAGTTGGAGCGTCCTTGGCTTAAGTACAATAATAGCAAAGGAAAATTGATTTTTAAGCCAAAAATGTTCACATCTCCATCCATCACAGAATATATGCCCCACCCATTTTTATGGTCTTTTTCTGAGTCGTGCTTGCCAACATAAACTACCAAACTCTCTGGTCTTTCTCAAAGTAACCTGGAGAAAAATGAGAAGGTGGAATTCTCCAGGAATGGAATGAAAATTTCCAAGTCACCTGTTTTAGGTACAAATACAACGATCAAAATTTTCTCAGCCCAAATAGAATAGGCTACTAGGCTCCCTTATCGGGAGAAAGGAACAGCCTGCTTATAACCAGGGTCATCGTAGAAAACTACAGCCTAAAAGCTACAAAAAACAGTCCTGATGGCTGAACTCCTGAGCTGAAAGTTAAATGTTCTTATACACTCAGAACAAGTATGACTTCCCTGATTTTAAGAAAAAGAGGGAGAGAATTAGTGTTTATTAAGCACCTGATAATGTTTAGCCTTATGAAGGTTGTGTGCTCAACACATAAGCCCTAAGCTGCACCCAGCCCAGTGAGGTTATGTCCTTGTATTCTGTTGCGAAGATGAGGTGCACACGCCGGGAACCTTACGAGACACACCCAAGGACACGCCATCTGTGAACCGCACAGGCAAAACGACCATCGTGTTGCCTGGCTGCAGCCTTGGACAGAGATTCCAGATTTACTACTCTTATCGCTTTCCTGTAGATCCTCCACAATGAACCCCAGGAAGAGTCATCAAGACCACAAGGGAGCTGGCCCCCCTCCTTCGCCTTCCTTTGAAAGGCCCCTCCACAGAAGCGAAGCGTGAGGAGAGAGACGGGAGGAGCAGTGTTTAAGGCAGGGAGGAGGGGGACCAATGACTGGACAGAAATTCTTAAATTCACAGCTATTGAGTCTTTAGGTCTATGGGCTTAACACCTGGAGGAATGATATTTAAAAAAAAATAGAGGCGAGAAATGATCATTTAAATCAAAATGGAAGGCATAGTCCATACTGGCACTTCATTGCTGCAGTGTCCTTGGATTCTCTCAGTCCCCAGGCATTAGTCATTGTGAGCCGCACCTGACCTCTGCCCCCACCTCCCCCAGCTAAGGTCCTGGAAGGAAGGGAGTGGGCCTCATTCATCTTAGAACCCTCAGGACCTAGTAGACAGAGTTGCTGGCAGAGAGGAGTGTCAAAAAAACAAAGCTTGTTGAAAGAAACTTTTTTTTCCCCCACCTTTATTCCCAGGATAATCTTTTGGCATCTTTCAACTAACTCACTCCCTTCTCCTCCAGGCTAAGTGTCCCCACTGGTGCCTCCCAGCCCCCTTTGCTTATGCGCCTATGCATCACAGGGTTTTAGCACTCACAGGACTGCAGTAAGAGAATCTGTTTATGTCCTGAGTCAGACTATCCATCCCTTAAAGCCCGAGCAATTTATTAGCGAAGTTTATACCCTAAACACCTTGCCTAGTGCCTGATGTACAGGGTGCTTATTAAACATCCATTAATTAGAACTGGCTCTGGCAAAAGTTGCTGGAAAAGTGAGTTTCTAACTTTTGAAATGTTTAAATATACTCTCTGCAACTTTGAGCAGAAAGTCCCATTAGGACAAGCATTGGTTCAAACTTGTTATCTGACATGGCTCTAAACACGGTTCAGATGGCTTAGTTCCTACAATAGGACTTGTGTATGTCTAGGCATTTGAGTATTCGTTCAGAGCTTCATTCAGAGATCGTTCTGGAATTACCTGTGACTAAACAAGGGGAATGAACATAAACTCTTTTAGTATGATAAATTCACAGCCTTACCAAGGAAAAACCGACCAGCTGCATCCACTGTGAGGTGTGATGTGAATGAGCAAGGGCCTTATAGGCGGCTTCCAAACCTCCTGCCCAGGTCACGGCATCACAGAAAGCAGAGCTGGAAGCTGGGGTGCTCGTTTCTGTACTGCAGGGCTTCTTAGAGACATCCGACATCTAACTTCCATGAAGAGATAGGAACATCTTATTTCCCAGACTTCTTTGGCCACAGAGTCCTCCTACAGTAGAGTTTCTATTAACACCTTCTGTCTGGATAACGCTGCACCACATCTTGATCTGCCTTCGCTACGTTCACTTCCACAGACTTTGCTGACCACCTCCTCACTGTGCCCAAGGTGATGCTCTAGGAGCAGGAAGGGCCACCCAGAAAATGATGCACAGTCTGCCTCTTGGAGCTCTTGGTCTCACCTGGGAGATCAGAGGAGGCAGAAAGCAAACCAGGATGAAGGTCACCACATGACGAGTACCCTAGGCAAGGCCAGAGTAGTGACGGGGGGTGGTGTAAGGTGGAGAGACAGAGTACCTGACTTAGGGGGCTGGCGGGGAGTTATGTAATGGGGAGAAAGCCTGAGAAAGTGGTTTGGGGTCCCATTATAAACGTCACAAAAAAGTTTGTATTTCATGTAGAATTCTGAAAGGTCTTAGAGCAGAGGAGTGACACAATTACAGCCATATTTTAGATCATAGAGGCTTCTTAATGCTTATTATTATACGATCTCTTAGTTCACAAATAAGCAGTCCCCAACATTTTTGGCACCAGGGACTGATGCTCCTATGGGAATCTAATGCTTGATGATCTGAGGTGGAGCTGAGGTGGTGATGCTAGCTAGCTCTGGGGAGCGGCTGCAAAGTCAGATGAAGCTTTGCTCGCTCACTTGCCTACCCGCTGCTCACCTCCTGCTGTGCAGCCCAGTTCCTAACAAGCCACGGACCAGTACCGATCTGTGTCCCAGAGATTGGGGACCCCTGCTCTAAAGAGATGAGTGATTTTGACATAATACGGTATACAGTGAGAGCATATTGAGTTTAACTTGTATGTCATTTGACTATCTTAGAAACAACAATGAAAAAGTTTTCCAAAGAAGACATATTTTATAATTATTAGTGAACATTATGGATTGATGTTATGAAAGGAAAGATGCTTTAAAAAATTGCTAAGATAAACTTAACAACTTAGAGCACTCACATATTATGTCATAGTTCTTGATACAGGAGTCCAGGGACAGCTCGGCTGGGCCCTGTACTTTAGGGTCTCCCACCGGACCAGAATCTAGGAGTTGGTGAGGGGCAGGGTCTCATCTGAAGGCTCATATAAGGAAAGACCTGCTTTCGAGCACAAATGTTCTTGTCAGTATTATTTCTCAAGTGCTCTTAGACTGAGGGACGTCCCCAGATCCTTGCTTCCTTTAGGGCTTTGTCGACTGTTGGCCCAGGGCCACCCTTAAGTTCCTGACCCCATGGACCTCTCCAACATTGTGACCTGCTTTATGAAAGCCAGCGAGGGAGACAGTGTGGGTGGGACAGGAGCCACTGTCTTAGGTAACAGTCACGGAAGTGGCATCCCTTTAATGTTGCCAATATTTTATTGGTTAGAAACAAACTATTCAAGGGAAGGAGATTACAGGACTCCAGTCCTAGGAGTTAGAGCTCATTGGGGGTCATCGTAGCATCAACCTGATGCATCTATGGTTCACTAAATCCCTAGTGGAAAGTAAACTTATGAGACACTCATAACATTTTAATAATTATATCCCAAATGAACCTATGGAACTTAAGATCAGTGCAGGAAGCATTTTATTTTGGTGGAATGTCACAGTCAAGGATAAGTAACTCTGTGTCTATGACTGACTCCTTTGTAAGTTGGGACACTATTGTAAGAACAACTATGGGGGAGAGAAAGTGAACCTCTTACCTCAGTGGACCCCTCTCCCTGCCAGACACGTCTCTGTCCTCAGGACCAAGCTCAGCCGGTCTGCTTTCATTCACGTTCTCAGACTCATGCGAGCTCTGGGAAAGCAAAAACACTCTTTTATTCTATGCAGATGAAATAAGATACTCTCCACTCTGTCTGATTCATACCCCTTCCTAGGATTGCCTCTTTCACACAAGGAATGTACCGGCTACCTTCCTGAAGATGAGAAAACAAATGCCATCAGGGATGATTTGTGATTCTTGTGATTCACAGAGGAAGAAAGGAAAGAGATGGGAGGGTTCATCTGGATGTGTGTAGCAGCTGGAGAAGGACAGTAGGATTGGCCAGCTCAGGAGATGGCTCATAAAATACAGTGTCTTTGATCTGTGGGTCACCAGTTTATTTAGGGTTGCCCTGAGACATTCCCTTGAATTATGTGTTTTTGGAATTCTTCCAGAAAAGCTTAAAACCCTGGGGTACTTTTTTCTTTTTTTGCAGTGGGCTGGATTTTGATTTATCATTCCCCGTGCAGTTGTGGGTGAGCTTTCACCTTCATTTGTTCAAAAAACATCCAGGCACACACAAGCGCTCTCCCTAAAAGTGGTGGTATGGGGATCCTGCCAAGATGTGGCTATTGGGGTTCCTATTACAACCTCGAGGGAAATCACCACCCCAGTCAGAGCTGTGAAGTGGAGGGTCTCAAGGCCTTGCTATTCAACTTGCCATCAGACATCAACAGGGACATTTTCCATCAAACTACAGAGCCCAGAGGAAATGCCACAGGATATTAAACATGTCAACACTATGCTTTTCAAGAAGAAATGTAAGAAGCTGGCTTTGGTCACCAAAATGGCCTCACTCTATCAATGACTCAGTGTTGGCCAGTTTCCCTTAGGTTAGTACCCCACAATTTATCCAGACAGCAATGTGGAAAGGCACAGGATCTTAACTGTTAGACAAAAGAAAATAAGATTTAGAATATAATGTCAAATTATCCACATTTTGGTCTTAGAGTTGTAACATGTTATGTTTTGTTTAAGGAGGTGTTTGGTGAAGAGAGGTGGATGGAGAGTTAAAGTTGCATGGAGTTAAATTTGGGTTTGCGACGCAAAGTTTCACCTCAAAAAGCAGTACGCTTTCCCAAAAGTCAATTTTATGATTTGCAAGGAAAATTACTTGAAGAGTTCAGGTCTCCTCAAAAAGAAGAAGAGGCCAAAGAGGTAGGAAAGTGGGAGGATTCGGAAGGGGGAAAGCAGATATTCAGACTCACACCAAGAGCAGCTGCACTGTTCCTAACATTTTAAAGCTTTTTTAGTACGAAATACAATGCGCATTCAGAAAAATGAGCAAAACAAAATGTATAGCTCAATGATTTGGCAAAAGAACATTGTTACTCATGACCCAAGTTAATAAATGATATTGCTAACTGCCCAGAAGCCGTCATACACCCTCCTAGTCGTCACCCATGTACCCATAAGAGTGACCACTATCGCTCTGTTGTGGTAATCACCTCCTGGCTTTCTTTTACAGTTTGACACCCAAACGTCATTAAGTATAATATAATTTATTTTCATCTGCTCTTTGAACTTTGTATTATATACATGAAAACACAAGTATGCATTTTTTTTTAAATGTCTGGCTTCCCCTGCTGAACATTATGCTTAAGAGATTCACTCATGTGGTGTAGCTGCAGTAACTTCACTTTCGTTGGTGCGTATTGCTCCACTGCACGCCTGTTCCACTGTTTATGCGTCCATTTCACCGTAGAGACATTTGGAGTGATTCCACTGGGGGCTATTATGGATAATGCCGCTCTAAACATTCTTATATGAGAGTTTTGGTGCATGTGTGCCTGTGTATGTGTGTTCATCTGGGGTAAAAGTGTTGGGTCTTAGGGTATGTTTTCTAGAATGTTTTTATCAATTTATGTTCCTATTGACAATGTTAGAGAGTTGCTAGTTTGCTGTTACTCCACATCCTGAGACTTAGTATACATAGTCATTTCAATACCAGCCATTCTGTTGAGTATGTGGTCAACTCATTGTGACTTTAATTTGCATTTCTCTGGTGACTGTCTGAATATAATTTGTAGTTTCATTAGCTGTTTTTTAGATTCTCAGTTTTTTAGTTGGGTTGTTTTCTCCTATTGTTTTATAGTGTGTGTGTGTGTGTGTGTGTGTGTGTGTGTGTGTGTTTACATATTCTGAATACACATCCTTTTTTTGTTTTATGCATTGCAAATATCTACTCCCACCTTTTTGCTTTCATTCTCCTTGTCATGTCTTTTGATGAACAGAGCTCCTAATTTTAATGTAGTCCAACATGTAAATTTTTTTTCTACGGGATTAGTGCTTTTGTGTCCCATTCATATCTCCCGCCCCCGCCCCCTCACTGCCAATGTCACAAAGATATTCTCATATATTATCTTCTAGAAGCTTCACTGTTTCACATCTAGGCCTACAATTCACTTAAAACTGATTTTTATGGATGGTATGGGGTAAAGGGGCAAGATGCCCTTTTTTTCTATATGGATATCTAAATAACAGCACCATTTCTTGAAAGATCATCCCTTCTCCACTGTTTGGCAACCACCTCTGTCATAGATCAAGTGTCTGTATATGTGTGAGTACTTTTGGATTCTGCAGTCTGTTTAATTGGTCTATTTGTCCTTGTATCAATATCACACTCATAATTGCTGTTGTATTGTGTCAGTATCTTGTAGTGTTAGGTCTTCAACTTTATTCTCCAGGATGGTTTTAGCATTCTCAGCCCTTGAATTTCCATATGTGGTTTAGAATCAGATTTTTAATTTCCACAAAAACATCGACTAGAATTATGATTACGATTATATTGAATCTATAGATTGATTTGAGGAGAAACCATCTTTACTATATTTTTTACAATTCACGAGCATATTATTTCCCATCAGTTATTTACTTAGGATTTCTTTAATTTTCCTGAAAATGTTTTAGTTTTCTGTTGAAGTATTTGCCATCTTAAAAAATACTATTTCTTAAGTATTTGGGTGCTTTTTTTGCTATTATAAATGGTATCACTAAAATTATTTTCCTTTTCAAAATCCCTGCAGATTTGTATATATGTAAATTGAGAAGTTGATTTTTAAATCTATATGGAAATTCTGAATTTAAGAATCTTTTTAATCAATTCTGAAGAATTTTTAGCTGTTACTGTTTAAATGTCTCTTCCCCATTCTCCCTAATATCCTTCTAAAATTTTCATTAGACATTTTTTCTGGAAATCTGATCTCCATTTCTCTTAACTTCTCTTTTATTTTTCTCCCTTTCTGATATGAATGTGCTATGTTCTATCCTTCCCGTCACTAATTCTCTTCAACTTAATCTGTTGCTTAACCCAGTGGTTCTCAAAAAAAGGCAATTTTTCCCTCCAGGAGACACAGCAATGTGCAGAAAGATTTTTATTTTTCATAACTGGGAGAGGCATGCTACTGTTGTCTAACAGGTGGAGGTCACAGATGCTAATAAACATTTTTTTAAAAAGAACTTCTTCTATATTCTGTATTTACTAATTCCAGCGTCTGTGGCCTTTGCCAATCTTATTATGTTGTTTGTTTCAACTGATTCTTACCCATGGTGTCATACATACTATTTTTCTGATTTTTTATTATGAATTCATATTTCTTGGAATCTTATTGTAGTAAGCATTGAACTCTATGTTCAAAGTGCATTCCTCTAAAGAGGTTTATTCTATCAAATATCTGGTGGCACATCAGTCTGGGTGTGCCAGATAAAACTTTTGGCTTTAGGCCACACAGGGAGTATGAATTCCAATAAAAGAGTAGCCTTATGGTTAGGAAGTATCAGAGAAGACTTTTTTTTTCTTTTTCCCCTTAACCCACAGCCACATCTTAGACAAGTCCCCATCAATATCCCTCTGAGGAGTGGGGTTTTTGCTGCATTTGTTCCACTTTTCATGGAGAATTGTCCTGGACACAGAAGGTCCACAAGCCAACCTACCACCCTGCTGGATCCTGGGTTTCATTCCCTGTCCCCAAGCACACTCAACCCATTAATACAGTTTACCTGCCAGGAATGAGTGGATGACTTCAGGACACACACCACCTTTAGCATTCACTTACCGCTCTTGATTCATGCTTTATGGCCACCAAGAATTTCCCTATCTCACCACCAATTCAGCCATCCATTTAAAAGGAAATTTTTAAAAAATGTTTTATCCAACATATTTACTTATTGTAAATATGGGTTTCTCTGGATTTCTAGTCAGTCAGACTGCTGGCAAATGAAATTGATACATATTTTATTATATTTTGCTCCAAGTGTACATTTTTAATTACTATGGTAATTAATAATAATTATTAACAGTACTAATTATTCACAATAAAAGTAACAATACTCTATATAGAGACCTTTAGTTTTCAGGGCATTTTTTTTCATTAATCTTCACTGTCAGTCTATGACAAAGCAATACAGAAATTATGTTCATGTTATAAAGCTCAATTATGTTCAGTAATTCTCAAACACAGATAAGCATCAGAATCACTTTTGCTCAGTCCTAATGGACGTGAAATCTCCAAGGTTTAAAATAAGATTTTTTTGTTTTTTTGTAAAATGATTTAGATGGCTCTGATTCATGACCATGGTTAAAAAATCCACCAGACCTTAAAAAAAATCCACTAGACAACTCAATGAACATAACTAGGGCTTGAATCCAAGAATTCTTACTCTAATTATTCACTCTTCTGTCCTCTCTCTGAGCTAATTTTGAAACCAATTGTGGTATAGACACTTGACTCAGATAAACAGAAATCAAAATGTCAGTTTTATTATCTTGATGTGTTATCACATGTGGTCTCCCTCATACTTCTGAAGTCTAGCTCCTGGATTAATCCATAGAGGAAGACTTTGGGACTATAGAGCAGATGCACATCTCAACCCAGAATTACTGGCCCATTGGGGGGTGGGGCATCTCTTAGACAAGCCTGGGCCTTGACTCAAGTGTGTTGCCATGGAAAGCAGGGGCTGGAAGAGAATGCAACTTCTATTTTGGCAGTAGAGGAGAAAGAGGGAGAGAAGGAGAGAGGGAGAAGGAGAGAGAGAGAGAAAGACAGAGACAGAGACAGAGAAAGGAGAGGGAGTCAGTCTTTTCTGGTTTCTTGAGTCACAACTCTTGCATTGGAGTAGAGTGGAGAGAGGCTAAATGATTAAATTGTCCCTCCTATTTTCCCTCCTAATCTTTAGAATAAAAATTCTCTCTTCAAAGGAAATTAAGGAGCGGGGGAATAAGTGTTCCTCCCAACAACTCCTACATCTGACTCCATTTTCTCATAAGTTCCACCCTTAAAACCAGACAAGAAGGGACTTTGCCTAGGCCTTTCACTCTACAAGGTCCCTCTGCCCCTTCCTCACAGGACTGAGGGGACGTGTTCACCTAGAGCCTGTACTACCCCCAGCTTCCAGACCAAGCTTAGGCACCTGGGACCCCAGAGTCTTCTGTCAAAGGCTTAACGTCTGCATCGTGGGGCTCTTCCCGGGCACGCACTCCTGATGGTAGCGTGGCCTCTGGCCTATGCCCTTCTAGTCAGAGGGGCAGCTTGCAGTGCTGCTGGTGGTATGTCGGACCTGACACCGCTCTGTGGCGTGCACACAGGGGCACACGAGGCCCCTGCAGAGCAGCGGGGGACAGAGAGCGCCGGTTCTCCGAGCACCGCCCTCTTCCTGTCTGGAATTCTGAGGTTTTGAGAATTCTCAATTAAAATATGGCCTTCCAAGTCAGTATAAAGAAACATGTGTCAAGATCGAAGCATAAAATAAGTTTTATTGAACAGTTTCTTAGCGTGATTTACAACTTTTAATATTTAGATATGCGGTATGTGGGCCTCCACTTGTGCTCTGGCTCTCTGAGTCCCACCAGGTTAAAGACAGGCCTACGTGCATGTGCTTCATTAGAAAGCTTAATGAAGTTAAAAAATCCTCTCTCCCCCTCTCTTTGAGATATATATATATATATATATATATATATATATATATATATATATATATGATACATACATATCATAGTCCAGAAGGATATGCAGAAAAATATTAACATGTTTATCTTCTACAGGGATAGATTTGGGGTGATTTTTTTCTTCTCATATTTTCTAACTTTTTGGCAGTGAGCATGGGTGGAACTTGTATAATTTATTAAAGGGAGAAGGTGAACATTAATCAGGGCATTACTACCTCCCCCCCTAAAAAAAATAATAACCCTGCATCCTACTGATTATAGTCAGGAGAATCAAATTAGTATGCAGAGTACACTCTAGTTCTGTTGCTGAAAGTGCTATTTTTGTGAAAAAGAACTGTCGAGGCATAAGCAGGTTTTCTGGCCAGGCAGCTGTAAAAATACCAGGACAGCTTTTATCAACCCTGGCACCAGACATCCCATAGGCCAAATTGATTTTAGTGAGGAGAGTGATGAAGGGCACACAGAAGACTGGAAAAAAGTCTGCAGCATTGTTTCTTGAACCACAAGGTTATGATCGCACGGGGATCACAGAAACTGGAGCCGACTTGCTGGATGTCCCCATTTGGGGTGTCCACCAGTCCCTGAGACCCAAAAGACCACCCACAATGCCCTTTTCCCTTGATCATAACAAGAACTAAAAGTGCACAGTTGCTCACAAAATACTTCGCACACATCATCTGATATGACAGCCACAGCAACCCTGCCTGGTGTGTAGGGTGGCTATTTGCAATTTCCAAATGAGGAAATGGAGGCCCAAAGAAGTTCAGGGGCTCAGGTGTGGTCATGGCTACCGGGTGGTGAGGCTGGGACTTAAGTCCAGGTCTTGTCACCCTGAGTTCATCCTGACCAGTCAATTCCCCATTTCATCATTTTTCTACCTACTCATCCTTATCATCGTTTCTTTTTCCTTTTCCAAGCACTAACCTGAAAAATTCAGATGATAGGAACTTGGTTTTCTTCCTCTTTCGCTTCATAAAAATCCACCACAATCTCTCCTTTCTCCCTTCTCCGATCTGCACTGGCAGCCCAGGAACAGGGAAGGATTGCTACGGCATGAAAATGCTGAGGCTCGCAACACTCTGGCATTGTGGCCCAGTAGCACTGAATGTCATCATCAAGCTCCCAAGAGACGTACAGAAAAGGTTGTGTCCATGCTTATTATCCAGGGGTTTCTAAGGTCCCCTTACTTACATTTATGTCTATTAAGCCTTTTTATTTTCAAACCACTCTTACGCGCATCCTCCCGATTGATCTTGTAACGTATCTGTCTTATGGATTACTGACAGCCCACAGGGAGGTTAAGGATGTCCTCAAGGCCCTCAGCAATAGTCTTCAAGAAACCCTTCTCTGTGAACAGCATGTGTGGTCATTTCTATATGTCTGTAGATACTGATGCTCATTTGAGCCCTCAGTCTGGAAAATGTCAGCAAGGCCTTAATGACATTAACATGATTTACCTCCCCCCACCGCTCCCCCCCACACACCCTTCCTGGCAAGACTACCACAAAAGAGTCAAAAATGGCTGACACTTACCCGTTCAGAAGCCCACTTGAATCACATAAGTTTTCCACCTTCCAGCCCTGGGCGGGAGTCCCTTTTCACAGGTCACAATGTTGGCACAGAGCCAAGAGATAGTGCAGTTGACTCACAGGTCACTACAGTTCATAAGAAGTCAGAATAATAAAAAGGAAAACAGATCTGACACCACCAGCAAGGGAAAAATCTGTGTTGTGCTAAGCGAACTAATTACAGCTGAATCATGTGGGAAGGGTAAAGACCTTGCAGAGCAAAGCTAAGCTCAAGGCCAGGGCCACGTAAAATGTCTAACCCCTCTACTAAGAGTTTGCAAGATCTTCTCAAAATTGACATTAACTTATTCTCAAGTCAAAGAAAACAACAAAATCTGCTCAAGTGAACTCTTTATTAACCACTTTATTAACCAGGGGGAAAGAGGTGCATTATGATAAAATGAGCACTAACACACAACATGCAAGCACACACACAAATGCACTCATAATTGATCTCTAGATTGGCTTAGTGGCAAGCTGCATATCCAGAGTAAAAAGTGCTTCTTTGTCCACTAAACTACTGCAATTTAAAAAATAAAAAATTTCAAGATAAGCTCAGCTTTATAGTTGACTTGGTGAAACCTAATGTAGCTACAATTATTCTTAGGCCTTGGTCTGTGAATGACTCCACAAGAGTTAACAGCGAGCCAGCACTACCTTCGGCCCATAAGGGATTACTCTTTTATTAGTATAGTCTTGGGATTAGTGGAAATGTCTGTCTAATGAATGCAGCTACTATATTTGAGCACATGCCTGAATAAGCTACTTGTTGATTGAAACCTATCTATTTATAAGCACTTTCTGCACGTTGTGAAAAATCCATCTGTATCACCACAGCATGGCGCCCACCATTGGAATAAAGGCTCTTTGCAGTTTCACTATAAGGTCTGTGGAATGAACAGGCAGAAAGGAAGTGTGTTGCATCCACTTAACAGGTTTTATTCCTCACTCTTGGCCAGTAAAGTAGAGTTACCTTATCTAAACAGTGATGTAGATTGATGTGGATGTTATAAAAACAGAAATGGAAAAAAAAAAAAAAGAACACTTTTATTCAAGACTCACCCAGGGTTTTAACCTAGTAGATTTACTATAATTTGGAAAAATGGTCACGAGTAGCCCACACTAGCCATACCTCTGCGATGTCACAATCTTTGAATGCAGCCTAGAAAGTAGGTGAATTTACTACACATATTGGGTATCATTTCTTCACATTTCTACTTATGAATAGCACACTAAGAGCACGAAGAGAAGAGCCTTGATATACAATCAGTCAATGCTTTCAATGTTTCAGGTCCTCTTACCAGACTGAGGCTCCATTTGAGGTAATAAGGCCAACCTCTCCAGCCCTCAATCGGAATTTCAAAATCCATTTCAGGATTCTGTAGTTCTGAACCCCGCCCCCAACTCTGCTCACCAGCCCTTGACACACACCCCATAGCTCTGCTTTCTAGACTTAGCACCAACTCTCTAAGCTTCCTGAAGTTTAGATTTGGACGTAGAGAAGGAATTTCTTATCCGCTGGGGTTTATTTCAACTCCTCTGCAGTTAGGGTCGCCATTTACTATGCTGCTTCTTTGAAAAAAAGACCAGTAAAAAATTTATTAAAAAGAGTAAATAATCTTAACAGACCACAGGCTATTATTAACTGAGACTCACAGAGTTTCTCTCCTTGAATAACTTTATAAACAATGACAGGCAAACTTTGCATGTGTCCCATTGTTAGAAAGACTGACAGCTGACCATTAATAGCTTTTTCTAGTCCCGACATAGCAAGTAGAAGGAATGCAGGCTTTAGCAGTCTTTGAATTCTGGCTATTTCTCTATGCAGAGTTTGTGATCTGTAGTTTCTTGGTGATATCACAAACCTACCCAGTGCATAGTGAGAACTCAATAACTTGTGGCTATTAGCATTATTATTATCATGCTGTGGGAACGCAATAAAGATGAAAGGATCTCATCTTTTATATTTTTCTAGTTGATGAAGCAAAACAAAAGTATTAATACTGGAAAACCAAAGTTAAAATTTAAAAAGGATAAGGCATTTAAATCATTATATAGCAATGTGAAGTATTAAAGACCCTAGAGTAAATGAAATACAACTGTTAAAACAGATACTGTTACTGGCTCTGCAGCTGGGAGAAACTGCTATTAAGAGGCATTAAGAACATGATGGAAGGTACTATTATCACCACACTCATTTTACAGATAAAGAAATCAAGTTATCTGAATGTTAAGTATTAAGTGTTGAGGTAGCAGAGATGAGGTTTTGATAAAATCCAACCTTTTCCTACTTTACTACACATTTTCATAAATTATGTTACACATTCACATAGGTAAGATAGATTATTAAACATAACTAATAGGTCCATGTCTTAAAAAGAAGACATCTAATAGCTCCCTCCTTTGTGAGATCATTCCAAGATAAAAGAGGGTATAGATCAGCATCCAGGAGACTTTGGTCCAGCATAGCATCTGAGAACAGAACTGGAAGGGGAGCATCCTTTTGTGACTTGGTTTGTGAAAACTCACGCTCCCTGATGCCTTTGTACTTTGAACCTAAAAGAGAACTGAGAACTAAAATCTTCTAAAACTTGGAAACTCTTCTTCGATCACTTGATTCCCAAAATCTTAGCACTTTTCAGTATCTGTCTATTAGTTTTCTATTGGTGTTCACAGCTAGGTATTGATAAAGAGGTAATCTTAAAACCTCACTCCAACTATCCATCAGTCCATCCACCCAACCACCTACCTATTCCCCCATGGCTTCCATAAAATATTTGAGTGGACATTTAATATTAACTCATGCTACTTCATTTTACTCGTCTTTCTCATAGTTATTGTGCCTCCTGTAACAGAAACTGATTGGGGGCACACATCAACTTTTTTTAGGCTAGTATGATAATAGAAATGAGAAGCAGGTGGCTAAGGAATGGAAGCACTGGTAAGTATTCATAACAAAAATTTGTTGAAAGTTTTTAAACTTTTTTTAATGTTCAGAATACTTATATCTATGGATTATGTATTTTTAAATTTCCAAAGGCAGTTGAAACTCACAAAGAAACAAGGAATAGAAATTATTCACATTGTATAAATAAGAACATGGAAAAAAAGCAAGGGTCAAATAACTTATGCATGGAACCCAAAATTCAGCAACCAAAGCCAGGACTTAGAATTCCTCACTATGACTTTTCTAGAAAGATTATTAAGCTCAGCTGCTGCCTTCAACATTTGTTTCCATAGACATGACTAAGAAAGCATTTTACTTTGGCATTTTTGTAATATGGCACCGTTTATAGCTGTCTTCACCCATAACAACCTTATTAAACAAGCATCTTGGGGCTGGCAGTACACACGACGAGGGGGTCAGCCTGGTTACTAGTGGCTAATGCTTGAGACAAAATTCGAGTTATGTCATTTTTGTCTTGCATTTTCTTGATTTAGAAGTTAAACCATGCCCACACTTCTAATTTAGCCAAGACTGTACTTTTCTGACACGAATACCAAAATCTCAAGAAGTGAAAAGTTTTCCATCATCAAATTACTCTTTTATCACTTTTGGATAAAAGCAGCCAATCTAATGATGCCACAAACTTGTAGTGTGAATTTTTTTTTTTCCTGTTCAGACTAAGTTCTTCCAAAGAATGATCTCATTCATTTTAGGCTGAGAGAGAATAAACCCTATGCTAAAAAGAAAACTATAACTCTTTTGCTCTTTTTGCTGAAATACCTCAAGAATAATAAAAATATTAAATTTGACTAATCCTAAAGAAATAGGGAAGTTTTTATTTAACGTATTTCAGGAAGTTCAAACATTTGGAAAAAATCACAAAAAACAAGAATGTTAGCCACTAAAGAAAAATTTATTTTAAAATATCAGTATTGTTTCAGATACACAGGTACAGAGAAATTCTCCAGAAGGTGAGAGCACCTTTTCCAGAAACTGCTCCCAGGACAGTCAATACTGATTTCGAAATTGGTTGCTCAGGTCTTGGAGCTCTGTTACTAAGGCTTCCATAGCTGCCATTTCATCAGCTAACTCCCTAGAAATTTCTCCACTTGTCACATCTGTAAAAAGTTGCTGCAACATAAAGAACAAAGGTGAAGTATCAAAAACAAAATCTCTTTACAATAATATAGAGACAGAGTATAGAATTAAAATTCCCTTTGCATAATAATGCCATAACATTATAGTAGCAATGGTAGTATTGGTTCCATTCACCATTCTGGAAATGTACAAGCTGCAACAATTAAAGAGTGAATCAAACAATATGCCTGAATTTCGAATGAGCTCTACTCGTCAAAACTGTTGACCTGAACACAAATTATTCATTTCAATATCATAGGATGGTTTTTGGATGAATGGATATTATTCATCCAAATAAAACAAATCTATTCATTGCATATACAAGCAAAACAAATAAATTTTATATTTGAGATCATATAAATCAGACTCTTTATGTCAATTATTTGAAAATTAATTATGGCTTAGGACTCAGAGCCACAAAGATCATCAAGACTTGGTAACAGCAAAAAAGCCCAGCAAAATAAAATAAATATAAATGAGCCCTCCTTTTGTAACAGGAATTGCCTGGGGGGCATACGGCAACATACTCAACAATGCTACCACAGCTGAAACACCGAGAATGCCCCGAGGAGCTGCCTGCTGAGCCCAGGAATCCAGTCTTAAAAAGCTCCCTGGACCCTCGCAGGCATTGCCCCCCCAGCACTGGTCCACAGGTCTGTATGTGCAACGAGATGGTTCATGTTTTCTGTTGTCAAACCCGAGTCACCCATCTACCTTCACAATTTTTGTCAAATCCAAACAACCTACTTAATATTTTCTCTCTAAATCATTTTTTTTACATAATAAAAGTCTTTTTTAGGTAAAATTTCAACACTACTCTAAACAAAAAATTAGCAATAATATTTATGAAAGTGTAGGTTTGATACGCTAGTTATACTTTTTCAAATATGCATTGAAATAGATACGAAAATTGAAAGTTTACCCAAGTGCTACCAGTGGCATATACGCCACACTTTGGGGAAAGTGATAATAAAGAGAAGAGCATTGTTTTCATTTAATTTAAAGAAAGTACTAAGGACTGGACTGTAAATATTAATTTCTAAGACTCTTAAGTTACACACATTTAGGGTGGTCTGGCCATTTGGCCAATACTACTCTCATTAGTGCAAGTAATCTGGGGGCTAATATCTAAAATGCAATATGGGCCTAAAATTACGCTGAAGTAAAAGATTTAAGAGCAGTTAGCTGATTACTAAAGACTTTTTTCCATATGACGATTCTAATTAATTCACATTTCACTCTCACCTTTGCTTTAGATAACAAGCCCCGTAAATGGAGTCGAACTGAAGAAAGCACCTGAACAGCTTCTTGGGGATTAGATTTGTTTTTACTGCATTTCACAGCCACTGGAAGACAAATATGGGGAAAACGTCCATAAAACTTGGTAACGATAATTCACAGGGACAAAAAAGAAACAATTATCTTATTAAGACGTTATAGTAACAGACTTTAAAACTATTTCTCCATGGAAAGATTTTATTTTGGAAAAAGGATAATAATTATGTGCATAATTCTCCCCTTTATTCTTCTTTAAGAAGGATAATTTATTGCTAAAGAGAAAATTTTGAGGAAAATAGGTGATTTTTTTGGTGAGTTACGTACGGATCATTGGGAAGAGACATCCTCCACACCCCCCACAAACTAATGAAATTAGGTAAAGAGAGACATAATCTGACTGAACACAAAGCAAACACTGGCAAACACAGAAGCAGCATATCCCAAGGTGCTGGATCCCTAACGAGGACTCACAACTGCTGATGACACTAGCTCAAGGAAGTGAAATAACAGATATTTACAGCTCAGTTCTTCCTGCATTTTCATACTCAGGGTTTGCACCATCATCTGGAAGAGCTGATGTCAACAACCTCTGTGCCTTCACTGAGGGCACGTGACCACAACCAGGCTCCCGGGCTGCGGAGCCAGGCTTGGCATGAGCAGCTGGTAGGGGAGAATGAAGTCACTCATCTCCAACGAGTCTGCCTGCAGCATTCTGGGAGCCCATTTTCCTAAAATTTTAAATTATGAAGGGGACATAACCATCCCTGGCCGAAGGCCCACCTACTAACGCTTTACAAGAACAAGCAAAGAACTTTGCAAAAATATAACACCTGATATTTCTCCACTGATTTGTTCCTGTTTTTGTTCCTCTAAATCATGCTCACTACAAACAGAACAATAATCAAATCACATTTTAAGACTACACTACAGACTACAACAAGTAAAGTCTACTTAATATCCTGGATCTTAGACCAGGGATAGAAAGTAGATTTCTTTTTGCACGGAAATTCTAAGTAATTTCTGGCAGTTGCCGGTGCCTGAAAAAATAGTTTTGTCATCAATTAGTAATATCTTCCATGGCTGGCAAGAACTAGGTGTGACATTCATATCTTAAAGTAATAATTAGTCTTTGATATTTCTCAGCTAAAGGTTGAAAGAAAGCATGCTAATTAACATGTTAAACTCATTTTCAAAAGGCACAGTGAGGATTATGATGTCTGTGTCCCTTAGTAGAGGAGAGTTGTAACTACCATGGCTGAGGTATTGGGCTATTTAATATCTAGTAACTTGTATCAGAAACAGCTGTGATTCTTTTTTCAATTCTTTATTTTCATTCTGAAGAAAACAAAATTAGAGCAAAAAGACAAACACATTCTATTAGTCCCCCACCTCAATTCCATGTCCAAAAGGCACTTGAAACTGAGATAGATAGACAGATAGACAAATAGACAGACAGACAGACAGACAGACAGACAGACAGACAGATAAGACAATGAATGAGAGAGAGATAACCTGTTTCAAATCATCAGGAAATCTCAGGGAGCAGTGCTTCCTCCAGGCAGATTGTAGTTAAAATGCATAACTATTATTTTAAAAGTTCCTGGATGGTGAAGAAAGAATGAACTTTGCCCATACTTTCCCAGAAAACAGAATAGCTGAGACTGTAAATGAGTACCCTCCAGATAATACAAATGGGTACACAATGACAACATTGTTATGGAAAAGTCTCAAACAATATGTAGAGATTATAATGTCTTATTGAGTTTTCTGAAGTACATGGCTACTCTTAAAAATAGCAATCCAATAGTGAGTAGATCACATGGAGATATTTTTTATGTTATATTTCTTTTTCAGAACTGGGTGGGGTAGAGAGAACAGTTGTTGGGGAGAAAGGTAAAAAAGAACACAGAGTAACAGAGAAAGTAACCTAGCTCATTCTTCCTCTAAACACTGGTATGCAAAAGCAACAAAGAAAAGGTTAAGATTTATCTTTATAAATCTAAAATATCACCGGAAACTAAAGCTAAGCATCCACTCAGATATGCTTATAATGTTGTAGGAACACCAACACATGATTCATTAAAGTCAAAGGAGAAGTTAAAATAATAGACACTTGTTTTTTCTCCAAGTATTGCCCTGATAGAAATGCAGTGCCAAAAATAGTTTAAAATCAACTTTAAGATGCACAATGAGGATTTTTTCCTAGAGTACTTCTTAACCTGCAAATTTATATTTGACAGGTTTAATACCATCACTTAGTGATAACAGAAATCTTGGCTTTGACTGTTAGACACTTGTTCACAGAAATGTTTAGGGTTGGCAGGTTGAAGTAGATAAGATAAATTCTCCCCAGTAAATCACATCTTAGTATAATTATGTACATAATATACCTTAGCATGGGTTTCCACAAATACAGTACTATATTCACCAAGGCCAAAGACATAAAGACTGAACTCCATCTGGGCCCAGCCACCACAAGGCTGGCACAAGCCACATAAATTCCGGCTACCCCAGGCCATCCTCCCACTGGTCTATCAGCAATTATCTCAAACTTTTATACAATGAATTCCAGCTATATTGAATTTAGCATCTTGTCTATCAAAGAGTAAGTGGCCCAGGAAATTGGATATTTATATATTTTGTTTATTAACAATCTCAAAGGCCATAAGTAGAATTATTAACCCTAAGCCCATTTCTAACTTGTTTGAATATTATTACTTTTTTTGCAAGTTAAGCTTTATTCTTGTTCTTCATTTTTCTCTTTTCAGTTTTGGGTTCCTTTATCATACAGCTCAGATCTTCTACCCCAGAGGGAATAGGGCCAGGGCGAGAAGCAAGAGAATGGCATTTAAACCATGCATAAGACACTGTTAGGCATTTTAAAAATATTATATTTTTAAATTTGTTTTCATTTACTCTTCAGAACTACAACAGGTAGGTGCATCCCTATGTTACTAATGAGAGAGCTAAGGCTCAGGGAAGTTAAGTAATTTACCCCGAGTCACAGAGCAAGTGTATGGTAGGGCTGGTCCTGGGGATTGGTTCTCCCTGTCCAGAGCTCTGACCTGTTCATTGTTCCCTGTGGGCTCCCTATTTGCTGGAACTATTCACTGCAGAAGAATTTAGAGGAGGACTTTCGAATGAGTTCACAGTTCCTGTGACTCAGTACTTAACATCGTGGCTTTGTTCTTTTATTTGAACTGTAATCTCAGGGTATCATGAACTCATATACAAATATAAATATGAAAATGCATTACTAAAGTTAACTGGTATATTTTTCCATTAATGGAAATAATTAAAAGCAGCCTTTATCTGGAATTTATTTACCCAAGTGGCATATAACTTTATATGTATGGTTACCCATGCCTCAAATACTCTCTATATATTATTATGTACTCCAGATATATATGTATTTTTATGAACAAGCATTTTCATTTATAAAAGAAGAATATGAGTCAGGAAAAGTTAACAGATATCTTTAGCCTACATAATCGACACAAATAGACTCTGTGTGAAGTGAAAGTTAAATATAGTTGTAAAGGTATTTCATATCTCTGAAGTTTCTAATACCGTCACTAATTCAAATAGTATTTAAGACTCTATCCTATATTTTTTATTGCTTGAAAGTGCCTACTACATACTAGTTGGTCTATAGATGTTTGATGAATTAAATACAACAATTTCAATACAATGAAATACTCTAAAATTATTAGTAATGAAACTTTCTTGTGACTAATACTTTTTCTTATCCGTAAAAACACATAAAAATACACCAAGGACATCAAACGTTACATCAAATACCATGTGCAAGTCCTATGGCTCGCTGAACCACTTCCTTAAATGATGTAATATCTTTCTCCCAACAATTAGACTGTGTATCACACTTGTATGCCTTAGAGAGATACTGGAACGCCTGAGGAAAGAAAAACAACATTCAGAATAACAAGTAGAATTCCCATTTCAAGCTCTATTTCCTGGAAGTCATATGGAACTAATCCCAACTTGAAAACCAGCATCTGTGTTATACAGCATAGTCTCTTACTTCGCATCAAAGAAAGGGTGTAGATGCACATCCAACAGCAAAAAGCAATTAAAAGAAACTAAAAGGATGTATCTGGATCGAGACACTTGCCTCCAAGCAGAAAATATAAATGAAATATAAATGCTTGGTTTGGAAAATCTATAAGGAGTGTGCATATTACCTTACCATTTGTAACCATCAGCTTAAGAGATCGGCTGAGAGAATGAGGTGTGAACTTGGTGAAACTATGGGATTACTGGTAGGTGTGTAAACTCACAGAAGTTTAAAACACTCTCTTTTCACAACCCCATCCTTGTGGATTCTTGAGGGAGAAGTCATGGATGAGAATTCATGAGTACCCTTAATTCCACATAGACAAGAGAGCACATAATTCAAGAAGAAATGGAAGGCCAGAAAGTAGGAGTTGGTGCACACATGTGTGTGAGCATGTGTTCTCTGGTCTGACAAGACATTGGCAGAAGCCAGCTGGGTGGACTGAGGGAGGAAAGAATGGCTATGAATCCCACAGATTAACTGTACTGCGGCTAATTCCAGCTCATGCAAGGAGTGCATTTGATTTGTGGTGGATGTTTTGAAAGGAACCCAAAATAATTACTCGAACCTTGGAAACTCGGAAGGCTCCTTTACGTGCTAAGAGGCTACGGCATAACTGGGGTGTGACTGGTGGGCCCTGCTTGTGAGGAAGGGGCGAGGCGGCCTCTGTCAAGCATCTTCTGTTCAGACTTGAAAAGCACTTCCCCAATACTCTTTTCTAGTTCCTTTTTCTCTTTCCCTTGCATAGTCACCATCTCGGATTTAAACACTCTTTTGTCCTTGCACCCAATCTACCTTAGTCCTTAGCGATGAGCCTGCAGAAAGCGGGGCGGAGTAACGAGAGCCAGCTGTTTGCTGCAGCTCCAGTAGGGGAGCAGGTTAGAGATCCTTTTGCAGGAAACAGAACAATTTTATAAGAAAAATTCATGAAAAGAATAAAGATGAATGCTTACAAGTCTTAACCTGCCCACAATTCAAAGTGCTTATGTTAAAGACTCTGAATTAAAACTGAAAACTTGAGCAGATTAATCTTATCTTCCAAATTACTAAACTTGTTCCTCCAACCATCAAAAAAGTAGATCCACTACACATATGTTCAATCAAAAGGCAAGGGCTGAGAGGAGTGAGGACTTACCCTTTCATTCTCATCAGGCTTTTCGCTCTGCCCGTTCCCATATACCTGGGCATACAGCCTCCAGATTTCTCCGTCATTAGTCACTCTTGAAGTTACTCTGCCAAACAACTCCTGCAATCTTCCTCTGAGGCCAGTTGCGACATCTCCACTTCGATCAGTCATCCCATCAATCACTGCTCTCACAAGGATTCTAAGAACCTTTAAAAAAATGCACAGAAGAAACCAATAAGCTAGAAACAACCAAATAACAAAAAAACAAAGGGCTACTATCACCATTATCAATGGCAATGACAATGATAAGCCTTGTAAGACCTGTTAGACAATCATCCTTACACCTTTTAAAAATAAAAGTCAAGCCATTATGAACCACTCTCCAGAACTGCACGCTGACCACCTCGCTGTTCGGGCTCCTGGGAGGGCTCTCCTCTCCCAGGGCCCTGTCCCGGGCGCTCTCCTCTGCTCACTCTGAGTGCCCTCTCTCTGAATGCTGTGATCCACACCTGCAGCTTCTTATATCGTCTACTATATAAGATGCTTCTTATAAAGTCTACTCCGATAGCGTCGGTGCAGCTCCAGCCACACTCCTCTCTGGAGCTCCGTGACCGTGTACCTCAATCCCTACCAGGCATGGCCAGTCAACATCTCACACTCCACCTACCCAGGAGTGGAACGTAGATCCCAGATCTTCCTTCTGTATCTCAGAACCAATAGCTTTAACATCAACCTAGATTCGCTTCTCTCCCATTTCAGCCACATGTAACTGATTTGATTCAACATTCCTAATGAGTCCTAAACCCAGCTCTCCTACATTAGATTAGGCCTCATTACTTTCCATCTAGACTGCTATGGTAACATTCTAACCGCTTAAAGAGGTCCTGGCCCTTGCTCACTGTTGAGTGATAAGCTGCTGATGCATTTG
>CM053515.1:89356244-89375479 GCA_028627145.1 Eidolon dupreanum
ATCTGTGTTTATTTTCTTGGGGTTCTGAAAACACATGTATGTATTTCCAAAATACGTACGTGTTGTCATACTCAATTTTTTTTCATGGTATTTCAGGTAATTCACAATCTCCTGAAGCCTAATTATAGAACCTTCTTAAAAATCCCACCTTGTCCACCATGGCCCGGGATTCCAGTCTTTGTCTCTCAATACTGCATATGACTAAGTAAGTTTCTCTCTTTGAAAAGCTTTATTAGTTTTCTACCAACGCCCTCCCTGTTCGCATGATCTCTCCTGTCACCTCCACATGTCTAAACCCCTGGTGCTGTTTGCTACAGGCAAGACTTTCATATGGTTGGTCGAGGTCTCTCTGGCCTCCCTTGGCACCTCCGTGCATGTCACCTCTGCTACCACAACAGCTACCAACGAGGTGTGTTTGGGATCCACTGCCCTACCTTTACCAAGCCCTCTACTCTCTGAGCCGGTGCTTTCTCCCTGAAAAGGAGCATGGTAGTTGTGGTGGGTCTAACAGTGTCCCCTAAAACTCATGTCCACACAGAACTCAAAACGTGGCCTTGTTTGGAAATAGGGTCTTTGCAGATGTAATTAGTTAAGTTGAGATCATACTAGACTAGGGAGGGCCCTCAATCCAAAGACCAATGTTCCTCTAAGAAGAGTAAAGGACAGACGGAGAGAAGGAGGTGAAGAAGCAGATGAAGAGGGCGGCAGAGACAGTTACGCGGCCACAAGCCAAGGGACGGCTGGAATCGCCGGAAGCTGGAACAGGCAAGGAAAGGTTCTCCCCCAGAGCCCGCAGAGGGGGCAGCGGCCCGGGCAACGCCTTGGCTTCAGACTTCTGTTCTCCAGAACTGAATGGAGAGAACAACTGCTATGGTCAGACGACACAAGTCTATGGAAATTAGTGACAGCAGCCCCAGGAGGGGAAGTAGAAAGAGCGAGACGACACCGAAAGCACTGAAACCACCTCTCTCCAGGGCCCTTACCTGGCTTCAATTAACTGTGCTCCGGTGTCAGTTCAGAAAGCACTGAACAAATGGCTGTCACATCACAGCTTGGCCCTACTAAGGACGGTGACCCTCAGCACCCATTCACCGGTTAGAAGTCATTCTTTCCCCATGTGTAGAAGTTTTAAATATCAAATCTCTTGATCTTTTACTTAATGGAATATGGCTTTCTGTCATGGTTAAAAATGTTTTCTCTACCCCTAAACTTACAGAAATATTTACCATATTTTATTTTAGTGCTTTTATGGTTTTTGCTTTTTCATTAATGATGATAATGACAACGACCACAATGATGATGATAGCAGCTACACTTAAATGGCACTTGTGTGTGCCAGGCACTATTCCATGCCCTTTATGTGTATTATCTCATGTAATCCTCATGACAATCCTGTGAGGCAGGTACTGTTATCATCCTCATTTTATAAAACTAAGGAACAAAAAGGTTAAGGCAACTTGCCCAAGGTCATACAGCTAATGATTGGCAGAGGTAGGCTGTAAGCCCAGGCTATCCAATTCCAGAATGTACGCCCTTACCTACAACATGATCCTGCTTCTCAAGGCATCTCGATTTCAACATTTTATCCATTTGCATTTATTTTGGTTTAAGAAATGAAGCAGAGCTTCATGTTTTGGTCCCAAATGCTTGGCCAATTACTCCAATACATATTGAATATTCTATTTTTATCCCACAAATTTAAAATGCCATCCTAATCATGGACTAAATGCTTACTTGAGTCTGTTTCTGAATCCTTTATTTTGTCTCATTTCATTCCTGTAGCAGATGTTAACTCTTTATATAATAAGGATATTATTAGATTTTTATCTTCCTATTTGTTACGAATATTTTTGTCACATATTTCTTTAATGACGTCATAAAAATTCCTTAAGCTTTCTTTGTTTCAAAGTTCAGGAAATTTGGTAAGTATCCACTTCTACTCCTAATTTTTCTATGAGATGAAAAAATATTTATCATATATTTAGTCCATTTGGAATTCATTTGGTATATCATAAAGGAATCTAAGTGTATTTTCTAAGCCTGACTGCTTAGAGAAATTTCATTTTTATCAGTATAAACAGCCCTGTGGTCCCTCACATCCTACCTAACCCAAAGCCACGCCACTGATTCCACGTAATGACTTCTAAATCCCTAGCCTGAATCTCTAACTCATTTCAGTGATATGGAACTTTTGTTCAACTCTCTAACTTAAGTCTATTTCTCACCTCCATCATGGGCCACGCCTGGGAGGTACAGCAAGCACAGAATGGTAGTGTGGCACCACCACTCGCCCTTGAAGAAAGGTGAAGTTTTCTCACGTGGAGGAGTAGCAATTCTAACATAACATAATGCTGAAGAATCTTCGCAAAGAGAAAAGTATAACTACCTTGCCCCAACACAAACCTTGAAGTCCTGGGCCAAGTCTCACCAAAATCTTGGCTGAAAGCACAAGGTGCTGGCCCTTTGAATCCTGGATGTCTTTGAAGCAGAAGGAATCAAACTGCCTTAGGTCCAGTTACAAAAACTCCCAGGAGGGCTCCAGGCCAGGAATGAAGCCACTTCCTGCCTCCCAGCTTGGCTAACACGCTGCCCTACTTGGAGCTCTCTGGAGGACTTGCTGTTTCCTGGTCTGATAACCCTGACCCCTGGTTTCCCCGAACCTCGGTTATCGGAATGAGGTAGGCAGTTTAACATTTTCTTTTTTAATTCTTCAGGAAAAAAAAAACAAAACAAAACAAAAAACAAAGCTAAGAGTGTGCAAAAGGCATACACAGGCTTTCGGTTAAGTGGGCCAGACTCCAGACTTTAAGCCTTGGCTTTACTACTGGTTAGCTGGGAAACATCAGCCTTATTAATTCATTTGGCTGAGCCTCAGATGCTTCAACGCTACTTACTCCACAGAGATATGATTTGTATAAAACATACCCATCCCCTCCCCCTCTTTTCTTTCAAGTAAGTACTCACCCAACACTTGTTCCACGACTTCAGTTTGGTTGGCACCCTGCCCCACTGCACATCAACACCACCTCCCTCCTTTCCCAAGAAAACCCCAAAGAAATCTGCACAAAGAACAACATCAATATGAAAGAATACAGAGTGTATGATCCTATTTATATGACATTCAAGAAAAAGCAAAACTGAGCTGCGGTGACAGAAATCAGAAAGCAGTTGCCTGGCTGAGGGGGAAAGGGTGGTGGTTTGATTCACAGGCAAGAAGCAGAAGAGAACGTTCTGTGGTGATGAAAATGTTCCATATCTTTTTAGAGAAGTGGTTATATAAGAACATAAAATACTCAAAACACATCAAACTTACACTTAAATCTGTGTGTTTTATTATACACAAATTATATACCAATTTGGACAATAAACCTTTATTAAGTATAGTTCACATGCACATTGATACGATGGGGAAATGTGCTTTTTGACATAAATCTTCAAGTCAACACAAAGAAGAAAACAGGCATGCCTAAATGTGAGTCCCATCTTTGATTCCTAGCAGCTATGTGACTGGTCAAGTTATATGACCTCCCTGGGTCTCCGAGTCACCTACTGTAAAATGAGGAGTATTCAGTATCCTCCTTAAATATTGTATGCCCTAAAAAAGATGAGCCTTGTTAGGGTCTAAGAACATATATATGTTAATACCCTTCCCTTCCTCTTCCATTTAAAAACAGCAAATGGGGTATAATAATGCAATATTTAAATTCTTTTCCCAAATGCTCTCTCCAAAATGCCAAGTTATCAAAGAAGGGGTGGGAGGGAGGAGAAGGGAGGAGAGAAAAGAAAAAAAAGTTAAAAAAGAAAAAAATGAACAAATCAACATTAGAAGGTACCCGGAGGAAAGAAGCGTGAATATACATAAGGATTTGTCTACAAGGATATTCATAGTATTATTGACAAGAATAGAAAACTGGAAAACTGAACAGGGACTAATATGCAGGAACATGAAAATTCATTTTATGACAGACTATAAATATAAATATAATAAATATAAATATTATAAATATAAATATAAATATAAATATGTGCTATTATAGAAAATCATTCCTGAGTTATACTAATCTATGCATTCATCAAAATTAAGACAGAGAGAGAAAAGGCAGGAAATGATAAAAGTAGTATATCTTATTCATCCTATTACAAATAGTGAAAAAAAAACCAGAATAATCTGTAGCTAATTTATTGTTTGTATTAAAATGAATGTGAATTTATACACACATACGACATTCACACACTAGAAAAAAATTGAAATGACAATAACCACATCTATAAAGAAGGAGAGAAAGAATAGATGAAAAGAAGATTTTAAAGCAAATTAAAATAGAATGGGGTCAGGTAGTGTCAAACATAAGGATATGAGCTTTTTTCTTTTCTTTTTTTTTTTTGAAGACACCTGTTGCCGAACTTATAGAGTCAAATTAAGTTAAATTATTTTAGCCAAGATAAAAATATTCCAGACAGTCTATCAATTGTCTCAGTCCACAGTGACTAGTTGTAATAAGGCATGATGACAAACAGGATGCAAAGAAGCTAAATATGACTGAGCCCACCACTAGCCACCAAGACTCTCCTTCGTCGATGATTTAACCTTAACCACTATGGAAGGATTCTGCCAGAACACCTGCCAGAGACTAAACACTGTTGACAGCAATCTAGGACACTACTAAAGAGCTTTTAAGAGGGCCTGAAAATTATCTCCCTGTGGCTCTTCCTGGATCTCAACACCTGACGGTTCTCTGTTATATGGTGCTAAAGACGATGATTTGCCCTGAGCAAGTCACTGGTTATGCAGTCATGTTTGCAGTCATATTCTGCAAAAGCAAATATAAAAATTAAGCTACTGGCCATAATATCTGACATCTTTGTAGCACATTATGCTTCTCAAAGTGTTCTGTTTATATGCAATATTTCTCATAACAGGAACAGTTCCTGGTGCTCCTTCAAGTGGCAACGGGGCCACAGGAGGAAGTTTCAAAGATTCCGAATGCCACCCTTGATTGTTTCTAAAAACACTAAACTTTTATAGAAACAAATTTCAAACTCATCAAAATATTTATGCTCAGATGAATACTACTGTACAAAAGAAGGTTTGTTTTATATTCTAAATTTGAGAAACAAAGAAAGAATTAGAGGAAAAAAAGATATTAAAGTATTAGCTGGCCATGAAATTAAATCCTAATTTTCTCTTGGAAACAATTAAACTTTCACTTAAGTTCAGAATGATTTAAACTTTCTTTCCTTTTACGAAAAAAGCTCAAAATGCATTTCTATGCACTCAGATATGAGGCTGGATAAATTGGAAAAAAATGTAATTTTAGCTATTGGATCATTCTTTACATTAAGCATTGCTTTCTTTTTAGTTCTTCATTAAAAAGTTAAGAAAAATATATTTTTACTTCCAAATGAATTTTATTGACTGAGAATTGCCCAGAATTCCTCAGAATAACAATCATTATTTGAGTTCCCTTATTCTTTCTTAGAGAAGGCTCCTAAAAGATTTCTAAGCATGTGTTCCTATAATTCCAACTAATTTGATTTGGATACAATACGCCAAATCAGCAACTGAAACTTTTAGCTTTAGAATCAACTCAGCTTACTTTTGCTGGTGTTACCTCTTTGGTGTCTATCACTATCACTATATTATTCTAAATGTCATCTCTCCTCATACGTTTAGAGATACTCACATACAGCAGTATTATTCCAAACATTTGCAAGAAACTGTTTCATCCAGGGAGAGAATGAGATGTCTAAGCTGGAGGTGGTGGGGGAGTGGTAAGAACAAAGGAAAATTTTAAGTAAAATTCTCCAGTACATTTCCAGCTATAGTAATTGCAGGAGACTGGAACAATCAAGGCTGAACCTATTTCATTCTAAATTATCATCTTCAGTAAAGCAAATGTTTCATTTTGTCTTGCTTTATTTCTGAAATACATGCCTCTCAGATATGAGTTAGCAAGACAATTGGGCCTATTTGACACAGCCACCTGAGCCAAATAAAATCAACAATATATTGATGACTTTATAACTATGATGTAGAAGTATAGCTTTTCAAAACAATATTTGAACAGTTATCTTGTTTCATACCATTAATTTCCTTAAAACAAGTGGGGAGGATACACACATACCTTCTAGAGTGAGACATTGCTTTTGATAGTATAAATCTATCTCATAGAGTTGTGGTGATAATTAATTGAGTTAATACATATCAAGTGCTTAGGCTAGTGTCTGGCACAAAGCAAGCCTTCATTAAATGTCAGTTATCATTACCATGTCCTAGTCTGACCTGCTCTATGTGCCTTGGGAAGCAGAGGAGAATAAGTGAGCAATAAAATTGAAAAGTCCCCTCTTACATACTAGAACCACGAAAGTCCATCTCTCATGGAAGGAGAGTGGCCTGGCCCTAGCCATTTGTATGCTTTACATAAAGCCAACTCCTATGGATTCCAAGCATAAAAGAATGATCAGGATTTTCTCAGAAACCAGAAAGCCAGCCTGGTTAGCCAATCATTACTAATCCTTAGCAGATATGAAGGATTATTGTGGGTTTAAACATGGAGTAGGAGGCAAAATCCCACTCACATCAGCAAAAGCAGATAAGTTAGAAACGGGAGACATAGGACAGGAGATCAATGGGATCAAAGTAGCCAAGGAAGCCAATTCTGAGACAACTCTGGAAGAGATGACACCTCCAGTAGGACAGAAGAGCACGCTGACAGCTTGGGGAATCTGGAAGGAGAGGAGCTTCACACACCTTTCTGACCAGAGTGGGGCTTATTCGGCCCAGCCCACAGGATTCCTCTAGGGTTCAATGGTGCTCTGACAGTTTGTAATGCTATAGAATGCTGGACTGATGGAGGAGTGTTGGATTTGAATGTTTTATGAACCGCTTTTTAGTGTGAAAGAATAAAAAGAATTTGTTTCAAGTATAAAATGTAATATACTACCAATGTAAATTACATTCTTTCTAAGAATTTAGAAGCAGGCTTCAGAATGCTTTCTTAGTAAAGAAGGGTCTTTTTAAAAATTACACTTGAAGTAAACAAGAGATAAGCACTTTGGAATCTCTGTCCCATCCTCAGTGGTTCAACAACATACTGAGATCTGTTCAAAGCTTCGTCAGTGCGCTTTACCAAGGGGCTAAGTGTGGAAGAGAAAGAACCACCTCAGTGGAGAACTTCAGCTCTGGGAACATGATGAGTGCTAGCCTGCCAGAGGACTGCAAATAGATTTGCTAGGGCTTTTACTCCCTCTAGGATGTAAAACTCTGCTATGCCTCCATTCACATTTTAATTGATCTTTATATCATAATCCAAGTCCTTCTTTCTATAATGGATGGTCAACGTACAACAGTTAGAAAAGACAAAAAAAAAAGAGAAAAGTAATTGAAGGCATCAACATAGCTCCTACAAATAAGTATATAATGCTACTTGAAGACACAGATCTTTCAAGTGAACTGCCCCGAACCTGAGCATTAAAGTAACCTGGCCAATTATATGTCTGGATTTGCAGGACCATGCATATACTGGTCAAGGGCTGGGACTATAATACAGGGCCCAGATAAGGTAAATTTTGGAATAGCTAGAGAACAGATAATAAATTATGAGTAGTGAGGTATTCTCACACATTAGATGTTACTTCCGTTTTTTCATAATTCTAAATTCACCATTTAAAGTAGCATATATTGATTATTGCAAATAAAATGTTACATTTTCAAGCTCTGGACTTTTTACCTATAAGGTCCTGCACATCCTGTCTTCAACCATAGTTAATCTCACATGGTTTTGTCTATTTAATCTTATTGGATGACAAACACGGTGGCTTCAAGTCTCCCATATTTTCCGAAATGACATAGTGTTTTTGCTACTGTGTTAGAGTCAACTAGTTCTTACGTCATATCACCAAGAAGAGGACCAGCTCATTAAATATTTCAAAGAAAATGTTAGTCTTCATTTCTACGTTGTTCAAGCAGTTTGAAAGTATGCAGTGAATGCTTGTTGAATGAGTCAATAAATGAGTAAGGGACTTGTTCCAGTTACCACATTAATATAACCAAAGTAATTAATAACACAGACATTATTCTATTTAGTTTCTGCAAACTGACAGTGTATATATAAACCACATGTCGTATTTTCATAACTGAGTCACAATAATATTCAATCTGTGACTGCACAAACATATTTGACAATAGAATGCCAGAATTAATATGCAACTAAAAATATTCAATTACAAGAAAAAGTACTCTTTTTATATTAACAAAATGTGCTCGTGTATAGTCAAGAAAATAATTTATATCACGTAATCAAGTACTATGCCAAACACAAACTGAAATAACAAAATATGAATATCCCACCTGAACATCTTTGTATTTGTCTCGTAAGTCCAAGAGCCGGTGATAAGCTTTAATGGCCTCTGAAAATTCCCCAATGTCAGTGCTAGTGAGAATGTAGTTTTCCCATATCTGCCAGTGTTCATAGTTGCACTTGAGGGCTTCTTGTAAAGTTCTAAAAGCTTTTACTCTATTGAAGGTAAAATTTGAAAGAGAGCAATAATTAATAATCATAGCTACATACACCAGAGTTAAATGCATAAAATGCTGATATGGACTTTCTGTCATTCATTAATCATTCATGTTAATAAACAGAATTAGAGGCCCAAACAACCCCAAACCACCTCAAATCTACCTACAAATTTTTTAAAAACTTAATAGGAACAGGAAATTACAAAACAAAAACAGGTAGAAATGAAACAAGAACAGAGAAATGGGAATACAGACAATAGGAAATTTTGGAATTAGAATGCACACAAAGAGAAATGATGAACTGAAAGATAGCAGTGAAGAATTCACACAAAATTCAGATTAAGAAAGAAAAGAATAATAAAGAAATAGAACACAGAATTAGAGGTAAAGCTTAAACATACATTTGATAGATATTCTAAAGTAAACAAATGCAGAAAATAGCAGGACACTGTAAGAGAAAAGCTGAGCGTTTTGAACAAAGATCTAAATTCTCTGACCAGAAATATATTTTGCATACTGATCATTATAAGGATAAATCAACACCTAGACATAACTGTGTGAAACTGCAGAACGTAAAGATAATCCTTAAACCTACAAAATAATGATAGAGAATAATAGATATTTCATTAACAACAAAAAATGGTAAAAGAATATAGAATCCTACCTTTAAAGTGCTAAGTGAAAATAATTGTCAGCCTAAAATTCTGCAAATTCTTACATGGTAAGCTAAACTCTAAGAGTAAATGCAAAATCAACCATTTTCAGATAAACAAAGACTAAGAAAGTTTACTACCTCCTAACCCTAATTTAAAAGGACTAGTGCAGAATCCTCTCTTGCAAAAATAAAAAGAAATTCAAAGAGAAGGGGATACAAGAAATGATCAATGGTGAGAAGAAGTGATTAAATATGTCAGTAAATTTAAATAATTATTGAGAACAAAAATGATTGAGTTATTTGTTTTTTAAAGTTAAACTAAAAGTATATTGACCATATGTTCTGCAATTAAATAAGAAATCAATAGTAAACAGACAGTTTAAAATATATGTGCCTGGAAACTTAAAAATGCACACCAAAAAAAAAAAATCCACGATGTGAGAAAAACAGAAATTTGTATTAGGAAGTACAAAATATTTAAAAATTAATAAAGTATTATATGTCACCATCTGTAGGATATGGCTAAAGCAGTATTTAGAGGGAAATTTATGATCTTAAATAAATGGATTATAAGATATAAAAGATGGAAAATAAGTTAAAACATTCAATTTGATATAAGAACACTAAATAAATTTTTTAAAAATAAAGAAATAGAGTTAAGAAATAAAACATAAAGAATAGAAATGATCGACAAAATCAAAAGCTCGCTTTTGGAAAAAAACTAATGAAACAGACAAAGGTCCAAATTCCATTTAGAATGAAAAAAATATGACACAAATCAGAGAGCAATTTAAAAAAAATCATGAGAGCACTATGAACAAATTACACAAAATGAGCTAAAGAAATAGAAAGCCAAATGGATTAATAAAAATTAAAACAAGGATAGGTAGTTTTACGGGCAAGGTTTACAGAATCCTTGTCTTATACACTTCAGAAAGCAGAGAGACTATTAACTTGTTATTGACAAGGAAATCAACAAAACTTCGTGTCACCTATTCTAAAAGTTAAACATCTCAGCAAACAAAAAGATTCTTAATACTTTACTTTGCTAGCTGGACAAAGACATAGTTCTCTTACAGATCATAAATGTTTTACTGGACAATTACAGTAACCTTTTTCAAACGTATACTATCAATCTCCCTTTCCAATTGTCATTTTGAGTTTGCTAATTTAAGACTACAAGAGCCACCTTCCTTTCCCTGCTGAGCCTCACAGTGTTTCATTTCATCAAGACCATTTATGCTTGCTAACTTCAAGCAAATTTTGGACGGGGTAACAGGGGTTCTTCTGATCATTCCAGGCCATTGCTGAGAGTTACCCCCTTAAGTATTTGAAAAGAAGTGTGTCCTCACCATCAGTAACTTCCCCAACTAGCCATTGAACACACAAATCATTTGCTCAATCGCGAAGATATCTATGATAGTTAGTGATCAGAATAACTCCTTACAATAGGTCCTTTCAGTCTTTCCGCAACAAGCAATTCACTACAGTTCAGTTTCTATTTCTCTGCATTAAACAATTTACCTAAAGTTGTTATGTTATATATTGATTCATTTTTCCTTTCCCCCACCATCCTTTATAGTTGAAATCAAAAGTACCCTTATTCTACCACTTCTTCAAATTCTGCCATAAATTGTTTCTCTGGTATTTTTTTCTTTCTTTTTATTCCTTTTTCTACTCCACTCACTGAGCCCACCTGCCATAGCAACTACATTCAACAGCAATGAACTGAGACTCCCCAGTTCTCCTAACCACATGGGGACTGGGGGGCAGGGCGGGGAGGTGAAGTTATTCTATTGGGAAAGGACTCAGTAAGCAGAAATCCACACCAGGAGGATTACCTTTTTTCCTATATGTCCTCCCACCTTCTAATCACAAATTCCTAGCCTTGAAATTTCTGTGATGAAATTTTTTTTTTAATAATTATGATTTCTTTATAAAGAACTTCAATTCAGGATTCACTTATCAAACTCACAATGGTAGTGATACTGTACTACGGAAAGTTACACAGGAAAATGAAATTTCCCCAAGGGAAAATTGTGACATTAGGTAGGGACAAAATGTCAAGGAGAATCAGATAAAACAGTGAAAAGGGCACTTCAGTGAAGAATATTATGATGGGAAAGGGACAGATAAGACAGTTTAAAGGGTCACTTTGAGGCATGAATAGGATTCTTTTGAGAGGAACAGTAATAATTTACCCCTGAAGTAAATAACAATCTCGTGAGTCAAAATTAGCTATGTCTGGAGCAGCAGCAAAGAAAGGAAAGAATAAAAAGACCAGAATAAAGGAGTAATTCACCTCTGACCTTACAACCCCACTTTTACACAAAAACCTATTCATGGATCTGCAGGAAGACAAAAAAGTATCAAAAGAAAGCTGAGGAACAATGTGCAAGAACCTCTAAGAGAGAAAGCAGAATTCTTAGTATTAATGGGCTGGAAGACAAGGTAGGGGATCAAGAGACTCACTACATACAAAATGATCAGGGTTATAGAAAAACCCACTGAGATCATCCTACAATTATGACTGGGATTTCCCCCACCCCTTGCTTTAAATCAATAGGGTCTCTAGTGAATTTAAACACAATCAGCTGCAATCAAGAACATAATATTATTTTCTGCAGAGAATGGTAGAACAAACAGTGCTTTATTTATGTAGATTGTCATCCAAGAGCAGCGGAAGCATTTCATGATCTCAGCATAATGTGGATTTAATGATATCTTCAGAAATATCTTGTGAATCCACAAAGAAAAATTAAGTTTGAAAATAGGGTCAAATAAAAACGGAACTATATCCATTCTTTAATACATTTATTTAAACTCTGGCGATAGCAATCCTTGTCTCGTCCCTTTCCTTCACTTTCTGTGACCAGTCAATTAGCCCAGTTGGTTGTCTCCTTTATAAACTGGCATCTGCCCCATCTTTTCCCAGCCTAGTTATCTCCCGACTGACTGTTACAACAGCTGTCTCCAAACTGGTTTCCCAATCCCCCCGTTTCCTCTCTAGTCTGTCTCACACACTGCCACCAGATAAATCTTCCTAAAAAGCTTCTTTCTTCATGGAATTACCCAGCTGAGATCTCTGGCAGAACCTCAGTGTGTTAGATAATCAGAACACACAGCAATTTGACCCCAACCGACCTTTCCGACCTCCTCTCAGTATAGATCTCACTGTAGTCCAGAGCAGGACTCTTATTACCTCCATCTCCCGAAGTGCTGCATTCACGCCCGTCACTCTGCATCTGGTCAAATTCCCCTCACCTAAAAGGCTTTCCTCTGTCCCTTGCACCCATTCTTCAAATGATAGCTTGAGTTCAATATTCTCTCAGAAGCATTTCTGAACAAGGGTCATAAACATCCCTACTTCTGAGATTCTCACAGGACTACATGAGTGCCTGGCACAGAATAAGTAAGTGCTCTACAAATAGCACCTGCTATTATCATAGTCCTCTTTGCATTTCTCATTTAATATTTGCCACATATTGCTTATATTGCTAATCAATTTTGAAAATAATATGGCATAATATTTTATTTCTAAACCCATACTCCCTGAAGACATTGGTTCATATCTATATTTCTCAATAATGTACACAGCAAACAATCAATGAGAATCTATCAATTGAGTTGATCAACTAAAAGGCATGCTTGCTTTTATTATATAATGAAATTTAGAACACAAAAGTTCAGTAACAAATAAAGGTTTCAAGCAACATATTTTATTACATATCAAACGATTTCAAGGAATAAACTACATTTAGAATTCAAATGGCTATGTTAAGTAATTCTAATTCAAAGATATGGGTGGGCAAGGGAAAAAGACAGAGTGAGGCACAATGTTTCAGCGTTCAGTTGAGTTGAAGAAAATCTCATTCATTTAATTTGGAAGCAAAGTTCTTCATACCTGTCTGTTGTACTTACTTTTGTTTTAATCGGATGTAGGAAGTTGATAAATTGTTCCAAGCTTCAGCATTCTGAAATGATACAGAACCTAGTTATAGACTAAGTAAAATAATTGCTGCAATCAAAAATATATTTTCCTAGTCCAAGATGTGCTCTTTATTATCACAACTTTCAATGAGTTATGTTTAAAGATGCATGAAAAAAATTAAGTAAATTAAAAATAACTTTTATAATTTAGAATGAAAGTCACAGAAATAGTCAACAAATTGATATAACTATTAAAGCACTAATTTTGGAATTTAGTTAAGATTTTATTTCCAAACTTAGATTTACAAAATAGTTGGAAAATTTACAACATAATTTATACAACATATAGATTTATTACAAATCCAAGACAATGTAGGATATTGTCTTCCTATCTTAAAAGACTTTGTTATTTTACAATCATCCTTCATCAGATAGGAGAACAAAGAAGTATGTGTTCTCAGCGTCACTCCTAAGTATTTCATCAATCAAACATATTTCTCTCACTATTCCTCTTATACAATGACAAAAACAAAGTTTTATATAAATGTTGATTCTAACGAGAACTGTATGAATTATGTCTGTTCCTCTTTGTTCTGATTTTTATAAAATATAGAGTATATAGTTCTTAAGTTCCATAAATATGATCTAAAAATTGAGTGTCAATGGACCTCTGCTTGTAGACTAGCCTTACTGCCATAAAAAGTTACAAACTGGACAAAACTTAGGAAACAACTATATTTGAGAAGTTGGACAATAGGCACAATTAGGACTGTGAGCCTTGAGATAGAGTGAATAATTGAGGTGTCTCAACAATCAACACAGGCTAGAGGCACTTTCAGGGCTGCAGCCCAGAGAGGTAGAAACCAAACAAAGCACAAGTCCTGTTGAGATGAAGAAGAGATCATAGTTCAGGGCTGAAAAGTGGCTGGAATTTTGGGGGTAAGAAAGAGAGATCTGTGTAGAGAATAAGCTCCAGAAATCAAAATAAGCTTCTCCTTGAGTCCTTGGCTGAATACTAAGCTATATGTGCAAGTCAAAACTTCTTGAGGCCAGGCAGAGAACAGCTACCAGAGAGCTATGAGCTAAATAGAGATTCTGGGGGTCACATGGTGCTAGCAGTTATTCAAGTTCCGACCAACCAGGGTAGAGAATTCTTATTGATCACCCATAGCATTAAATTCCACACCCAAAAGGTTATGCCTTAAGAAATGGGTGATTGAAACCCTAGAATAAGGGCAACTCCAGACCTGCCCTTACAAAGCTAACCACATGCCAAAATAAAACTATCTTTTAAGGGAAGACAAAACAAAACCCAGAAACTCAACACACAGCATCTACAAAAAATAAAAAAGCAAAAATAAAAAATTGGTAGACGTAAATGTAAACAAACAGGAAAATTCATTTATAACTAAAGGAAAAATCAGTTAATAGAAATAGACACAGAAATGAAAGAGATGCTAGAATAAGCACACGAAGACTTCAGAGCAGTTGTTATGTGACCAAAGGTATGAAGAAAACATAAACAGCATAAGGGAACATAACTGGGGAATCATAGTAGAAATATAAAAACTATAAAAAGCACCAAATGAAAATTCTTGAACTAAAAAAATACATCATTTGAAATGATGTTTAGTTTTTTTTTAATTGTTATGTAATGTTGTTTTAATTTTAAGTGTACAACATAATGATTTGATATATGTATATATTATGAAATGATTACAAGTTTAGTTAACATCCACCACCACACACAGTGTGAAAAGTTTAATAAACAGGTTTCACAGCAGACTACACATAAATTTAAGAGCTAAAACAATAAACTCTTAGAAGAAAAGATGGAGTATCTTTATGACCTTAGTTTAGATTGGTGATAGATTCTTAGATATGACACTAAAATCAGGAGAAACAACAGAAAAAATTGATAAGTTGGACCTCATCAAAATTTAAAACTTTTATACTTTAAAAGACACTACCAACAACTTACAGACTAGGAGAAAATATTTGCAAATCATATATCTGATATGACACTTGTATCTAGGGTGTATAAAGAACCCTTATAATGCAATAATAAAAAGACAAGTAATCCAGTTAAAAAATGGACAAAGGTTATAACTAAACCTTTCTCCTAAGATACACAAGTGTCCAATAAGCACATGGAAAGATGCTCAAAATCATTTGCCATCAAGGAAATGCATACTGAAACCACAAAGAGATACTATCTAGTAGGAATATTATAATAAAAAAGACAGATAATAATAAGTGTTGACGAGATGTTGAGAAAGTGGAAGCCTCATACACTGCTGGTGGGAATCTAACATGGTGCTTTAGAAAACAGTCTAGCAGCTTCTCAAATTTTTCAACAAAGAGCTAACATGACCCAGTACTAGGTACGTGCCCAAGAGAAACGGAAACACACATCCATCCAAAAACGTGTAAATGAGTGTTCACAGCAGCATAATTCTTAATGGCCAAAAAGTAGAAACAGTCCAAATGTTCATCAACTGATGAATGGATAACAACATCTGATATGCTCACACAGTGGAATATTACTTGGTCATAAAAAGGAATGAAGTACAAATACATGCAACATGAATGAACCATAAAAACATTCATCAAAGTAAAAGAACCCAGTTACAAAAGATCGCATAGTAAATGATTCCATTTATATGAAATGTTCACAAGAGACAAATCTATGGAAACAGAATGTACATTAGTCGGGGTCTGGGGTGGGGTGAAGGAGTGGGGGCTAGAATCTGTTTGAGAGAAGTGGAGAATGACTACTCATGGGTGTAGAGGTTTTCTGTTTATAATAATAAAAATGTTCTAAAATTGATTGTGGTGATGGTTACACAATTTTGAATATACTGAAAAAAATCACTGACTTGTACACTTTCAATGGATGAACTAGTGCTGTAGGCATAAATAAAATAAAATAAATGGATGAACTACCTGGTATGGGAATTATTTACCATCTCAGTAAAGCTGTTAGATATTAAAAGACTGTAAACTGGAAGAACTTTCTAATAATGTAATTAACAAAGGCGGCATGTTTGTGAGTGACAAAATACATGTGAAACTTTGCTGTACATTTCAGCGAAGTACATTTTTAACTAAAAAACTGTTCTATGAAAATTATTTTCTAAATGAAATCATGAATAATTTAGCTATTATGAGAAGAAATTTATCTCTAGATTTATAAAGCACATACCTTAAGGTATGATCTTCTGTCAAAAGTATTTACTTTCCTCTAACACAAAAGGAATATTGCTGGGGGTTGTTTTTAAACATAAAAATAGAAAAATTGAAAGTTTTACCTTCTTTTTTTTCTCTTTTTAATTATAATAAGAACACTTAGCATGAGATCTACTCTCTTTACAAATTTTTAAGCACATATAGTATAGGACTGTTAACTTTAGACACAATATGGTACAGCAGACCTCTAGAGCTTATTAATCTTGCATAACTGAAATGATATGCCAGTAAGAACTGATGCTCTGAAATACAGTATGACTCAAATAACTTAGAGAGTATCAAAGAGCTGTAATAAGGAAAGAAGACCAAAAAAACTTACATCGGGTTCTAGAGTCACACAACGCTGAAATGCCTTCGCCGAACCTCCATAGTCTTCCAAGGCCAAATAGGCACAGCCGAGAGAAAACCACACCCCGAGCTGCAAAGACCAAAAATCAGTCATCAAACATACAGAGATATTTACAGGGTGTCATGTGAAAATTATTTAAGGCACTATCAACAAACACACTACCATACAGAGGGCAGAGCTATGGAATAAATATTTGCCTTACATTTTATATTAGCTTAAATGTAAGAAATCTTAGCAATGGAAGTGAATTTTTCCATAAAATTTTCAAAGCTAATATGACACTGAAAGCACATGAAATATCACAGCACATCTTTTGCTGACCAAGACCACTCTATGTGTTAACCAAACTCCATGAATGCAATGGAGAGTTCTGTTTATAAGCCCTGATATTATAAACGTGGGGACAATCTCATATTTTTACTGAGCATCAACTATGTAAAAAGTATACAAAGTATCAGCAGATTCACAACTGAAGAGTGTGTTACAAACTTGAGAAGAAAAAGTTTTGCTTTCATCTTCAAGTTAGACCACAAGTCCTTCTTCAGTTTAACCAAGAGCTAAACTGCCCTAGCACTTATCTGCTTAGGCATGTCTGAAAATAATTGATAAAAAGTAGGCTCAGAATCTAGATTACCAAGAGTCATTCAAAATGGAAAGCCCGATTTAAGTCAATAAGACCTGTAAACACAGAGATTTGGAAAACAGGTAAATTAGGAAGTAGCTATTGGAATTACCAAAGAATTCTTTAGTGCACAGGGTTTCCTTAAAATTCAATAGCCTCTATCAAAAGAAAGATAAACCTGATAAAAATTCAATGAAATTAGTCAGAAATGCAGCTACTACAGTCCTTTGCTTTCCTTTCAGATACAGTCAGTACGGCCAGCAGCAGAATGCAGTCAGCTTTCTTAGTGACTCCAGGACCAAGGCAGTGAGTCAGCAGATATATGTGGTTGAACAATTTAGGGTGGGAAAGGAAATGAGGTGCTCGGTTATCTGTCCGTAGCCTTCCGCAGCAACAGAGGAGGAAACTACCCCTGCATCCCTCCTCCCCCAGCAATTCCCACAAAACTTGTTCCATATGGCTAGTCGAGGCCTGAAAGTTCTTTAAGCACATAAAGATTTTTAGCTGATAATTAGAGATAAAGTTTAGAAAGCAAACATCCTTGGGCAGTTTATAACACTTTGCCTTGAATTCACAAGAGGTTATAAATAACTGCTATCAAGAGTTTTATGGGGAACAGATTTTGTCAGAGGGATAGATAATGGATGCAAGGTGAGGGGGTGTGTGTTTGATGGGAGGAAGGAGAAGCAGAGGTACCAGGTTGAAACAAAGTTAGAAATTCACTTCCAGCAACTTAAAAAATAGTTCATTATGCTTTATTTTTGTCTGGCTACTTATAGAATCAAGAAAAGAGCTCTAATGCACCTACCCACACTCACTAGATAATAGATAAATCTTGAGAGGGCCTGAAGTCTGATGTTAACTTATAAAACAAGCCCTCTAACTTCTAAACAAGTTGAAAGTTTTAAAATCTTTGTATTATATTTCATCAGTTACAAGGTGCATTTTTTCCCCAACATTTAACATCTCAGAAATAAATGCATCTTAATAACAAATAGCATGTCAGAGTTTATTGGCAGCATTAAGATATCACTTAAAATAAATGTGCCTCTTAATATTGATGACATCCTATGTCCAATGAATTACAGCAAGTTTCTCTGGAATGAGGAGTATCTCATTCTGGGATTAAATCAAGAACAATGAGAATTGTCCTTGAAGTTCTCAAAATGTATATGCCCTCCTTACTTTCTGCATCAGCAAAGATCAAACTGTTTCACATGTGTTTTTATAAAAAATAGCAAGTGTAAATTCAAGATGGAAAAAAAGAACTTGATTTTTCAATCTGCCTAAAAAGACAAAGGTTATAAATACCTAAAATTAGCTCTAAAACAAACTGGTGATGAAGTTACTATTTACTTTTAAGTTTTTGAAAGAAGTAAGCATGTTGTAACGTCATAAAACCAAAATAAATTTAATGAAATTCAGGCAGATGATTTAATTTAATATACAGTATTATGGTTCTCTTTTCTTTTTACCTTTGGTCATTTGTGTTGTTTTAATAATCTGCATCTGAAGAAAAATTCTAAGATCACTAGCTGCTAGTAGATTTTCATCTAGTATTGATAACATATAATTATGATGGGAGATGACTTTTCTTTGAAATCGTGAAATGGCTTTAAAACAAACACACTCCAGGATCACCTAATTGCTTGTGGCTGACCCAGTAAACCATAAATAATGCATTCATACCTTGCTTCTCATTGAAGGCCTCAGGATTTGGGGGACTAAGAAGAATATTTGGTGCTTCTTTTACTTTTTTCATTTTAAACTACTACTTAAACTATTATTATCAAGTGACTGGCTTCTTGATTCAGGATGGTCATGCTCTTAAGAAGAGAGCATCATAAATGAAAAAAATAAAAAGAAGCCTCAAAAAAAACCTCTCACATGATTCCCCAAATTAGAGTTGTAT
>CM053515.1:89375979-89445190 GCA_028627145.1 Eidolon dupreanum
TATTAACTTTACCTTTTGGTCACACGCAAAGTTATTTCTGCCTCCTCTCTCCATTTAGCCCATATAAACCACAGGAAGGCAAGAGGCCATGGCTCAACACAATTCTTTGTATCTTCCTCAATACCTCAAAATGGTGTATAAAGAGTTTACACTTATGTTCTAGCACAGACTATAGAAGATGCTTCATAAACAGACACTGCAATTACAATATTAATGCTCTCATCTTCTTTCCAGTGTCATTAGAAATATTATTCCTGTTTCTGGAGCTAATACCTTCATCTCTTCTCATTCCCATTCTTCCCTAGAATGGTATTCCCAAGTGATCTTCCCCTCTCTCTTTATAACATTCACTTTCTCCTTTATCCACTGGATTCATTCTCTCCTTTCAATGATGTCAAGCTGTCCAGTATGTTGAATAGTTTTATGTGGTTCTTCTGCCCCTCGGTACAATTTTCCACGTTTTGACTCTCACCTCTTTGACGTGCTCCTAAAACGAACAGTCTATATATATGCTGTATCCATTTCCTCATCTGCCGCACCCTAAAACCTCCTGGAGCTGGTTTTGAAGGTCATTAGTGAGCTCCAAATCCAATGACCTCTTCTTAGCCTTTTTTGGACTTTATCACTACATGTGATATTCCTCACTACACTTATTCTTCCTTTAGTTTCCATGAATTCCTTCCTTGGGTTTCCTTCTGTCTGTCTGATCAAAACTCTGGAGTGTTTTGTTTGAATCATATTTTACTGATGCTGTTTCTGCTAACTTCTCCCAACTGCTGGAGATGCCTAAAGTTCAGGACTTTGCCTGATGTTTTCCAACACAGTTTTCTGTAAAGAATTCATTCACTTGCACAGCTTCGCCTGACTTCCACAGAAAAGCCCCAACCTGCAAGCTCCGTTCTGGCCTCACTGCCGGGCTTCAGGCTTTCATGTGTCCAGTGTGTTACCGGCCACCTCTACTTAGCGCAACATCTTCATACCTGGCATCCAAAATCACATCGTCTTCCCCTGCAAGAAGTATTTTCCCTTCCTCTTGAATTCTCTTTACCTACCAATAGAGATATTTTCCTTTTTAAGCAGACAATTGAGAAAACTGGCATTCGCTTGGATTCCCTCCATCCTGCCAGTCCAATAAATAAGTCCCAGAAAATTTTCCTTTATAATGAGGCTTCGGCCTATTCTACCTTTCCATCCTCACTGCTAAAGCCACTGATCACTCATATGTGACACTCACTCCTTATTTAAACTTAGTTTCTAGTTTTGCAGACCATCCCTGATACAAAACCAAACACTCCTATTTTTATACCAACTCGATTTCTGAAAGTCATGACAATGCACAAAAGCCATTCAAATATCATCTCATTTTGCCTAAATTTTGTTATTAAACCTAATTGTACGGACATGAGTGAGAAGAGAGGATAGAATGTTTTAAATTCCACTCCTATAATACCACCTCTGTCGTATCACTCTTTACTCAACCACAACAGACTTCCACATCTATAGAGTTACATAATCCTGAAAAAAGGCATTTCAGGCCCTCCATAAACTGGTTCTATCTGTATCATTTCCCAGCGGAAACTCTTTGCTCTCTGCTGATAGGCTGACACAGCCTAATTCATTCCCACATTCATATCTGGTACACAGTAGGATCTTGATAACGCTTACTTAGGCAACCACATAATGTACCGTTTGAACAGCAACATTTTTGAAAGTGAAGCAAGACATAGAAAAATAATTTAAAATTATGTGAGTTAAAAAGACCTAATCTCTTGGCCAACAAATTGTTGATCAAAAAACTGGTTTTTACTATATCACGGACCTATAATCTCATTCTAGCCAAAACCACTTTCGAAAGCAAAATTATTTTTGAAAAATAAAGTAAAAAAAGAAATTGAAATGTTGATTATCTGAACATTTGAAAAAACAAAAAGAACATGACTCAAGCTATACATTTATGACATTTGCACATTTCTGCAATATATTACAGAATTTGAATTAATTTTCTTAGTCGGTATTCATATACTTTAATCGGATCCTTACTCACATTAAATTCTAATACTATGTCACTGATATTTTTCTGATAAGTTTATATAAAAATGATAGTTAGCAATCTCAAAACCACAAATGTAGATGGTGCATGTGTCTTCTGGTTCTCTAACAAATGCACCACAGATTTTGCAAACCACCCCTGATATAAAACAAACACTCCTATTTTTATACCAACTCGATTTCTGAAAGTCATGACAATGCACAAAAGCCATTCGAATATCACTCTCATTTTGCCTAAATTTTGTTATTAAACCTAACCATATGGACATGTGTGAGAAAAGAGGATAGAATGTTTTAAATTCCTCTTTCTATTTTCCTTTTATTCCAGGACTTAAGGGAGACAACAGCATGTGGGAGCTCTCATTCCTCAGAGACAGTTCAAACTTGGATCACAGTTATAATGAGCCTAAGGAGTTCAAGTTCGCATCTTGCAGTAGTTCTGTACAACTGCAGCATCAAATGCCTGCATATTTTGGCATGGCCAATAGCCTGCCTGAATTGAATCCATATGACAAACAGCAGAATATCCTACATAACATCTGTTTGTACTGTGATGGTGCTTTGAACAACTGTCACTTTTTTGTCTCAGTGAGTAATTAATTCAAATTATATAATGAGACCATTAAGTCTTGCTAAGTCATCCTTTGCAAATTCCCTACATCCATCCCTTCTTTCCTGTTGCCCCTTCAACACTGATAACTGTCATGCTAGACAATTGCTATAGCCTCCTAACCCTGCCTACCTCGAGTATGTCCCATGGCCACAGTGTTGCCAAAACAATATTTCTAAATTACCTCCATGCACACCACATTCCTTCATCCAAAACAAAGCCAAACACAAATCAACCCCTCAATGGTTCCCTGTCTGCCAAATAAAAAGCCAAAGAGTTTAGCCTCACATTTAAGACCTTTCATAATCTGGCTCCAGTCTAATTTTCCCACTGGAACTGCCCTATTCCCTTCAACTCCAAGAAACATCCTCTCTAATGTACCAAAGGCAGTGATAGTCTCTTTGGTCTTTATATAACTAGTGCTTTACAAATAACTCACAATCAGTATCTATCTGACTGAATAACTGGTTAAAGATATACTTTCACTCATTCAACAAATATTTATTGAATACCCAATACGTGCAAGGCTACGTTACAACACTAGGAAAATATAAATGAACCTTAGAGATAAAAATTGCTGCCTTCATGGGAATTATGTTCTAGTGGAGAAGAAGAATTTTTTAAAGTTACTTATACATAATATCAGAAGGTGCTAAGTACCATGGAGAAAAATAAAGCAGGAAAGGATATTAAGAAGTATAGGTAGGGCTATGATTTAAAATAGAATGATCATGGAAGGCCTCTCCAAGAAAGTAATATTTGAACAAAGACTTGAATGAAGTATTGGAATAAAGTAGGAAGGTATCTGGAAGAACATTCCAGGCAAAGGAAGAGCAAGTGCTAAAACGTGAGGAAGGAATGTGCCTGAAATATTCAAGGAAGTACAGAGAGGCTAATGTAGGGTGAGCAAGTGGGAGAGTGGGGGTGGGGAGGAGGGAGAGGCAAGAAGGAACAGGAACTAGGCTGGGGAAAGCCTTGAGAACCATGCAGGAACTTCGGCTATCATCACTAGGTGATGGTGCAGAGGGATAACACGTCTGATTCACATTGTAGGAATCGACTCGGGTGCTCGCTGAGAGTAAACAGATGGGGCAAGGACATAGGCAGAAAAACCAGTAAGGAGATAATATATTAATCAGGTGAGAGATAATAGGGATTTGAATCAGAATGGTGGCAGATGGTAAGAAGTCACTGGATTCCAGATATATTTTGAAGGTAGCTCTGCTAGGATTAGATGTGGGATATAAGAGAAGGAGGAATCAAGGATGACCCTAAGACTGGATGGGGCAGACCTTGGTGGGGAAAGTTTTTAGGAGGGAGAGAACAGTATTTTGGATACCGGAATGTTAAGTTAGAGTAACAAATGGGGAAACTGAAGAAGTCGATAGATATAGGAGTCTAGCATTCATGAGAGAAGATTGGACTGCAAATAAACCTTTGGGAACTGTCAGTGTATGATGGTATGAAAGCTATAGGACTAGATGAAATCAATGGGCATGTGTAGACAGAGATAAGCCCCAAGTACCCCAGGAACCAGCAAAGAAGACTGGGAAGGAATAGCTGGTGAGGCAGGAGGAAAACGTTAATGCTAAGATGTTGAGAAGAGACAGTCCTTGAGAACACAATTCATGTCTGTGATGTGCCCGGCACTGATTTAACTTAGACTATGAGAGGCCAAGGGAATGAATTTCTTTTCTTCACTCTTTATGACAGCTGTGGTTATGTAACCTTTAGGTAGAGACTAAAGATAAGCAAGGATATGATACAGTTCTCCATATAAGTAAAAATAAAATTTTAACAACACAATATTGAGTTCCATTTTCTGTCAAAAAAGCCTAGTGATAATCAACTTAGTGCAGGATTTCTCAACCCTGGAACTACTGACATTTCAAGCTGAATAATTCTTTATCATCGGGAGCTATTCTGTGCATTATGGGATGTTTAACAGCACCCCTGATCTCTACCCACTAGAGGCCAGTAGTATACCTCCCTCAACTGCCAAATGTCCCCTGGGAACAAAATCATCCCCTGTTGCAAACCACTGACTTAGAGCAAGCTGTCAACAAAAACCACCTTCTAAGTATTCGTTGAGCATCCCTGCTGCCAAATGCCACTGTCAACTGCTGCTGATATTGTATACTTATACCTGCCCTACTCTCTTCTCCAGGCTTTTTACCAGCCAGTTGATTTGGAAGCTTCTCATATACTCACCACTCAGAGTGAGAAGAATAAGTAATTATCTTAACCTGTCATAAAAAAAACGTACTTTTGGTTTTTTTTTTTTTTCAATGTAAAAGACATGCTCTGAGTCTACCCAGTTCAAAAATGACCATTCCTGCACACTCAAGTTCATAGCAGCAGTATTTACAATAGCCAAGAAGTGGAAACAACCCAAGTATAAACTGAAAGATGAATGGATAAACAAAATGTGTCATATCCATACAATGGAATACTATTCAGCCTTAAGAAGGAAAGTCTGACACATGCTACAACATGAATGAATCTTGAGGACATCAAGCTAAGTAAAATGTGCCAGTCACAAAAGGAAATACATTATATAATTCCACTCCTATGAGGTACTTAGAGTAATCAAATTCAGAGACAGAAAGCAGAATGGTTGCCCGCGACTAGAGGGAGGATGAATACGGGAGTTATTGTTTAACGGGTACGGTTTCAGTTTCGCAAGATGAAAAAAGTGGAGATGATGGTGATGTTTGCACAACAATGTGAATATACTTAACACTACTGAACTGTACACTTAGAAATGGCAATGATGGAAAATTTTATGTGATGTGCTTTATACCACAAAAAAAAAAAAAGAGTGTAGGCTCTAGAGACAGACCATCTTGGTTCAAATGTTGGCAAAATGCCTAATGAGGCACCTGGCTCATAGTAAATGCTTGGTAAACATTAGTAGCTCATTATAAATTCATATTTTAACAAGAATTATACCAAGTCAGTTTACATGTTTGTCAGGAGTTATGGCTGACAGCCGTGTGTGCCTCTGATTGCTGAAATGGGAAAGCACTTCTAAAGAAAGTTTGGTTGAATGAAAAAATGCCTATGGAATAAAACCATCTCACTAATATCATTAAGGACAAAATAAGGTTGCTGTCTTTCCCCTCAAAATTAGGTCCTCTCCTGTGGATTTATCTTGTCGCTCATTTTAAAGATCCAGACTTTTTGTATTTTTTTTTCAAACCTTTACATTTTCTTTAACATTTAAAAGTATGTATGTATTTATAAAAACGGACATTGTTTCTTACAATGATCAACAATCCATTCTATATGTTACCTTATTTGTAAAAAAGTTTTTCTTTCATTATTGATTTCAGCAATAACTCGCAGAGTCCTACACTGTGTGTACTTTTACTTCTGGTTCATTTCCTTCCTAACATTCCGTTTCGAAATGGAACTTAATTTTAATAGCTGCATTTGCCTTAAGGACAGTTAACAGAAATAACAAAGTGAAACAGAAAAGTCAATAAGTGGAACAGAACAGAAAATGAATCAGGAAAAACCTACCTGTCCACTTTCGGTGACAAGCAAGAAGTATCTTAGAGACTAAGCTCTTTCTTTGCTCTCAGAGACAAGCTCACCAGTCATTAGGGCAGGAAATGAGTGTTCATTCAGTAAGAATCAAAATCAAAGAAAAACGTCAGTGCCAAGAGTACATGGGTTTTGTGAAATGTCTAACCTGCATGGGATTAATCTTCACCGAGCGTTCAAAGCACTCCACGCATTCTTTAAACTCCTTGTGTCGCAGGTGAAGGAGGCCTTTGGAGCGCTGGGCACGTGCGCTGCGGTGCTGGGACAACTCCCAGGCCTTGTCATAGTAAGAGTGGTCCCGGAGGACATCTCCGAGCAAGCAGTACAAACTTGGCGTTTCTTTCTTCTCCAGCTCTTGCCTAAGGATTTCTTCTGCCTAGAAATAACAACAGAAATAACTAAATTGCTATTTTTTAAGTACATATACATATTTTAACTCACATGATCAAAAATTTTATTGTATAAGTTTGAGATGACCAGGTTCTTTCATGCATCTAGGACACAGGCCAAATAAGACACAAGTAAAAGGGAGGAATAAAAAGTAAGTGGTGAATACTGCTTTACTGGCATCTGAAATCCTCATGAAAGGCAACAAGAAAAGGCTTACTTCATGATATTGGGGGGACTCATTTCCCTGCTCCCCACTCTGGCTGTCAGTACTGTGACCATTTGTAAGAGCAATGCCTTTAATTCACCTCTACCCAACATCAATGAAGTATGTTTTTCCTTTTTTAAAATAGTATGCTCAGGGAGACATTTATAAAAGAAGGAAGAGGGTATGATTTAATAGGCAGTGTTAAACACCTACCTCATAACCAAACTGCACCTCTCAGATAAAACTTGCTCACACAAGACCTATCTGCTTCTCAACAGTCCGTTCACTTTAGAAACTAAAGACCTCACAGTACACAGGCTTGGGTACTATTTTCATATGTCCAAAATTCAGATTCACCTTGTCACCCAAGCTGATCTGTACAAACTTAACCCCACTTTCCCTACCCATGTCTGTTACCTACTGTTTCTGATTGATTTCAACAGAGAACAGGAAGCACAGTAGCAGCACTGCTTTCCACCCTCATACACAAACGCTTCCACATAAAGAGCAGTAGAGTGGCCAAAGATGCTGAGGGAGCCATGGCCACGTGGATGCAGATATCCAGGCAGCTATCCTTTGGTAGACGAAATGATACTTTAGACTCCGTAACTGAAGTAGCCGGCAATCTTAAAGTTTGTATATTTAATTCTTTAGATTGGATATTTCTATAATTCTTAAGCAGTCGGATTTTTGTGAAATCTTTTAAAAGACAGCTGTGCTTTCCAAAGTGCCTTTGGGTGCTGGCCCTTTTGCATTTCTGATACAGTATGGGTTAGGCAGGCTTTTTGGCATGGTCTGAAAATAGAACCAGAATTTATAAAATAGATTCTAAGGGAAAACAGTTCTAAGTCTTAAACAGGCAAAATAAACATGAAGTTTTAAAATATAATCCATGCAATTCCTCTACTCATAGGTAATATGATATTAATGTATCTAACCAAAACTCTGTAAGGTCATCTATATAAATACTCGATATATACATTTTTACATATATATGTCTATGTATTCAAACGAATTACGTGTAACAGACTGCAGCCACAGCAGGTTTCTTGCTGAAATGATCTTACAATGTAGTTGATGGCATTTCCCTTGGCACATGGCACTGAAACTTGATACTCGCACCCTCCCAGGAATTCTGAAGGCTGATTCACTTAATAAGTTCTTTCTGCTTTAACCAGCTATAGCGGGTTCTGTGGTCTGCAATTAAACAATGAGCATAATAGTAACCGGGTACGGAAGTGGCTGCAGGCAACATAACCCTGCAGAAAATGACTATTTGTGACTGGTTATCTGATCGGGTTAGATTTGAAGACAGTGAGGATCCCGTGATCAGGAGAGGGCAGAACACTGTTAGTCCGCAACATCCAGTGATGAACAGGTTCAATTATCCCTGGTAACTTACGATAAAGCACCTGTCCAATGCAAGGCTTTTGTGTGCTGAGTGACAGAACAATGTGAGAGAATATGAGACTGTGAGGTAGGGTAGCTGCTTCTAAATTCACTGAATGGCTCAAAAAAAAAATGACACTAAGTGTTTTATATCTTATCTTCAGGGAATTTCTATGACTGCCTTAAAGAATTTCTTTTCCCTTATAACTGCCGAGCTGGTACAGTCAAAAATCAAATGTAGACACTGCTCCCGCAGGATTGCTGAATCACAGTATAGGATGAATTCCGTTTCACCAGTTCTGTATGAAAGCTAAGAGATCTGAGTGGGTTAATCTTAGTTACTCATCTTATTTCCTCTATTGCCTTTTAGCTACACATCATTTTATTATTTGTTAGTGATTGCTCTAGGCCTACTCACGTGCATCTTCAATATAACAAAGTTCATTTCAAGTTAATGTCATGCCATCTCACCTGTCTCACGTCACAGGTGGCCCAGTTAAGCCCTTCCTAAATTTCTGTTTCACAGAAACATTGAGAGACAAATAAATGACTGCTACTGTTTTTAAGCCACCTAAGTTTTTACGTGGTTTGTAACATAGTAATAATAACTGGAACAGTTGTTTAAGGTAAGAGGGTTACTCTACTACCAGCTAGTTCATCATGGCCAGGAGCAGAAGAGGGCATTGATTATGAAAGAGCAAGACCCAAGAATTTAATGAGGACGTTGGAATGATTCAGATAACAGAAACCCCTAAACTCTTCTGAGTTTCCTAGGCCGGCAGAGGCAACCCTCCCCTATCTGATGAGATTAGTGCTCTCTTGCTTAAAGACAGTACAACAGCTGCAGCTCAGGTAGTTACCTCGCAGGACACTGATTCTCATACCTAACTCCTTCCATCCCTCACTGCCTCCAGACTTGCACACAAAAAGAACTGCAAGATGTTAGTAATTTCTACAGGGAAAACCTTGGGACCATATGGAAAAAGAGAGTCTAAGAGCACTAGACCACAGGCAAAGAGGATCACAATTGTAAATCAGCTGAATTTAGATGCTCATCAGAAATTTTTGATTCACAGTGCTAACTCAAGCAGCTGGTTCTAAATTATTTGCTCAATTGCTTGACTAAAACCTGGACTCAAATGTGGCCAAAACTAAGTTGAGATGCCAGAAATTCCTTGGTATAATGGAGAGGAAGGAAGCCAACAACTTAGAAAGGCTGTTGTTAATTTATTATTTGCAACCTCTTCACCCAACCTTAACAATGTCTCCTATGAGGACCCAAGGGTTACTCCTTCCACCTTGGCTTTGAGGAACACACTGTATAGGGAGTACCAGCATCCTTGAAATGTGCTGGTAAATGTCCCGTGAAAGCTGGGGGGAAACTCTGGAGATCCTTCTATTGAAATGAGCTTCCTGATTTCAATAGAGATGATGGGAACAGAAGGTAATAGAGACTGGCCTGGAAGCAAGATGAGCATAGTCATTTGGCACAGCCAGAGTGATCATTTGAACAGTGCGACTAACATAGATCTTAGGTGGTGGCTGACTGATCGTGAAGACTTAGGAACAAATTAGATGGGCAGCCAACTAAATTCAAACTTGATCCATGGAAGGAAGGAAGGAAGGAAGGAAGGAAGGAAGGAAGGAAGGAAGGAAGGAAGGAAGGAAATAGGAGGAAAAGCAGGAGAGAAGGAGGGAAAGAAGAGGGGAAGGGGAGGGGAGGGGGGAGGAGAGGCCAGGAGATGCAAAGCAAAGAAAGGAAAGGAAGAAAGAAATCTATATTTGGAGACCAGATGTCTGAACTGAATTGCCATGTTAGAACACTATCTCTCACCCAATTTGTACCCCTGAGTCACTTCGCAGACTCAGAGCCTCTCAAATTTAAAAAAAAAAAAAGCAAATAAAGAGGCCAACAATGGTGAGGAAGGACCCTGTGATAACATAACAATTATACACCATAATTCTTCTTCTCTAGCTTTCCCCAAAGAAGTAATTAACCATTTACCAGGTAATTGTATCCTGGGGAAAAAGAAATAACCTCATCTTTTCAGGGTTAATTAATTTAGTTAATGCTAATCCTTTGGGGTCCAGAACATTGCCACGATGAGTTACTGGGTTTAGGGAAGCAGTCCATCCATGGTAGGTCTAATAAGTCTCTGAACCCACTCAGTGGTTACTTCTCTCATTCTTGAATACAGAGTTCAATTAGAAATATCAGCAACCAGCAGAGCCCTCAATAAATGCTACTGAGGAATAAAGGGCGAAGTGAAACCCCCTGAACTTCCTCTTCCCATTAAAAGAGAAAACCCAAAGCAACAATGCATACCTATGCAAACCCCATGAATGGGTGCCACTATTAAACACCTGAAAGATACCATGAAGTATGTATGTGCATATGGGTGGTTTAACCTATATATTTAAACTGAGAACACAGATGGGTCCTGGAAAATGTCATAGATTATTATAAACTTAATATAATGGTGGCTCTAATTACAGCTACAGTTCCAGATGTGATCTTGCTAACGGAGAAAATCATCACAGCTCCTGACACGTGGCAAGCAGGTACTGACACAGCAAATATGTTTTTCTCTACCCAATAATCAGACAATATCAGGTGCAGTGGGCTCTCACTAGCACAAAGAGAAGTACACTTTCCTGGGCTGCCTTAAAATTACATGGATTGGATGGTAATTTAGTCTGCAAGGACCCTGGCTGTCTCACCATCCCATTAAACCTCACCAGTCTGTGACCTTGATGGCATCATGCTAATAAAACTCAAAAAACTAAGATAAAAAATTGTGTGCCAATGTTAATCAAAAACCAATTGGGAATTGATCATATTATACTGTAACTTGCTATTAGGAAAATGTTCAACTTATAACAATTTATTTGATACATTACTTCTAAGGAACTCATGTATTAAATAAAGCAAGATATATTAAAAAATGTTTATGTTTTACTGGTTATTTTTGTTCTTATATGCTCTAGGAATGCTTCAATATCTAAACCGCTTTTAAAGAAACCGTAAATTTCTCAAAATCAGAAACTTTCTTAAACTACGTAATACAGTCTAGAAATTACTCCAGTGGTCTGGCACTTTCTAAACAAGTAAACCCACAAGTTAAAGGGCTAAACCACTGTGTAGTCATGTGCACTGGCACTTGCTACGTCAACCTGCTTACAATGGAAACCACGTTTCTAAAATCCCTCTCCCTTCCGATTTCACGTTGGAGTTGGCCAGAAGGAGAACTTGTTGGAGATTTGAAAGGCAGAAGTAAAGCAACAGCCTTTACTCTTGGAAGGGTGCTCTGGTTAATTATGGTGTCAAAAAAAGATGCAGAGGTGCCCTGAAGATCTCAGCCTGTCCTTGCTTTCTGTGTTCCAATTGCTGGCACTGACATTAGCAACCCCAAGCCCGCCATCAGACATTTCACTGTGGACCCACAGGACTGGTCAATGCAAGAGCTTTCCATAGACTTCTCCATGAGTGACTCCTTCATGTTCCCCTCTCCACGGCTGGAAGCACCTGGCTTCTCAGATTCCCCTGTAAATTCTGACTGGTGCACTTGTGCTGATGCTTCAGGTGGACTGGGAAATTATTTTCACCCACATCCTCATAACTCCCTCTTCCACACCTTCATTTGCCCAGCTCTTCTTTGCACATCTGTGTTACATCTAATTCCTTTAGTAAGCCCCCTTATTCCCAAAAATACTTGAAGTGGCTCTGTTTCCATAAATAAAACCTGAAATTATACAATCTTTTCTTCATTTTTGCCTTTTAAACTCCTTATGTGTCCTTCCATTTGATAGTGATTTATAGATTAGTTTTTATCTACTATATTGTTAAATGCATTATCTCACTTAATCCCTACAATAATTCTGAGAGGTAGATATTAATATGCCCATTTTTAAGACAAAGAAATAAAAACTTAGATTCCTTGGTCAACCGGTCAGCCGCAAACCAAAAGAGACGAAGCTGAGAAACAGGACCCTGATTTCAGGTCCAATACTTTTCCTATATTCCCAAGGTGAACATCAGCAAAAATGATGGCATAAGACACCAACACTTTGAAAATTCCCAACAAGAAAACCGATAAAAAGTGTTAGAATTAATTCTTTCGGAACTCTAGAAATTAACCAAAGACTTGAAATAATCCAGGGAATGTTTATTCAAGAAAAATGGCAAAATCTTGATAGGAACAACAAGCTTTGCACCATTTTAACTTCCACCATTCCTATATCCTCTTCTCCACTCTACGGGAGTCTTGAAAACCAGCAGCAGGCGATCATTGTGAAAAGCAGCAGCCTGGCAGCCACCAGAGGGATGGGTTTGGCGCACCTCTGAAGTCTTATTCTCAGAAAACTGTCATTATGTTACCAATCCGGTGGTTCCCTGGAAGAGTCCACTTGCAACGCTGTCTTTATTTAACCCAACTTGAGTGTGCCCAGTGAAAAACCATTGTCAAAACATTTAGAGACAACTGATTAATTCTGCAGCTGCCTGAGGTGGTAAATAACAGCTGGGGCAAACAATAGGCTAACCAAAAAAATGGAATGAGATGTACATAAGGGCTTTAAAAAACTCCTGCATATTGATGGGAATCTAGAAAACCATGCATATGAAGGTCTGTGCACATGTTGAAGAAAAACCCCAAAGGCCCTAAGCTCTCACCTCAGGCTGACCTTGAGGCTTTGCCCAGGTGGTAAAGGCAGAGTTGTCTACTGCCTGGCTGAGTCCTGAAAGCATGCCCCTGCCACACACACACACACACACACACACACACACACACACATCAACCCATCAGTCTCCCAAGACTGGGAGACTTGTTGATTTAGGCATTTAAGGAATTTTCTGTCCAATCATTAGTTGACCATTAAGCTAACCAACCTCAGACATCAGTGGCTACACAGGACCAAGAATAGAAATTTTACATAATTAGTCAAGAAATACCACCAAACAAACAAAAAACAATACAACACCAACTTGATTTCCAGATTTGCCACATTATTTTAAATGGCTGATTTAAAAAAAAATTACAAAAAATGCAAAAAAACAAGAAAACATGGCTCTTACATGAGAAAAGCAATCATTAGAAATCGTCCCTGGGGATAACCAAATGACAGAGTTAATAGACACATAAAATCTACTATTTTTAAATAATCTCTAGTAAAATGACTAAGATGACAACTCAAAACAACAGTAAAAAAAAAATGAAAAGGGAATTAAAATGGTACACTAGAAAAATATCCATTAAGCCAAAAGGAAGGCAATAATGGGAAAATAAAAGACATGACATCTAAACAACAAATAACTGAGCAATCAACACACATCCTACATTACTGGTAATTAAATTAAATTAAATTAAATGTAAAGAAATTAAACACTCCAGTCAAAGACTGAGATTTGCAGAAAAGATTTAAAAAATGATCTAACTAAATTCTGTCTACAAAAGACACACCTTAGATTTAGATACACAAACAAGATGCAAGTGGGGAAAAAAAATGGAGGAAGGTACATCATATAAACAAGAAACCAAAAAAGAGCCAGACAAAATACACCTTAAGACAAAAATTGTTATAGAATAAAGAAAGGTGTATTTTAATAACATTCAACTCCATCAAGAAGATATAATAATCGTAAGTATATATATTCCCTTAACAACAGAGCCCCAAATTACATGAAGCAAAAACTGACAGATCTGAAGGGAGAAATCCAGAATTCAACCATACTTGGAGATGTCTATAACCAATTTTCAATAATGGATAGAGTGACTATAAGAAGATAGAAATATAAGACCTGAAAAAAAGCTATAAACCACTAGACCTAACAAACATCTTAAGAACATTCCACCCAACAACAGCAGAATACACATTCTTCTCAAATGTACACAACGTTCTCCAGGATACACTATACATTAGGCAGTAAAACAAGTTTCAATAAGTTTGAAAAGACTGAAATATAGAGAGTATGTTATCCAACCACAATGAGATGAAATTAGAAATTGGTAAAAAAATAAATCTGGGAAAGTCATCAATACGTGGAAATTAAACAACATACTCCCAAATAACCAATAGGTCAATAAAGAAATCACAAGGAAATCACACTTTGAGATAAATGAAATATGTATATATGTTTGTGTATATCGAAAATATGCCAAAATGTGTGGGATGCAGTGAAAGTGGTGCTTAGAGGGAAATTCATAGCTATAAATGTCTATATTGAAAAAGTAAAAAAGATTTTAAATCGACCACCTAATATTCCACCACAAGAAACTAGGAAAAGAAGAGTAAACTAAACCTAAAGAAACAAAGGAAGAAAATAGTAAAGATTAGGGTGTAAATAAAAGAGAATAGAAAAAAGAAAAACAAACCAAAAGTTGGTTCTTTAGACCGAAATTACTAAAATCAGAAAGTAAAAGTGAGAAATTACTACCAACCTTACAGAAGTAAAAAAGATTATGAGGGAACACTATACTCCACAGGTATCCTATACTAAAAATAGGATCCAAGACTCAGAATATCAAATCATACCCTTAAAGCACCTGCAGGATAGAAAAACATCATTCTATAAATATTTATTCTACTTCTAATTGGACTGTATTATAGAGCATGGAGATTCACTAGAGTCCAAAACATATAACACAGACAAAGGGTTTGTAACTTTTGCAAAGAAGACAAAAAATATGAATGGAAGATTCAATAGTAATCAGGAGAGCTTTCACATTTGGAAATGCTAAGGTACTAAGGATTGCAAATACTTTTTCCATCAACTCACATCTACCTAAACTTTTTAAGAATGAGGAGCACAGAGAGTGCGTGGTATGCACCTTCTTGGTACCACACAATATCAGTTCTAGGTATTTTATCCACTGCATGAAGGGTCTGGAGCTTGGGAGTGGGGCAGCTTCTAAAGAAGGTGAGAAACACGAGAGCAGGGCCCCTGCTTGCTCTGATCTGGCCTCCTCTTTCCTCAAATTTCTACCCCATGTTTTTCTGTTAGAAGTTAATTCTTTCTCCTTGAGATTTTACACCTCTTTGTCCTGCCAACAAAATTATCTTTCCCCAGGGCGATACTTGCAGGCAATATATTTCCTTTCTTCAATTAGTCACATTGCATTGCTCAGTCTTCTTTACTTTCTCCAAAATGTTCCCCTACCTCCTCCACTTACCCACTCAATTTACATAATTTATTATCCAATAAAAAACTACAAAAGATGTGCCCAGTGAACATAAATAAAACACAAGAGCTTGCAATATCACTTTTGTAATATTGAAATATGGGATGGTCAGAAATGCTCACAGAATGCAAAAGCTTTGGTATTTCTGGCTATAGGTTGCTACTTCCCTATGGGAAAATAGAGATATCTATCCTTACAGGATACAAGAAATCCGTCACCTAAACGTCTATTAAATAGGATAAAAATATATTCCATATATTCCCAAACAGGCAAAGTCATACTTAAATGGGCAACTGGCTGCAATGAACTTGAAGTGCTTGCAAGAATTCTGTCAGCTGCAAACCCCAAAAACCACTGCCCTATCCACACACATATACATATCTTACGTATCTAGGCTGTTTCAACAATCTGTTTTATTTTTTAATTATACACGACTAAGTATTATTCTTAATACAATATTATGGCAAACTATGCATAGTGAATCTAAGTATAAAATTAAGTCAGCCAAGACGTAAGCAGAACCTACTTAATTATGATTGGAATAAATTACACTCTACTTACTCTACCTGAGAAACTTGTATGGCTCCCAGTGAGGGTCACACACTCAAACGCCCAGAGATTCTTGCCAATTATTGAGGATGAATGAAGCAGGCTGGTGAGTGAATACAAAAAGGAAGGAGCCAATGCTCTACTCCAACCAGTCAACACAGTTATGTAGGAATTCATCCCAGTATTTCCACATAATTTGATTTTTTAAGAGAAGCCAAGAAATCTAGATTTTTAGAGGAAATCACCTGAAAATGTTTACTTGTTTCAAAATACTATGTAAGTTAAAAAAAAAAAAAAGAAAAACCTCTTGTAACTTCAGATTTAGAGCAGTAAACTCCCACCCCACAGTAAACATCAGCTGCTTTTTCCTACTCTGCGTCCCTTCCCTGACCTTCTGATAACAAAAGCCCTTCCAGTGGTTCTGGTGGGGCCTGTCAGAGGCGAGGGCACACGACTCAGGCCCTCCGTCTCCCTTAAGCCTTTCTGTTAGGACCATGAAACTGACTACACCTTTCCACTGGGATTACTAAACTTGGGCTTCCTGGGGCCATCTTATCTGTCTCGTGGAGACAGTTGCAAAGTCATGATTACATCGCCTTTGCCCCTGGATATAGCCATCACGACAGCTCCACTAGAATTTTCAGTTGCATGAACCAATAAATTCCCTTTTTCACCTACGCTTGTATATGCTGGTTGTCTTACAACCAAAGAGTCCTAACATATCCTAGAATATTGCATAATCCATTCTATAGACTGCCAACTATAAGAAGATGTGTGAGGAAGTAGGTACCTTGAGTCGAAAGGCAGTTCAAATGCCAGCTCTACTTACTAAATGTATGATCATGAGCAAGTTAACTAATATTTTGAGAGTTTGTCCTTCTTTGTACCTTACCTACAAGAATTAGATGTGAAATGTACCTAGCATCTTGTCAGGCACAGAGTAAACTCTAAACTCATGTTTGTGTTCTTTCTCAACTTGTTCTACTAGAAAGTAAAATGCTCGAGGTTTCACTACTGGGAAGAAGGAAGGGAACTTGAAATAGCTTCTAGAAACATTAAAGTTTTCTATAAATAATTATACCAGTCAACTGTGTTAGTTTCTCCAAAGATAGAAGAATTGCGGCTATTGACTGCTAAGTAGATGATTATGTAACTGAGCCAACAGGACTGGAGAAAGTGAGGTCAAATGGAAAAACTACTGATATTACAAAGTTAAAGCTAAATTTTTCCACATAAGGCTAATTTCAACCAAGGAAAGTATACAGAGTAACAGGAGAAGGTCTTAGGAATCTCAAAGAAAGAGTCTGTACAAGATACAAACTGAGTGGACTACTGCTTTAGAGAAGGACAGGAGAAGAAGAAATATTTATCTGTAAATATGATGGCCAAATAGAATTTGGAATCTGTACATACTTATCTTAGCATCTGTCATACTAAAATATTCAGACTAGAAGCTCCGTGGATGTAAATTTTGTCTCTTACTCTTTGGAACAGCATTGTCCAGCATACAGTACGTACTCTATAAATGTTGGATGAATTCAATGAAAACTAACACTAAAGTCACAAAGGGCTCTTGATGTTTTCTGAGGGTCCGCAGATGCTGAATAGAGACATGAAAGATTCTTCCCATTGGGAACAAAGGCAGAACTCGTTTAGGGGACATGCTCTGGCTGACATCTCTATTGAGTTTAACTAAATTAGGACATAACTGATGAAAATTTAGTCCCTGTAAACAGAGAGGTCATAGAGCAGACTCTGAATTTCACAGGCTCTTCTAACCCAAGTGATCACACCTAGGAAGCAACTCTTGTTAGGATTGAAAACACTGAGGAACAAAACTGATGGTGTAAAAGAAGATTCTGCATATCTGAGTCCGCTACCCTGCTGACATACCTTTTGATCACATGGTCCAGTGTTGAGAGGTTACTGAGAACTTCAGATATATGCAAGCAAAAGGGTTAGTATACTGAAATAATGCCATATTAGAACTCATTTACACTTATGATGGCATATTTTTCTGCAATTTGTTATATGGTAAATTTGAGGTTTGAGGAAGGAAAGATCTTACCCAAAGAACTATTAGGATCCCAGGGAGCACCCTGTTAGAAACAAAGCCCTGGGTTTTGGGTAATAAATATGAGTGAAAGTTCAGTTCAGTCTCTGGTGAAAAGGGACATAAAAGTGTTCAGGAAAATGATTTGTACTTGAGTCACAGGAATTATCAAAACAAACTGCCTTTCTTCGCTATGATTTGTGCCTTGATTTTGTGAATCAGCAGAAGGAATTATCTGACTTTGTATCTGGTCAGTATATAGAAATGGAGAACTGGCAGACCAACAACTATAATAAGTCCTCTTGGCAAAGAATGAAGGGGGAAAATTGAGCTCTAGACCCGGAGATGGTAATAACTATAAAGAGAGTCTTTGAGGACTACGTAAATGACAGCATTAGGTTTAACAGCTAAAAGTTTGTTCCAAGAGGATGGGAAAACAGGTAGGCTATAAAATTAATGGCACACTAATAGTCTGATTAGGCTACCCGACAATAGCTTTAGGCTTAAAAAAATTGTGTGCGTGTGTGTGTGTGTAAGTCAAAAAACTTTGGACATAATTTCATTCCAGTCTTCTTCCCTGATGCACAAAGCAAAAACAGATTCTGATTTTTGCTGTTGTAGAGGCTGGTCCTCAAGGACAGGGAGACCGACCACTGGAAAAGTGTTCCACCATCTTCTCACTGTGAGTAAGGATGACAGGGCAGAGCTAGGAGAGCGCCAAAGGCCCTTCTACTCTTATGGCTGCCAGAAACAATCCGTCTAGCAGAAAGGCAGTTTAATCCTCATCTAAATTCCTGTTCTATGAGCAGCAACTGAGAGGAGGAAAGTACAAAACACTTCGTCCCAGCACAGTTGGTCACTCACAGCTAGACTTCTTCTGTGTGGTGATGCCTAGTCCTATTTACTCTCTCACTGAGCCAACTGTTCATTAATTGCACTTTACATTTATGTGTATGACGACACCACACTTTAGGACTTGATTTTTCAAAGGGTACTTGCCAATGTAAATACTCCAGGTCCAAGATAAAACAGAATAATTTTAAAAAGGCCTAGTTATGCAATTAGCTGATCATCTCCTATTTGTATTACCCAGATATAGAGTATTTGCAGTTATTTTGCCTATTTTTGTCACTCAAGTGAGCACAAGTTTTCATTAACAAATGGAACATCTAATTTTTAAGGGATTAACAACCATGATGAACGGCCGGAGTAGGGAAAGGCGGCTGGGCTACTTACTAAGGCAAAAACAATTCATACTTGTAGGTTGTTATAAATATTGACAATGACAAAATAATTATATAAAGAAAATAGTACGTAAGAGGCACTCAAAATAATTGTGTTACAGAACAACAATACACTCACAGTATTGTTAGTATCTGCTGAGCAAGAATAAAATTATTGAAGGCTCCCATTTCTATTCCTAAAGGTAAAAGATTAAAATGAGAGAGGAGAGACCTCCTAATTTATTTTTGGAGAAAGAATATGTGGCAGGGTTGGAGAGGTATCTTTTCCCACACATAAAGTCCATAGGAGTGTCTACTTGGAGAACTGCTTCAATGCAAGAACTACTCTGTGAACAGCTACCAGTCATTCATTCAGCAAATACTTCTGAGTACCTGCTATGTGCCAGGCCTGTGCTAGGTGTTGGGGAGACAGCTGTAAACAATACAGACAAAAATCTGATTCTTGAACAGCTTATACTTTAGGAGATGAGATAAGCCAGCGAATGGCATATGAGTGGTGGGTGTCATAGGAGCACACAGGAGAACACCACCAACTCTGGGAGGAGGTATTAGGGAAAGGCCACTATGGAAAGTAATCACCGAGGAGAAACCTGAAGAATAAGTAAGAGTTAGCTGAAGGAGGAGAAGATCTAGAGAGACAAAAGCACATACAGAGGTCCTGAGGTGAAACAATGCTGCAAAATCAAGTAGTTTAGTCCTGCTGCAACTCTGGGCACAACCTGGATGAGCAAGTAAAAAGGGGGGTGAAGCAGAGATACAAGAGTAGGGGGATGATGCAGAGGGCAATGTGAGCAGGAGTCAGATCATGAAGTAGTGTGTGTTATTTGCCACATAAAAGACTTCTTTTAACACTAAAGCACTCCAACATAATCTTGAAGGCAAAGGGAAGTTACTGAAGAGTATTGGGGTGATATGATCAGATTGGTCTGTTAGGAAGATCACTCTGGCTGTAATGTGGGAGAACTTGTGGGAAATCTTTTAAGTCATATAAAGAAACTATCTTAGATGAAAAAAAAAATTAAAACCCAATCTAACTGCTAAAAGAATCTCAGCAGTTAAAAATATTAAATGTTACCTGCAATTTCAAGGAAAACTTTTTAAGAGCCAATGGCTACGATCATCTGCAAATGTAGCATAATGAAAGAAAAGTCTATGTAATCTCAGGTAAACCTTATTTCCCAGTAACAAACAAGAGGAAACAAGAGAAAAGAAGAGAGGTTACAACCCTTCTCTCTCCATTCCTGTCACCCCGCCCCCCGCAGGCAGGCACCTTATGCCAGTTTGGTCTTTGTTCTTTATTTAGGGACCAAACCTTCTCAACAAAATAAGAATTTGTTCATATGCTTGGGGAAACTGTTACAGTGTGCCAGATAACTTTTAAAGATTAAATGCTAACAGATGAGAACCAGCTCTAACCTCAAATCAAGGTCAAGCCAAAATTAACTGTAGCTATTTTGCCACAAAATTAACCGTAGCTATTTTGCCAATGGTCATTAAATTATGAAAATTACTGTAGGTAGCTTCTAAATTAGAAAATCTAAGACAACAATACTGGGGTGCAAACATGAGCACCAGAACACAATAATTAGAATAATATTTTTTTCCTAATTTGCCTTTTAAAAATAAATTACAGCATTCAGCACTAAATGCGATGATTAAAATTTCACAAACTTCTAGTTAACTCAAAATGTGGTGACAACAACTGGCACGTGACCAAATACTAAGCTAATCTCAGTTGTTGTAGAAATAAAGACATTTTCTTCCAACTCGAAGCAAAGCTTTTTAGAGTCTGGTTAAACTGATTTGTAAATATAGGATAAGAAAAGCAAGTAAGGGAGGTCTTTTATGTGGCAAAAAAAAATGCTAAAATCAACCAAGATTTTGAGGGATATTTAGCTATAACTCAAAAGATTTAAGACAAAGTAAATAACTATCCATTCCTAAATATTAAAATACATTTTCTAGAGTGATTAGAAACATGGAAATTTATCATTATAAGACATTTCTTACAAGGTCATGTGCAAATTTAAAAAATTAATACCACACTACTTTGCAGGACATAGTCAAATCTATTATCTGAAAGGGATGGATTCAACATATTTTTTCTTCTGCAGTTAAAGTCTCTACTTTCCATACTTATTAAAAATAATTAAATAAATTTAATATTTCAAAACGTGCTTTGGGTATTTGTGACTCACCAGCTTGCTTAATTATTTCAAAAATTGCTATTTCAAAAGCTATCATATTTTTATGCACTGTTATCATTTATTTGTTTACTTACTGATATAAAGGACTAGCACAGTGCAGAATGATGTAATGGGAGCTACATCAGACTGGGGGCCGAGATATTCATTCATCCATTCATTCTTTTGTTAAATGTCTGAGTACTACTTTAGTGGCAGACAATGGGCCCTAAAAACGTTTTAAATCCCTGAAGAAGTATAATATTATATTTCATCAAATTTCAGATGCCATCAATTGTAAGACTAACTTTTAACTAATAAAGAAAAAATGCTTTCAATTAAGTTATGACATAATGCCTTGAATGAATCATATCAGCCTCTCACTGCTCTGATATTTTTTTAACCTATTTTTTTAGAAATTGGTCATTTTTCTTGCCTTCGATACATTGCTTGACATTTTAAACGGCAACCTTTCTTGACACATCTCAGCACAAAACAGCTTCATCTACCTTGGGGTATATTCTTTTCTTGGCTCCCATAAAGCACCTACTTGTTGTTGTTAAAGAAAAGTAAATGGAATTGTGATGATATCTCCAATGGTAAATGTTTACTTTGCTAATACCAAATTTATACTTCTCTACTTTGTTTCTGACCATTTCTGTGAATTCAATAACTTTTTGTTTCAACGCCCAATCATAACAGAATCTTTCTGAAGATATTTTCAGTGGCAATTACATCTCACATATGTAGCACTAACGCAGGGTACATAACTCGATAAAAAATGATGACATTAAATACAGCCACACTTAAGCTGTACAAGCACAGGCAATGACAACCTGGCCAGCTGGCTGCCTGACTGACAGCAACTGGAAGGTACCATCAAGTGTTAGATACTTTCCAAATTCAGAAATGTTAAAATGTAAAAAAATGCATATATGTATGTCTTAGAATCGCAGCAGTAATAGCAGCAGTCATGTAGCACCATGAGGAAAGAACCATTCTATGTACTTTACATACATTACGCCACGAAAACCTGCAAAGTGGCAGATTATGTGCTTCTACATGAGAAAACTAAGGCATCTGGGTGCACGCGGTGGGGGTGGGGGCGGTGAATAACTTGCCCAATATCACAAAACTAGCACTGGACAAGACTAGCATTTAAATCCAGCCAGCCTGAGTCTAGAGGCATATGCTTTTAACCACTGCACCTCGCCGGCTCTCCAGCTTAATAATCAATAACCGGCTTTGTCACCTGAGGCAAATCATTAGCGACTCCTTTATTTGGAAAAGGAGGGAACTGGAATGGGTAATTGTATAAAGTTCTTTCCCAGGATGAAAATATTATAATTATATAATCTTCTACAGTAAAATTTTATTCCCAAACTGGTTCCTCCTTAAACTGATACAATTCAGACCTTTGCTGCCATTAGTGATTAGTAGAAGGAATGTAACTTTTACTACTAGTCTAAAACAAGCATGCTTAAAAAGGTATTTAAGAGATAGACACACATGTGCTTGGACCATTATTTCTTTTATGGTGATGGCAAAAGTTCGACTGTAGATATAAATGATCCAATTTGTGGGTTTTACTCTGCTTATATACTATATTGATGATAGAAATTTAATCATTTAATAGATTAATAACAGATGCAAATATTGCAACATTTAAGGTGGAATTAAAGGTGCATTACACACTTGACAACTCTTCTGCCCCAAAGGGGGGTCGTCACACCCTTTGGATTTTCTTCCACAGATGGAGCCAGCTGCTCTCCCCGCCAGGTGACCTTCCTTCAGGCCACAGCCTCTGTCTGATCAGCAGACAGCCCACGTGATGCTTAAAATTATTCCTAATATTTCACTTTGAAGTTGTCCTACACAAGGAGAATTAGTAAAGGAAAGAGATCAAAATGTACAGTGTTTTTAAAGCTTTCATGATTTATTCTTAAACACTAAATATCAATTTTGGCGCACTTTTCTCTTTTATATAAACATACACATGGAGACACATAAAATAACCTGCTCCAACAAAAATCAGAGAAAACCTTTAAAAGACTTTTGAGGGAAAACGTGAAAAAAAAAAGTAATGTAAGGGAACTGTTGGCAAAAGTAGGCTTAAAAAACATAGCAAGTGCAAAGATGCTCTAAGACAGAAGGCTCTTGCCAGTGCATAGAATATTACTGTTACATACCTTCCCGTGCTGCCCAGCTCTTTCATAACAAATGACAACATCTTCCCACATTTCTAGCTTCTCATATATCTGAAGGGCTGAACTGGTACATCCCAACTCAAAGAGTAAACTTGCAAGTTGGCGCTAGAAAAATCAAGTTAAAATAATAAACATTTCTTTATGCAAAGAAAGATTCCTCTTTCACTTGTATATATATGTAATCTGCCATCTTAAGAGTCTGCTTATTATAATAAATGCATAATTTATGTAATTCAACCTCAACTAATTCAGAATTTACAATGATTCAATACTTTAGCAAGCTTCTTTATAAGGGGTGAGGAATTAAAAAACAATATAGAAACTGTTCAAATTACTCAATATGTCATTTTCCCAAGAACTCAGGAGAACTTAAAAAGCAAAATCAGTATTTCTTTCTTACACAGAGAGTCTATGAATGATAAGCTCTGATTTGTAAGGCTGAAGTACAATAAATCAAATTTTAAAACTACAGTTAGAATGGCTATTATCAAAAAGATAAGAGATGAGTGCTGGCGAGGACGTGGAGAAGGGAACCCTTGTGCACTGCTGAGACTGTAGAGTGGCACAGCCACTATGGAAAACAGCGTGGAGGTCCCTCAAAAAATTAAAATTAGAACAACCATATGAGCCAGCAGTTCCAGTTCTAGGTATATATTCAAAGGAAACAAAATCACTATCTCAAAGAGGTATCCGTATCACCATGTTCATCACAGCCTTATTTATTTACAATAGCCCAGCTCTGGAAACACCTTAAGTGTGTACTGAAGGATGAATGGATATAGAAAATGTGAGAGAGATATATAGAGAGAGGGAGTAAAATATTATTCAGTCATAAAAAAGAAAGAAATCCTACCATTTGCGACAACCGGGACGGAACGTGAAGGCATTATGCTAAGTGAAATAAGTCAGACAGAGAAAGACAAATACTGTATGATCTCACATGTAGAATCTAAAAAATCAAACTCATAGGTACAGAGAACAGATTGGTGATTGCTGGAGGTGGAGACTCAGGCTGAAATGGGTGAAGAGGGTCAAAGGGTACAAACCTCCAGTTTTAAGTAAGTCTGGGAATGTGACATATAGTACAATACTGTTTGAAAGTTGCTGAGAGAGTAAATCTTAAAAGTTCTCATCACAAGAAAAAAAAAAGTTGTTTGTAACTATGTGAGGTGATGGATGTTAACTAAACTTACTGTGGGGATCATTTCACAATGTATATATATTAAATCATATTGTATACCTACAGTACACTGTTATATGTGAATTATATCTCAAACTGGAAAAAAATAAAAAGAAATTGAACTCGAATAGATGGATAAATAAATAATAAAAACCCCAGGCAGTCAACATAAATGACATAAAATCTATGTATTAGCATTCACGTACTTCATTCATGAGGGCATCTCTGGCTCTTTCTCACTCAGGTCTACTTAGATTTATTTCAAGTACATTCTAAAAAACTTAGCTACCCTATTTCCCAGTTCTTGGCAGAATAAAAGGGACAAATAGTGGTAAGGTCATTGAAAGTTAAACATATTCAAAAATAAATATACTGTAGTTTATAAGTAGTCCATCCGGCAGGAATGAAAAAAAGTATTAGAAAGGTTTAAAAATAGGTGAGGTTCTTGTGTAAAGTTTGGTTTCATAGTAATGAGAACTGTGTTGTTTTCTCTTAAATACACTTTGACTATCAAAATTCAATACATATTAAGAGTTAAGAAGCTAATGGATATGGAAAATCTGGGATTGACAAAATTAGAAAGTAAAATAAAAGCTACCTGAAAATTATAAGTTAATATATTATTAAAATAAATAAAGGAGATGGTCTAATTCTTTTGTATCCCATGAAATATAGGAGAGTTGGCTATTTTAGGATATTTGATTAGACATTTTCAAAAAATGAACATAGCATGTGGGAGCTGGAAAAAATCTCAGTGCTCATGCAGTTCAGCAGTTTAATCTTTTCATTTAATAGATGAAGAAAGTTATGGTGTCTAAGCATATGACTAGCTAGCAGCAGAGTAAAGACTTTTTACAATAAACTGCGCTGTTATTGCTGGATCTTTAAAAATAACACATAAAGATATGGATATTCCTTATAATGAAAGAAAAAAATGATTTAACTTCTTAATAAAAGAGGATGTTTATCCAACTGCCTAAAACTCCTAAAATCCACAGCTTCCTAAGCAGATAAAATCAACATTTACCTTAAATTCCACTCGGACAGTATTTAATTTTCCTAATGCTTCTGTTCAGAAACAGATTAAAAGCTATGTCCTCAACAGACCTGTTTTTTCATAATAATAGCTCAGAGTCTGAGTCACTTATCTACCACACAGTACGAAACAGTTCAAAAATTTCACAGATCAGAGTCAACAGCATGCCAAAAAGTTCCAGTTAAACTTACTAGTTGAAAAATCTACTCCTTTGAGATGATATAACAATGGTCTTTAGGGGCCTATGTTTTATTGAAACTCCTTCAATAGATAACGTGAATTCCAATGTACAATAAACCCTCTAGATCCCCCTGTGCTTAAGAATATAAATGACTCTAAGAAACCTTACAATGGGGATTCTGAGTCACTGAATGGTAGGTTGGCATTTATAATTCTAAATCACTACCTATGTGTGTAATCCACTAATCCATGAGAGGGCAGAAAGCTGGTTAAAATGACAATAGTTACTAAATCATCTAGAAATTCCTGGCTGGCACCATATGACTCCACCTAATAACTTCTCTGTGCTGTAGCCTCCTCATCTGTAAACTGAGGATATTTAACAAAATTGTTGCAATACCGTAAGATAATGTGTGTGAGAAGCAGAACGAAATGCATACTAAGTGTGCAGTAAGAGTTGGTTGTTATTAGCAGCTATAATTACAACCTGAGGAAGAGATAAGGAAAAGAGATAACCTTGAATAAAAGCTGGGTAACTAGAGATCTAGCTTATGAACAGCTGTGTGGTCAACACTGGGAAAGTGTACTCAATTGGGCTGGGTCTCAATTTTCCCCTCTGCAAAATTAAGAAACTGGACCAGGTGTCTAAATTTTCTTCAGTACTAAAAACTTTACAAAATAGGGGAACCACACCTATAACATAGGAGAACCAAGGGGCAGGGGACCAGAATCCCCACCTGACGTGAGGCTCTAGGAGCTACACTAGGTAATCTTGTATCCTCAGTATCTCACAATATAGAGTATCAAATAAATGCTTTCTTTTACTTTTTGTAAACAACGTGGTTAAAAAGTTTGTTCTTTGGCAGAAAGTTCTTAAAGGACTTTTAAATATAAAAGTTATTTTGAAAATAAAAGCTTCTGTGGTTCTATTATGTAATTTTAAGTATTCTTATTTATCTAGTTTCAAATTCTTTTAAAAATGTTTTAAAAGTTTAATATCACTTTAATCAAAATAGCTAAACTGACCACTCCCAGCTACTTCTTCTCAATGAAATGTTTGAAAATAAACATAAATTGAAAATCATTCTTTTCTAATGCATTGAGCTTTCAAATGCAAAGTATTTTCCAAACCCAATGACAAACAACAACCAAAATACCTGAATGGCCCAATGAGGTGGTACTTGACAGCAATAAAATATCTTCAGACGTTCCAGTACAGATGTAGTCTTATCTTCAAATTGGTCTGCAAGAGCCTTAAGAGCACATATCATAATCAGAATCTATGTGTAATAACTTTTTAATATAAACAAGATTTTTATTGTAAAAGTTATACAAATGGATAATATAAACAATAAAAAACAAGTCACTTTGATAAGATAATGGGGTGTGTAAATTTTTTCTTAAATTTCTTTAAACGTTAAAAAACCTTAAAATTAATCAACATTTATGTAAATGTGCACATTAAAAACTTATTAAAAAAATCGTTTTTAAAACTAAGATTTCCTATAATAGTTCTTTCAAAGAACTATCCTTATTAATCAGCCTTTTTTACTTTTTCTAAGAAAAACTGTTCTTTAGTGTATCTATTTCAAAACCCTAATGTCACTTCGACAATGGCACTTTATAATATAAAAAGGAGAAAAATTATATGAAGAAATTCATTGAAGATTATTTTCTCAGGAATAAGGTGAAACCAAAAAGTGGATCTGTTTGATCACAGAGAGCGGGTTCTCTTACTCTTCAGCAGCAGACCTACAAGGCTGGACACTCATTCATGCAAAGCCATCCTTGACGTACAGCTGACAGCAGCAAACTGCGTGCAATGAAGGACCCGTCTGCTGTACTGAATAACTGGACTCCTGGAAGCTACATCAGGAAGCAGACCAATAAGACCAAGACGGCTGACTCTAAGAAAAGGTACCAGGGCCGACTGCAAAGTCAAAGTCTGGCACTACCCTGTCGTCAAGTGATCGGCCGTCAAAAGAGTACATGTATTCAGCACTAAAGTGAATGCAGACACACTCTGGAGTCCCTAAGCAAACACACAGACAGCGGCCCCATTACCATGATCGTCTTCACCTACTTCTTAATTTGTCATTCAGTTTATAGTAAGTATAAATATTTTCTCTGATACACACTTAGACCTTCTCTCAATTGTGACCAGTTTTGTATAATATAGTACTCAAATTTTTTGTCCAGTTGAATAATTTTTGCAGGCCTGTCTTATGAGGGTTATATGGTAACAATATGTCAGTGTAAATTTTCTGGTGTTAATGCACGTACTGTAGGAGAATGTCCTTCTATTTGAGGATGGAGAAGTGCCATGTCGGCAATTTCCTTACTAAGATATATAAGATACAAAAGATAGTTGTACTGTACTTGCAACTTTTAAGTTTCAAATCTTTTCAGGTTTTTACAAAATTAATATTTTAAATTGAAAATCTTGAACAAAAGTAAGAGGTAGCAAGTTTAAATTTCCTCAGAAGAAAAGGACGAGAATCTAACATATCCTAGCAAAAGCCCAAGACAAGGAGACTGGTGTCTGAGTGGAAAAAGTGTTCCTAAATTGGGGGAATCTCTCTGTTACACCAGGTGGGAAATATATTTGTTAGCCTAAGAGTACCCTGTAGAATGAGAAGCCACTCATTACATCACTTCTTTGACAATCCAAGATGTTATTCAATCAAGTCAGTCAGAACAAATTGAGACATAACCACACTCCTAAACCATCTTGGTCAAAATATTTTTAAAGCTTTCTGGCCTTACTTCAGAGAAACTTAATAGTAAAAAGGTTGCATGCTTCTGCCCAAAGCTGTTTAGTTGTAAGGAGAAAAGAGAAGAAAAACTTCTGACTGAATACATATGGTTACAATACATAAATAAAAGCTTCCCTGAATTACTTCATCAAAAGAGGGGCAAATTTTTCTTTTTATCAAATTGCTTTTTTCTTTCTCTGGGAGGAAAAAAATTAACACTTATCTAATAATAATAAAAAAGCCAAAAGCAACATCATAACATTTACTTTTATCAAGTCCTAATTACATGTAAAACATTTTCTTTTCCAACAAAACTCATGTTATTTGCTGTAGTTAATGCATCTAATTAAAACATTAAGTACTCAGTAAATAAGTCCTGATTTATTAATAAACAGATTTATTATACATTTCAGATACTCTCATATACTTTTAGATGATCTCAGAAAAAGTGTCTCAGACACTCTCCAAAATGGCAAAGACCGCAGGAGAGAAAGAGCAGAGAACAAATACCTATTTGAGCCAAAGCCCACGAATAAGCCCCTACAGAAGCACAGTCACACTTCACAGAACTTAATTAGGCCATATGTATGATAAAGATTGAAAACAGAATCCTAACCTATTTTCACTCTTGCACAGAATATACTTCTTTTCACTTTAAGCATGACAACCACTTAAATAAGATTTAACTACCAATAAAACTAGGAACATCCAATTAATACACAAAAGAAAGGAATGATGATTTACCTACTTTCCCTACAAGCAAGTTGTTTAACCACAATGGCATTCACCTATGAAATGATTTTCTAAATGATCTTTGCACTTACAACATTCGATGAGTATATGGCTTTGTCAAAAGAGTATTTTGTTTTATTTAAAGTATTTGAGGAGGTTTGTTGGTTAGTTTTAGGCACCACTAGCTGAACACAAGTATCATGTACATTTATTAGGGGCAAAACAAGTACCCAAATATTCTGGAAGACAATGGTAGGACATTAAGTACAAGGAGAATGGAACTGAATAAAAAAAGTAAAGCCTCAATTACTACTGTGTATATTTATGTAATGATATAATGTGTTCAGTGAGAAATTGGCACTTTGCAAGCCTACACATATTTCCAGAAATTTAGGTAAATGGCCTCTAAACCAGTGTCCTATCCCTTTCATTTGCCATTTTCCCTTTCCAGTTTCTAAACTTCATGAATTTCACAGCTAAAACTCATGGGCACTTGGTCATAGTTAAAGCTGGATGTGGTCTTTAAGGAAAGATGGTAATGTCAAAAATGGAGAGAGAAGTGGGGGAGGTAAGGAAGAGGTAGAGGGAGGAGGAGGGAGAGGGGGAGAGAGCAGGGTGGAGAGAGAGAGAGAGAAGGGAGGGGGAAAGACAAGCAAATATTTCCTAAATCAATCATTCAGAATAGAAAGCAAGACAAAAAGTATACTCTAGGAGGGTGACAGAAAAGATGTGGATAAATGGGAAAGATGATGAGTAGAGAGTGAGGAACAACAGTCTAGGGCTCAGTCCAGAGGTTGGGGGAGAGCCAAGTTACAAAAAGGTCAGGCATAACTACAGGGGCATATCCAAGACGACCTCATGATGTATAGACTATTGTGACATGAGACTGTTTTCAAGTTTTAAGACCTCCTTTTCATGTGGTTTTCTCCCCAAACCTCATCTCAAAGCATTTATACTTGGAGGGTCCTTTGAAAAAATGTGCTGTGCTCATGGATTCCCCAGCCCCATGCAGTAGCAATTCTCAAAGCTTCCAGGAGCCACAGTAGCACAGATCAGAGGATACCTCTATAGAATGGAGAATAAAAGAATAAGCCCCAGAAAGCAATGATGTGCCCTCTGTGTTCAATACTCTGTTTTCAGTAGAGAAGGAACTTCCTTGCAAAACTAGAGAATGTCAAGACTAAAATTTAAAATTAGCACATGCAGAATGATTTAGTATAGAAGGACAATTCTGAACAAGGTCTGGTATGACTTAGACTTTATTTATGTGCTCATATCTAAAAGTATGGCACACTTAACTTCAAAAGAACAGAGCTAGTCCCTAAGGACCTACCCTTTCACTGGAGGCTATTTATTCTTGCTAGCATGATATCAAAGTCTTTATCAGCTTTCTGAAGAGCCAAGTAGAAATTAGCTGATAATCTAAAAAGTATGACTGATCATATGCCAAATCACCTTGCTTTGTTGTACAATCTGTGTGTGTACGTGTATGTGTATGTGAAGAAAGGTGGGATTTATTATAAAAATATGTACTTAATCAAATATATATCCAACAACTGGACTGAACCACTTTCTTTGACAGGAGTCTGCAGTCACTCAGACTGCAGTGGTTTACAAAGACAGTAGTCAAGCTAACTGCCGCCTCAGACCCCAAGCCCAAGAGAAGTTCCATCAGAATTGAAACCTATGAACACACCTACTCAGTATGGACACCACCATGAAATCTACTGGTAACCCAGTTTTACCTCATGTACAGGAAACGGAATCTCAGAGAAATGAAAATGACTTGTCCAAAGCCACGAGACAGGTGAGCCCATCAGATCCCAAAGACCAAGCTGACAGCTTCATTAAAACCTTACCTCGTAAGTAAGTGGACAATTATCAGATCTGTGAAAATTAAAAAGCAGCTTCTCATTGGAAAAATACTGAGAATTCCATTTAACTGGGTTTTTTCTCTACATAAATCCCCTAACATGGGAGTCAGGGTGTGGCCTGGTCAAGAAGATATTCAATTACTACTTCTTGTTCTAGACACAGAAAAGACTTTAACAAGTGGGCTGGAGGGAACCTAGGCTACCAATGGAGCTGGGAGAACCCAGATGTATTTTTCATGATTCCAGAGCAATGAGATGAACATAAAGAGGTGGTCCTTGAGAAAGCCCAGAGAGCTATGGTGGAGCATGTCCCTTAGTCAAACCTCAGGTCAGCATTTCTTAAACTTTTTGGTTTCAGGACCTCTTCAAACTCATAAATTATTGCAAGACTCCAAAGAGTTTTCATTTATGTGGACTATAACCTATCAACATTTACCATATTAGAAATTAAAACTGAGAAAAATTTAAATATTAGTCCATTTTAAATAAAATAAATCCATTACATTAACATAAAACATGTTTTATGAAAATAACAATATATATTTCTTAAAGTCTTGAGAAGGTTGGCAATGTCTTACATTTCTGCATATCTGCTTAATGTCTAGCTCCAGAGATGACAGCTGGAGTCTCATATTTGTTTCTACAGTCAATCTGTTGCAGTATATTTTGGTTGAAGTTTATGAAGAAAATTTAGCCTCATACAGATATGTAGTTGGAAAAGGAAGGAGTACGTTAATAGCTTTTTCAATTAATTGTGGATATTATTCATTGATACTATATCAAAATTCAACATGTGGTAGCTTGTCAGACTTACCTGTAATTTGGAATTTATAATCTTATCAATGAACTTTTCTCTAACACAATAAAATTCACTAGTCTTAAAAAAAAAACTCACTGGTCTGTCTTGCACTTTGTGCAGATCTTTTAGCCATGCATGATTTTTTAACATCGTGCATAAGTCATCTAGAAAGTGCACAGATTTTCCAAATATTGACATATTTCATGTTATTTTTAAATTATATGCATTAATATTACCAATAATCTCATCAGAAAACTCTTCATCCTAATACTTGAAATATTGGGAAGCTATCAAGTTCACAGTTACAGATACGAGTTTTCAGAAACTCGTTTTCTTGAAAGTTCAAAATTTTATCATTGGTAAAAAAATAATGTCAATTATTTTCCCTGAAGTGATGAGCTCACTTCATTCATTTCTGAGAAAATTTCTGTCAAATACCCAAGTCTGAATACCCAAAGGCTGTAAGTAGTTCAAGTAGAAAATAAATGTTCCATGGGAAAAGTTGCACTTCCTCTTTTTCTTGAGAGAACCACCGTACTTTAGCATGATGCACAGGTGTTCTGCGAATGCTTCCCATTTCATCACATAAAATATTGAAAAGGCCCACTGTCAAGGGAAAAGACTTAATAAAACATTTGCTGTTTTATCAAAGACATTCATACATAAAGTTGTCTTTTTAAATAACCAGTGTTAAAAAAAGAGACAACGGGCCCAAAATGGAGTCACTTGTGCTAAGCCAACATCACCATCTGAGACTTCATACTTAACCTAATTGCAGTTTCAGCCCCTCCCTGGAATGTAATCTTTACCCATCAACCTGGAATTTCCTGGTCAGCAGTAATGAGGTAATCTGCCTGAGAGACCCTAGCCCTTCTCCCAAAGAAAGGGGACTTTGTCTGAAATAATCCACTGTTGACTAGAAACTTCCTTCCTCCCCACATCCTCTCCCTATAAAGCCTTCCATTTTGTACAGCTCCTCAGGGCTGCTATTTGTTGGATGAGATGCTGCTCAATTCACGAGTTACTGTATAAAGCCAATTTGATCTTTAAATGTACTCAGCTGAGTTTTGTTTTTTAATACGACAAATGTGTGGCGGTGGACCACACAATGACTGCTAGCACAATTTGGTGCCTCTACCTTGATTTGGGTGAAGGGACCAGCAGCTTAACCCCCACTGCTTCTGCTGATTCAGTATCAATACAGTGAAAGGCGAATGATATCTCAGAATTGTTATGAGGACAGTTTTGACCTGTGGACACTCTGAAATGTCTAGGGACCCCCAGGACTCCACAAATCACCCTTTGACAACTGCTGTTTTAGGATTAGTAGATGTACAATCTCTCATGCCTTCCCCACACCCACCCACCTCCAACCTTCTCTCAAAAATTCTCTGGGAGTTTGCTTAGTGTTTAAGGAAACACTTAGAAGTTCTTTTTTATTGTCTTAAAAAGATTAGAAAATGAGAACAGAAGTCAGCCTGTTTACCATCTGTATTATAAGAGTGAAAAGAATAACAAATATTATTAAAATCTAACTGAATGTTTTAAATCCCTAGCACTGTATTATCCTTTCAAAAAAAAAAAAAAAAACTTAAAGTAGTTAAGTCTAATAAACGACACCCACTTCCCTGAGTAGGTCTCAGTCAGATGCAAAGCACCTATTCTTTGGAGAGCTTAACTGCAGCTGGGCCCAGGTTCTGCAGCCCTGAATGACACTCACCTCTAAGGCTCCTCCTGGCACTCAGTCCCCTGTTAAATCATGGCATTGGCTCAGACCCTGGTAAATGCCCTTTCAGCTTCTGTTCTGTATGTCCTTGGGCGTGAGTCAAAAAAACATCTGTAGCTTAACAGTCTACCTCTGCCCAGGACAGTCTTTCCAAAAGCGTCCATAGTCACCCAGAATCTCTGAGGGCTGGGCTGAAGAGCTATGTTTTAACAAGCACCTTGGAAATGGTTCGTATATTCAGGCAAGTTTGGGAAAAGCTGCATAAGGCTGTTAAGATGTACACAGGGTGCTCTCCCAGGGAACACTGATGTGTCAGTTCAAGCAGCGTAATCTGACTCTGTCCAAAGAATGTAAGTGTGCCCCCGCCTGGAACCTGACGGAAGGTGTCACTTAGTGCTTTAAGTGGGTGTATTTTACTCCATCCCATTAGTAAATTCCTTGGCTATTACTATTTTTTTATTTGTCTGTAACCTCCTAGAGTTTTTTGTTGTTTTTAACTAAAACAACAATAAACTATCAATAAAGTTTATTTTATGTTATATAATACTTTCTCACTCTTTAACCTCACATATCTATGAACTAATCCTTGCCTATTTTTTACTAATCTATTATCATGAAACTCACATCCTGGATTTGGCCTATCAGCCTCCCTCTGAGAAGTCTCCTTTCTTGGCTCCTTAGCAGAAGCCAGTTTCTCTCACCCATTTGCATGTTCTTTTCCCACACAGTACCAAATCTGATATTGTCTGCATTCCATTTCCCTCCTCATTTACCTAAACTGTAAGCCTTGAGACACTGAGTTCTGCAAACCAAGCCTTTCTCACAAAAGCCTCTATTCACTTCATCCTGCCTATGCTCCATCAACCTCTTTCCTCCAGATGATGCCATGTTTTATACTGATGCTTTTCTCTTTTTTAAGCTAGTTTTCATAGCTTCCTTGGAACAGTACAGCATGGTGAACAGAAGCACGGCCTTCGAAATCCAAGGAAGAATGGGTGTGAACTCTAACCCAGATATAAGACTTTGGGTAAATCACTTGAGCTTTCTATCCTTTGGTTTCTGCAACAGTAAAAATGTAGATAATGCTTACTTACCAGGATGATCTAATACTTGGCATGTAAGTTCAGTAAATGGTAGTAACTATACACAGTTTTGAATAAATCACAGTAACTATAATTATTCCAACAAATAAAAGTACAGCTACAGTAACATGAGCAAATCCTGGTACACTTTTCAATACTTTCAAATGCGAAACATGGTTATCAATGCAGGTGAAGTACAGAGCTAGAATGAAAAACACATTTTCATATCTTGGATATCTGAAAAGCTCAATGGCATGACTCAGCAAGCTATGAAGCGGGATAATTATCCCAATGTTTTCATATCTTCCAGGCAGTAATGATTGCTTTTAATGAGTTATGAGGGATTGGGCAGTTTTATTTTTTGTACCTAAATTTCCTCTCCTATAAAGTAAGGATAATAATGACAATCAACATTTATTACAGGTTTACCATGGGCCAGGCACTATTCCAAGTGTCTCACAAACATTAACACATTTAATCCCTCAACATCGATATGAGGTGGGCACCACTGCTATCTCCATTCTGCAGATAAGGGAAATGAAGCACAAGAGTTGGGAGCTTAACCTTGACCACAGTACATGATCTCTCTTTCTCTTGGATTGTAAAATCATTACAGATAACAAAATCTGGTACTTTTCTGACAATAGATATTGTGATACTGAAGCAGACAGAGAAAAATAGCAATATGAGAATGAGGGTAAAAAAAGAGGGAAAAATAAAGACCCGATGATCCGTTTGAGCCCCTGAATCCAGCTATCTCTGAGACTGGAATACTCCTAGACCTCCCAGTTATAACAGCCAATAAATTTCCTTTTTCATAGCCAGTCAAAATTGGGTTTCTCTACCTTACAACTAAAAGATTCTTTACTGAGACTGGTTCTTAAATTTTACTGGAGTAGAAGTGTAAAGTCTTGAAAAGCTCTAAACTACAATCTATCTGTTGTAAGTACTTTATGTTTTAGGAGGATATTTAAAATAAGGATATTTTAAAAAGGATATTTAAAAATCAAATGCAATTTCTCAAATTTTGAAGCCATACTCATTCGTCAGGTAAGCCAAATACAGTCAAAGTCAGTTTAAATTACTAGATCATGCGCTCCACTACACCTCCCCATTCTCCTCCAGTGGCTCCATAATGGCAGCACTACATTCTCCATTCACACATACAGTCAAACATCAAGGTCAATATCAAGCCTGCCAAGTATAATGCACATGAATGTACCTTTAGGAAAAAGTCACGTGAAAATATTGCATATTCTGAGGCACTAAGACATGGGAGAGGAGTCTTTAATGTAGAACGAATGACTAGTTTGTGATATAGAGGAAAAGCTTTGTTTTCTGGTATGTTGAGAAATACAGAGTGAACATATTTCTAGTTAAGAAGTTAATTCATGAACTCCAGTCTCTTATAACTCCTAATGACCTCAGAGGTTAGTAGTGTATGCAGGTAATTCATCATTTTTTAGAAAATCTTGTAAGGAAAAAAAAACTGCCATTCCTTTAGCTCTTCTCCCTCCCCTTGAAAAAATACAATCAACCCAACTATGAATTACTATCCTCTGGGAATGGCACATTCACCTCATCATGATCATGATGACTGCTCTGCTCCCATTGGCTTTGGGGCTGGGGCTGAAGCTCTGGACTAGAATGTTATCAAAAAGGCTGGTCTCTATAGCTCTGAGATTTTGAAAGCACCAGATCAAAATATAATCTTTAATTTAGCTAACTATAGAGACATGATTGTTCATATTTAAAGAAAGCAATAAGCACTCCATCAAGAGAAATAACAATAGTTATGACATTTATTAAGCACTTCCTGGGACACTGTTCTAAATATTAATTCATATAACCCTCATAATAACTATGTTTATCCCATTATACACATGAGGAAACTGAGACACAGAGAGGTTAGGTAGCTTATCTGAGGCACAGGCAGCTACTACATAGTAGAGCTAGAATCTGAAACCAGGTATTATGACTCCAGAACCCATGCTCACATTTAGATATATCCAGAATTCCAAGAATGGAGAGAAAATTCTAAAATATTCAAAAAAACTGCCATTCCTTTAGCTAATGTTGTTATTGTTGTTGTTTTTAATTCATACTAGATAATAGCTACCTGTTTCTTTTATTTCAGATGTTGTCTTTTTTGTTTTCCTTATTGTCTTTCTGTATATCCTTTTCATGTAACTTTTTCATAGAAGGACATAGGTGGTAAAATTTGAGTGTGAAAACGCTTTTCCATCACAATTTGATGGTTTGGTTGGGTATAGAATTCTAATTTCAAAATCATCTTTCCTGAGGACTTTAAATGAGGTTATTTCTTTAATATCTTCTGGCAAGCTGGTTTGCTGATAAGTATGGCAGTCTGATTCTTGTTCCATTTTAACTTATAAGAATGAAACCTTACCACTTGCAATGACATGGATGAACCTAGAGGGTATGCTAAATGATATAAGTCCAACAGAAAAAGACAATTACCATATGATTTCACTTACATGTGGAATATAAAAAACAAAGTAAACAAAATAAACAAAATGTAAACAAATTCATAGACAAAGAGAACAAACTAATGGTTGCCAGATGGGAGTGGGGCTGTGGGGCCAGGTGAAAAAGGTGAAGGAATTAAGAACTACAAATCAGTAGTTACAAAACAGTCATGAGATGTAAAGTACAGCATAGGGAATATAGTCGATATTGTAATAACTATGTATGGTACCAAACGTGTACTAGATTTATCAAGATCACTACATAAGTTATAATAAATGTCTGACCACTACGCTATACACCTGAAACAAATATAATATTGAATGTCAACTATCACTCAAAGATTAGCAAGATTATTTTAATAATGAATATAAAATAATCTCACATTAACCCTCAATGACTGAGGTGAGTTTATCAAACACTAGGTTAAAGCAGTTAATATGACAGAAGGCAATGATGACATTTGGTTTGCATAATTTTTTGGTTTGGACATAAGATGGTCTCTTTGAAAGTATGAAGTTTCAATTAATTTGCTATATATTTGAGTTATGTGCACAATACACTGCTTTCACCACACTAAAGAAGAAAAAGATGTGATTTTACAATAAAGATTATATGGATCTGGATCAGACAGGAAGGAAGAAAAGCTGAATGACGATAGAGAATACAACTACTTTATATTCCATTGGTAAAAAGCAGGGTTAGAAATAAATATTGAAGAATATAACCTTATTTTAATTCAAGCTGCTTTTGAATCATATTCATTGTAATAGTCAATGTTTCCATAAAAATTATTATCTTCATCATCACCACCGTCATCATAGCCCTGAACATGAAAGACTTAAAGAATAACAACCTAGACTAACTTCCATGAGACGGTGTTTTTAATGAATTGTCCTCAACTTGCAGTTCCTTCTTCCTCTGTGTATCTTATAATATTGATTGATTTACCTTTAGGTGTGATGCACTGTGTTAAGTTTGGCATGTCTCACTTGGAAATCCCTTCCACCTCTGCCATCTTCAGGACCTGCCACTGGATCCTTAAATATAACTGCCTATCACTGTGTAAGTTATAGTCCAGACTTTGTCATTAACTAGCCAGGGAAATTGGGGCAAGTCACCTGATCTCATCACACTTGCATTTCCTGAACTCGTAATATGACAAGATTAAGCTTTCCCTTAAGAGCTCCTTCTAGCTTATTTTTCTTTCCACTTTAACAGTTTATCATTTTATCACTTTATGTAGTCAAGGAAAAGATTTTCACAGAAACTATGCAGAAAATATTTAAAAACATCTTTTTATATATAATGTTATTTTTTAAATCATTTCCCCCTTATTCTTTAGGGATGCAGTAACTTCAACACACACAGTAATAACAAATTCTGAATCAGAGGAATTGGCAAAAGTTCAGATTATGAGCTAAATGGCTCAATAAGTGATCAAAAATCAGACATTTTACATTCATCTTGTCACATTATCTGGCTAATTTCCAAAATTTCTGGGTTGGGGAGTGAAAAGATTTTTTTCTGAGGTACCACTGTGGAAGGGCAGAAAGAACAGCTCCCTTATTCTGTTCTGTAAGTAGACAGGCATATAACTCTTCGTAACGCAGCATCTGGAGGGCAAAACGAAGAGACTCCAGACATAACAAGGCCAGGATGGACGAACTGGTAGAGCACAGTGATTTCTCTCTTTCTTTAAATCCATCTTCCCCCAAAGTACATCCTTGTTATTTGATACCTAAAACCATGATCTGCACAATTCAGAGGATGATGCAGGTTTCAAATTGAAAAGACATACTACATGCTTGTAAACAAATTTACTTCTATACTTTTTTAGTTTAATTGCCATTATAAAGGAAAAATGAATGTGTCAAATTCATTATTTTCATGCCAAAGTTAATGGAAGAGATGAATACAAAGCATATCATTTCCAGGTCAAAATGTCCATTAATAAATGACTAGTACTATTTATATTCAGAAGGCCAATACTTAAAAACAAAAACATTTAAACTGTCTCCCGACATTAAAAAAAAAAAGAGAAAAAGTATTATGTGTAGTTTCCTTGAACAAGAAATTATACACTTAAATAAAATATGCATACTTGGTCATTTTAACACTTTGGTCATTTCAACATTTTGCTGTTCTATTGTGAAGTGAATTTTTAATAAAATTCAACACAATAGGGGCAATTCATCATGAATAATTTAAGATGCTGATCATGAAACTACCTCTTCACCTTCCTTCTTAGCTTTATGTTAGATCCAGCTGTGGGGAGTTGGGTCAGCAGATTGCCTCAAGCTGACAGCTCTTTCAGAATCCTCCTTAGCTACAGAGAAGTCCTGGCCTGAGGTTATACCCCTTCAGGAGGCCGCCTTTATCCAGTGGTGAGGGGAAGTGGGCGGTGGACAGTGAAAGGGGCACTCAGTAGGAAATAGTCTGAGCTGTGTTGGGCCTGCAGCTCAGTTCAACTTCTTCCTCAGTCCAATCCTGCTTCCTACCTCCTCTTTCTCTTCAACAGGCATTGAAAACAGCGTGCACCCCTATAATATTCAGGGGCCTGAAATAAGATGATAATTGGTGAAAAGAAGTAAAACAACTAAAAGATTATGCAACAAACTACTGAGCATATACTAAGCCCTCAATAAAATGTTTCCTGATTCAAACTCTGTGTGGGAAGAAAAGCAAATGCACATGGTAACTGCAGAGTATGTTGCTGAGAGAAGGTGAGGGATGAAAAAGAGGGTGAAATAGAAAATAATTCCATGACAATCTAGCCATTAGAAGTTTAGCTCCTTAAAGTCAAACAATTATTAATTATAACAGGATAACATTGTTATTCAGAATTTAGTCACATAGCCCCTTCTACCTGCAAAGGAGGATGAAAAGTCATATACCTGCAAAGAAGGATGGAAAATTCTGGAAGTTCTATTACTAAAAGAAAGAGGAAGAACAAATAATTGGGTACGATTAACATTCTCTGGCACAGAGAATCCACTCTGCTTTTACCACAGCATTCTGTCTAGTGGATTTATTTTTAACACAGTAGCAAATATGCTCTATACTTAAGCTTATCTAATTCACATGAGCTAAAATTCTGTCAAAATTAAAAATAAAAAGTAAGTAATGATAGTATAAGAGTATAATCCACTGAATAGAACAGAAATCCATGAGTCCACACTCTAATAAAGCTTTTTTTAATTAAATTCATTGGGGTGACATTGGTTAACAACATTATACAGGTTTCCAGTGTACAATTCTCTAATACATCATCTGTATATTGCATCGTGTGCTCATTACCCAAAGTCTACTCTCCCTCCATCACATACATCTGACCCCTCTTTACCCTCTTCATTCTACCTCCACCTCCCTTCCCCTCTGGTAACCACCCTCCTGTTGTCTATGTGTCTGAGTGTGTTTTGCTTGTTTGTTGCTGTTTTATATCCACATATGAGTAAATTCATATGTTTCTAGTCCTTTTCCATCTGACTTATTTCACTTACCATGATACTGTCAAGATCCAACCATGTCATGGCAAATGGCAATATTTCATCCTTTTTTATGGCTGAGTAGTATTCTATTGTATATATGTACCACAGCTTCTTTATCCAATCATCTATTCTAATAGGGTGAGGTGGTATCTCATTGTGTGGTTCTGATTTGCATTTCCTTTATAGCTTTTCACATACCCATTGGCCATTTGTACATCTTCTTGAGAAAAGTGTCTGTTCAGGTCCTCTGCCCATTATTAAATAGGACTGTTTGTTTTTTTCTTGTTGAGTTGTATGAGTTCTTTATATATTTTGGATATTAGCCCTTATCAGAGGTACTGTTTGCAAATATCACCTCCCATTCGGTTGGTTGCCTTTATGTCTTGTTGATGGTTTCTTTTGCTTGGCAGAAGCTTTTTAAGTTGATATAGTCCCATTCCTTTATTTTTGCTTTACCTCCCTTGCCCTTGGGGCCAAGTCCATAAAATCCTCTCTGAGACCCAGGTCCATTAAGTTTAGTACCTATCTTTTCTTCTATGTATTTTTTTTCAGGTCTTATACTTAAGTCTTTATTCCATTTTGAGTTAACTTTTGTGTATGTCAAATAGCGGTCTAGTTTCATTTTTTGCTCTAATAAAGATGATAAAAATGAAGTTTAGAGATATGATGTTGTGATATAATAAGAAATATATATTTGGTTTTTATCATTGGTTTCCGGCACAGAGCTTCTAAAACATGTAACTTCCTGAGTGATAGGGGTTAGAGGAGCATTTATTTTATTTATAATAAGATTCTTTCACTATACCTGAGTTTATGCTAATGAGATGACTCTTGGAGGATGGAGGCTGGCTGTCAGAGGAACCAACCTGATGATTAGAGAATGAGGACTTTCAACTCCATCCCCAACATCGTGGGAGGGGCAAAGGGCTGAGGATTGAGTTAATCACCACCGGCCAATGATTTAATCAATCATGTCTTCATAATGGGGCCTCCATAAAAACTCTTAAAACAAATGAGTTCGGAGTGCTGCCAGGTTAGTGAATGTACCAAAGTGCTGGGAGGGTGTCATCCTTAAACTCTGTAAGGACAGAAACTTCTATGCTCAGGACTTTTCTGAACCTTGCCCTATGCACATCTTCATTGGCTCTTCATTTGTATCCTTTATAATATCCTTTGTAATACACCAGTAACAGTAAGTAAAGTGTTTCCCTGAGTTATGTGAGCTATTCTAGCGAATTATCGAACCCGAGGAGGAGGTCATGAGGACCCCTGATTTACAGGCAGTCGGTTAGAAGTAACCAGACTTGGACTCTGAAGTGGGAGGCAGTCTCATTTGCCTGAGCTCTTAACCTGTGGGGTTTGCACTAACTCCAATGTCAGAACTGAGTTAAAATTGTAGGACACCCTATAGATGCACATGGGGAAGTAGGGAATTCCTTGGTGTAGAAGACTCACACGTTTGGTATCAGGAGTGTTATGAGTATAGGAACAGTCTTCCTTCAGAAAGGTTCAATATCGTGGTCACAGAGCTACTAAGCAGAGTGGGCTTTGAAGCCAAGCTGTCAAATTTTAAAACCTATACTCTAAATAATAACAAAGTGTTTGAGTAAAATGAAAGCCAACTCATTCTTTTAGAGTCATAACATACACATATGCTTACTGAGCAGTAAAGAGTTGGAAGAAAAACAAAAATTGCCACATGAATTCCTACCTGTGTCTGCCTCATTGCCCGTTCCACTCGGCGTGTGCTTCCTCTCTCAAGTTTTGTCCGGAGGATCAAGGCTGATATCTGAATGGCCCAGAACTTCGGTTGTGAAAGCAAACACTGATGAAAGAGAAAACAATAAAATAATGATGAAATAAAGTAAGGATAAGCTGAGTGATTTTACTTTGAAGAGAAGAAAATTAATTCTTCCAAAAATATCAGGATACAGCTAAAGGCAGATTTGAAAATCTTGGTGAAAAATAATAAAACATGTGTTTGCAAATATTCTTATCAAGAATGTAGTCATTTAAGCAGAGTCATTACTTAACCTAGTTGACTCATTTTATTAAATAAGTCACTTAAAGAATAAATCAGAATCTTTCCAGATAATCAATACAAAAAGCAGAATATGTCATACCATAAACTAATAAATCTTTTTAGTTCACAGATTACAATATATATGAGAAAATAAACTACATAAAAATAAATATGGTTTCTCAAATTTGCAATAAATTTTTTAAAATAACCCAAATTCACAAATGAAAACAATTTTCACTTAAAAAACATCCTAATTCATAGATGCAAATGCAATTTAAACTTAAGAATATAGAATGTCCACGAAATTAAGTATTTGTTCACTTAAAAGTTAAAGGCATAAGATCTTTTTTAAAACTTATATTACAGAAAACCATTTAAAAATACATGCAAATGCTTTCTGGCCTTCGGTAAAGAATCTCCAACTTACTCAAAAGCCTCTCATCAAGGGGGCATCTTAAGAAAGACTGACCTTGAACGCATACATACAGAATCCTAACCCCGGAGAAAACTGCCATCAGTTCAGAGAATATAATGGAAACCAGTGAACACGACCACAAATGTGGTGGGGAAAAGTGAAAGCTTTTGGTGAGTGAAAACAGGGGCAAAATGTATTGTGATACAACAGGGACAGCTTGGTGTATGAACACAATTAAGCTCTTTGCTGATGGTTTGGAATCCAATACTGACTCTGGGTGATCAATCACAGCAACAACTTTCAGTATAGAACATGACGAAGACAGGGCAAAGGGAGAACAAACCTGTTGTCTGGGAGTTGAGTACAGAAACACCTTGTTTTATTGTGCTTCACAAATGTTGCGTTTTTTTACAAATTGAAGGCAAGACCCTCCACCAGCAAAAAGATTACAATTCACTTTATCGTGGTGGTCTGGGACGGAGCCCACAGTATCTCTGAGGTGTGCCTGTATTCGAATGTTCAACTCTGAATCTAGGCCAACTCCCTTATGATAAAGAAGAAAATGAAGCACCAACAAGGTTAAATCACTTGCTCAATGTCACACATTCTTTAGCAGCAAAAGCTAAAACACTTGGTCTCTTGATCCTCAGAACATCTTTATATTGCTTTTCAGCACTTTCTCTAAATGAACTTGAGCTCGTTTAAACTGTGAATTAAGATATGATTACCTCCAGGAAGCAGATGATACTACCCAGGAAATACCAGTGTAGTACTCACAAGAAAAAGAGTCAGTAAAGAACTCTGGAAAATGGCTATGTTAAAGGGATTGTGGGAAAAGAGGAATAGGCAAAGAATACACAAATAAGGAAGAAGGAGAAGGAGAAGCTGAAGAACAAGGTCTTACAGAAGTGTGTTTGTTAATTAATGCACTTGAGCACATATGCAGGACGATGCAGTGGCACAAGGCCCCAGGGATAGGGTGGCAAGCAAGACAGACAAGATCCCCACCCTCATAGAACTTACATTCTAATGCAATGTCAATTATGTAATCTTCTTCTACAACTAATTCTGCAAATTAAAATATTTTTATTTCCTTGAAACATAGTTTACGAGATTAGCGCATAACCTTATCTTGTTAGCCTCCATTACTTAAATCTACAACTAGAATGAATTTACCAACATAAATAGGTATATATAGTAGTACTAGGATATAAATGATGAAATAGAAGACATTAAAAAATGTATTCTTTAAAATGTGTAACACTATTTGACAGAAGATTTTATTGTAAAAAATGACCTTGAGAATTTTCGAAGGAAAACTTTTTTCATTAAATCTGCAGATTGATTCTACTACCTGCAGTGGGTGGCATCACTGTCTTTTTTCTCTTCACCTTATTAAAGGACCTGTCACCTGTAACCTCGTGACAACAAAATGGAAGAGCACTGAGGACAGGGCTCCACAGAACAATGGGAAGTCTCCTAATCTGCAGAGCTTGATTAGAATCCCAGCTGTGTGACCCTAGGCACTTAGTGACCTCCCTCTCACTCTTCTCCTATGTAACCGGGAAGAGCCATTCCCATCTCCCACGGTTTTCAGAAGGTTTGCACACCAAAGGGGAGATACTGTCCTCGGAAAAACAGCAAAGTCAGACTGTTTTCTATGCTGGCACGGGAACCAGAGTTTGCCTGAGACTTTTATGTGAAGGTCAAGCAAAACATTCTCACTAAACGCTAAAAGTAAAATGCAATCTGGCAAATAGACATTTGAAAAGCTTTAAAAAAGAAACTGACTGGATAATGGTATCACTGAAGAATGCATTTATCGTATGTGCATTTGGCTGGGAGGTACAAAGACTTGGGAAAGTCTTTCTGAAAGAGGGTAAATAATTGCAGATAGGCTACATTTAATATATTTTATAAAACATTAGTGCTCACAAGGTAAAAATCAATCATAATATGGGAAATTAGGTAAAGGAAAAAACAAACAAACAGGGTATATGCTATAATGTTCTACTGACTTAAGAAGAAATTGTATTTTGAAAAAATTTCCAGTCTAACAGTTCAGCAAGCAAACCCAATAGAGAAAACACCTATGCAGCATGCCAGCCCCACTGGTGAGGACTCAAGTTGTCATCTGTCCAGATGGATGGGTCAGAGTTGCTCCAGAGGCTCTACCGTGTCCCCAACAAGAGTTACTGCTCTTAATTCCATTCAATTCTGGACCTGAGAACAACCACCCCACTGCCTCCTGCTGGTTCTGTCTCATTCTTCAGATCTCAGCTTAAATGCCATCTCCTCAGAGAGCCTTTCTCGATTACCAACCTCAGTGATGCCATCTCTTCCCAGTGATTCTCTATCGCTGCATCCATTTTGCTATATTATTCAGCCTTATAAAGGAAAGAGGTTCTGATACATGTGGATGAATCTTGAAGACATTATACTAAGTGAAATAAGGCAGACACAAAAGGACAAATATTTTGAGAGTCCACTTAGATGAGTTGCCTAAAACAGGGAAACTCATAGGGACAGACAGAACGGTGGTTGACAGAGACTGGCAGGGAGGGAGAATGAGGAGTCACTGTTTAATAGGGACAGTTTGGGATGATAAAAAGGTTCTGGAGATGAATGATGGCAATGACTACACAACAGTGTGAATGTGCTTAATGCCACTGACCTGAACACTCGAAAACTGTCAACATGGTACATTTTGTGGTATGCATATTTTACAATAAAAAAATAACATATATATTTAAAAAATTATCACTGACAAAGTCCTTAAAAAGAGAGAGCAATCTTACATTCAATTTGAGCTCAGTGCTGCTAAAGACTTAGAAAAGAAAACAGAACATAAAAATCTAGACTGAACACCCTATTTTTAATCATCTCATCTTCTATTTCCCCCAAAGAATATATTTTTATGAAGATATAAAATGTCACATGTTGCTAATTCTTATAATTTATAATTTGCTTCCAATAATTCGCTCATTTCTCAAAAAATACTCTTGTGAATTTCTGAATATTTTATTCTGGACTGGTCCTAAATAACAGAAATTACTAAAAGGCTGATAACTGGGGAGTTAACTTCTGGGGAAAATACAATAACTACTCAATTGCAAAGCCTCTACAACAGTGGTTCTTCACCAAGATTTTCTCACCACCACCCTCCGCCCCGCCAACTGCCTTAGAAGGCAAATTGCCCAAGCACAAGTCAAGCTGTGACCATTCCACCTGCCAGTGGCCAGCTTGGCGACTGAGACATGAAAAGCCATTGATGTTAGTTATCTTAAAGTCTAAAATGCTAATACTAGCTAGCTATATGCACCAGCAAACAGCAGTTATGCACAGCAATAAGCTCTTGTCTTGCGCAAATATTCAATTCATTAGAATTTTTCTCAAGTGACATAAACCTAAATAACGTTCTACGATGATTAAACCACGTCCTTATAAACTTCAGGGTATCTGGCAGCTCCATCCTGATATTTGGTGAAATGTTCAAACAGCAATAACTTGAAAAAACTGGTTGCCCATTATTACAGCATACTCTTTTATCTCTATTGTAGAAGAAAACTCCTTACATCCATAATCATTACATTTCTTTTTCTTTGAGAAGATAAACAAAACCATAAAATCACCTTGATACATGGCAAAAATCTGCTGTGTGAATAAGCTGTGATTGACACTTCTGTACTTTTTGCAAGACATTGTCACTTGTTTTTCATATAGAAATAATGAGTCATCCTGAATATTGATGTTTTCTAGTATTGATAGGCTCAAAGAAATAAATCATATTCTTCCCAAGTGAAGCATTAGCAGAGATAATAAGTTTGGAGGTTCATGGTCTGTCTTTACCTAGACTATATGGAAGATACAGTCCAACACTTAAACTTAATACATCCATACAAGAAACTGGAACAAATTCGTTGGTAGTTTGAAAGAAATTATTTACTTTTATATAAGAAATTCTAGTTTGGTTTAAATGTGCTGAGAAAAAGTGTTTTACCAACATTCCTTTTCTTAAAGATACTGTTCTTTCAGAATAATGAAAGAATGACCATTGTAATTTATCTGACAATGAATGTGAATATCTTATGTGACTATTTCCACAGATTTTTCAGTTTCATGTGGCATAGAAATGGCTACTAGATCTGACTTTTCTTGTTATTAAAGCATTATAAATATCTACATATATATATACACACATATATACGTACACACATATACAATGAATTTTCACAAACTGAGAAGATCTATGTAACCAGCACCCAGATCAACATTACCAGCATCCCATTATCCAGCTTGTTCTCTCTGTCTTCACCATTCCCCTGCCCTCTGCAAAGAGTAACCACTAACCTGACTTCTAACACCAAAGATCAGTGTGCATGCTTTCCTACTTTATACAAATGTAATCACAGAGTACTCTTTTTTGTATCTGGCTTCTTCTGCTCAACATTATGTTTGAAAGGTTCATTCGTACAATTGTAGAAAGTTCATTTTATTGCTCCATAATATTCCATTGCAAAAATATACAATTTAACTATTATACTGCTAATGGGCATTATAAATGTGTTCTGCACATTCTAAGACATGTTCTTTAGGTGAACATATACAAATATTTCTGTTGGGTATACACTTAGGAGTGAAACTGTTAGGTCATAAAGCATGAACATATTTAGCTTTCATAGATACTGCCAAACTTCTAAAAGGTTACTCTAGTTCACACTCTTTTATCAGAAACATGAGAGTTCTTACTGCTTCACATCCTTACAACATTCAATCTTGTCTATTTTTTGCATGTTAGCCATTCTGATGGGTATGTAGCAGTATTCCTTTATAGTTCAAATTTGCATTTCTCTCATGACTAATGAAGTTAAGCACCTTTTAATATGTTAATGACCACTTTGTTAAATCCGTATTGAAGACCTTTTACTTGTTTTTTCTATGGAGTTTTCAGAATTTTTCTTGATAATTAGTAAGTATTCTTAATAGTTTCTGGATACAAGTCCTCTGCCTTTTTGTTGAAGGTAATATATTATTTACTTATTCTTTCTTGACAAACACATAACACATTCTATGTGCTGGCAAGATAGTGTTTAATATTAATATAGTCTGGTTTATCATTTTTGTTTTGTTTTGTTTTACGGTTAGAGCTTTATTTTCCTGTTTGTCTTAAAGTCTTAAAGATGTTCTCCTATATTTTTCCTCTAAAAGCTTTATAGTTTTACTTTTCACTTTTACATATTCAATCTGGAAATGATTTCTGCACATATAGTATGATATAGGGGTTAAGACAGTTTTCTTCCACATGGATATAAATCATCTAGTACCATTATTGAAAAGCTGACCCCATCCTCATCGCACTGTAATGCTAACTTTGTCATAAATCAGATGAACTGTGATTGGTTTGTAGTTCCTTATGTCAAAATGTCTTAATTCAGTGTTTCTCAAACTTTAAGTACGTAAGAATAACCTACAGAGATTGTTAAAATGCTGCCTCCTTGGCCCCAGCCCCAGAGATTCCGATTCAGTAAGGACTGAGGTGGAGCCAGAGAAATTCCATTTCTCACGAGCTCCCAGGTGATGCTGATGCTGCCAGTCCAAGGACCACCGTATGCAGAGGACTGTCTTAATTAATATAGTTTCATAATGAAGCTTGTTATCTGGCAGTATAAGTACTCCAGCTCTTCTTCAACACTGCCATAGCTATTCTTAGCTCTTGGTATTTCTATATGAACTTTAAAGTCAGCTTGAGTTCCACAAAACCAAAAAACAACAGCAACAACAACCAAAAAAACAAACTTGTCTACAGCCACACCACTCTGAACAAGCCCGATACTGTCTGATCTAGGAAGCTAAGGAGGGTTGGGCCTGGTTAGTACTTGGATGGGAGACCACCTAGGAAGACCAGGTGCTGTAGGCATAAAAAATAAAAAATAAAAAATAAGGGATTGTAAACTAACAAGGTCCTTGCAATCTGTAAGGTCAACCAAGGGTTGCCTTGCCTAAAAAAATTAAAATAAAAAAATCAAACTGTTGAGATTTTGTTAGGGATTGCATTATGTAGTTTAACTTGAGAAGACTTGAAATTTTAAAATATTTAGTTCTCCATGAACATAGCATATCCTATATTTAGTTCTTCATTAATTTCTCTTAATAATGTTTCATAGATTTTAGTTTGGTAGTCTTATAAATCTTTTGATAGATTTATTCCTGAGAATTTGATGTTGTTTGGCATTATTGCAGGTGTTATCCCTTTTCCCCTCTTTTTTATTTCTTTTAATTGAGGTAAAATACATATAACGTAAAATGTACCATCTTAACCATCTGAAGGACATACCACTCCCACCCCAGGCCCCTGCAACCACCATGCTACTCTGTGCCTCTATGAATTTGGCTACTCTAGGTACTTCATATTGGTGGAACCATACAGTTACAAATGCTACATTTTTAAGTCCATTTATTTTTACCTGGAATTTATTAACAAAAGTAGTTTGATAAAATATCAGCTCACTAAATTATGCATATGGCTAAAACTCCAGTAAAAAACAGAAGTTTAAGACATTTGGTATGTTCAACTAGCAGCACTTTGAGAATCAGGACAATGCTCAAGAACCCTGCGTCACTGGCATATGTGATGGAATTCCCACCATATCAGGGCAAAGACCAGAAACCACCTCATGGGAGTAATAACACTTATGCAGCTGTTTTAAGAAAATTTCACTCATTCCTCAAATCTCACTGACCAAATTCTATGAAAGGTGACTCAGTAGGCTTTTACAAATGTATAATTTTTCTATATCCTTTAATATTTCTATTATTATTGTGAATGCTGAGATAAACTCTAGTAATATCTCTTTTATTTATAGTTACAATGTTTCTTCAGTTAAAGAATCAATCCACTTCAGCAGTTGCTGATAAGCAGTGTAAGATATTATGACAGCAACAGGAAGTCTGCTCTGCATGGCATAGTAAGTGCTTATCACTCTAAGATATGCCACCTGAGCTGACACTAGGACTCATACTAAAAAAGGAACTGTAATATGCTAAAATATTAAGAAACTGTTAACTGCTTAAAATGAAAAAGTCAGTAAATAATACCTCAGCTCACACTGAAAAGTAAATTTTAATACTATGACATACTATACACACAGGCATTATTTTATCTGGCTAACAATTTCTGACTATATCCAACATAACTTGCATTCCCAGAAAAAGTAGCAAAAAAAATTTCTGAACACCACCAAAGAGGAGGATCAGGAGTGTTGTTTGTATTAAAAACAAATTTCCTTTTCATTCTCATCACTGCACATTTCAAATAATGTCCTTCCAGAGGTCACCTGGATCCTGGATATGACAGCCAGCCAGTCTGCCTTTTAAACACAAAGTAGCCTTCAGATAGCTGCTTTTCACATATAAATTGGGAGATGCCCACCCAGGTCAAGCTGACCTTACGAAGCAAGGAACAAAGACACACTATAAAGAGCAGAATCATTCTCCCTTCATGGTGATCTATTTAAAAGAGCATTCACTATTAAAATCAGTACCAAATGACAATTAGTTTAAATTCCAAATGTAGTCTATAAATTATTCCCTGTGAAGTAGAAGAGCAGGCCAAATTCCCTATCCTTGCTCTGTAGACAATTTAAAACCTGCCTCAAATCTATTTTCCCCAAGCCTCACTATTGCCCTAAACGAATCTTCCAACACAGCTAAACGAACCCAGAACAGCTCGCTCCTTCCCATCTCCTTGCCTTTGCTCATGCTATCACTCCATCTAAATCCCAGCTGTCTTTCAAGGCCCGACTCGAACCCCTACTTAGTGAACAAAGCCTTCTTTGACTGCTCTGTCCTAAATATGTTCTTATTTTCTGGGCAGTTAGGGGATTTATTTATCTGTGCTATCAATTTGTAGTTTAAACTGCCTTGTATTGCTAATTACATTTTCATAAGTTTATCTGATCTTGGCTAAATTAAAAATTCCACAAAGGCAAGTCCTATGTTTCATACTTTTATTTCTTCTACCATATCTGGTAGCATGCTTTGCAAATCCTGAGATTCTGGATTTCCTGCTATTACAATGCTTTCAAAGCTCTCTTCTACACTCTGCAAACCTTCATACAGAAAGCAGACACCAGAGAGATCAAGCTGTTGCTCATTTGGCTGTCTCAAAAAAAGAGATCTGCATCCCGGAGATGCCAGTTCATCAGCCACTAGCAGACGCACCCTGCACACAGTCATGAAAAGTAGACCTATTTAAAACATATAAATTATTTTCAAACTCAATTGTTCATCTTTTAACACCATATTGATTCATAATGTCAAAAAGCCTAAGAGCTTTAGCTTTGATGATGGCCAAAAGCAGAAGCACAAAGCCATGAGTTTGAACAAGATGTCTTAATATCAAATGTATTACCATTCCAGCTGTAAGTTCAATACATTTCTCCTATCTGGGGAATGTAAGCCCCACTAAAGGGCTTTACTTTAAGGTTTTTTTACTTTACTTTATACTAATGCTCTCTGTCATCACTGATTCTGCTTCTCACCAGCCTAATGAATGATAATAAGATTCACTTTAAAAGTCAAATGTATGCAGTGAAAGAAATACTGCTTATTCTTTAAAATGGTTTAATAAATAACATTTAGATGATCTTGCTATTGCACAAAATCATTTTTAGATTTTCCCCTCGTTAATTCCCACTCCCCACTTCCACCCATTTTTAGATTAAAAAAAAAAATTTTTTTTTAACATTGACATTGGTCAACAAAATCCAGTAAGTTTCAGGTGTACGATTAACAGTAAGGCATATATATATATATTGCACTGTGTGTTCACCACCCATAGTTAGATTTCTTTCTGTCACCACATATTAGACCCTTTAGACTCCCTCTACCTCCCTCCTCTCTTTCTTTCATTTTAATCTATGTCTTTAGGTTCATTTCATAACTCCTTCCTATTTTCTTTGCCACTAAAGATAATACGGGGCAAGACACAAGGTTGAAACCCAGTAAAGGACACAGGCAGATTGACAGATGTTTAATGGTTGACTGAGTATGTCCCAGACAGCCCACTTACATCTTCAACCCAAAATAAGAATGGTTATCTAGTCATAGGCAATGATAGCCTTTGCTCATTTTCTGTATAGTCTTGTGCCAGTGTTTTTTTTTTCCTTTAACTTTTCATTTTCAAAGTTATTTTCTTTTTCAGAAAAGTTGCAAGACTAATACAAAGAATTCCTATGTGTACCTTTCACCCAAGTAATAACGTTTTGCCACACAACCAATAGTTTAATCTCCAGGCCTGATACAGATTCTATTAAAAATGGCATTTACAGATTTAAAATAATTAAATTCTACTATTTTTATATCCATTAACAGAAGTTGCTTGAAATCATATATTAATACCTCACTTTCTTTTAGATGTCAATTACTTATGCTATTGTATACACAAGTTTTCTGCTCTATGAACTCTTAAGATTTTACATTCATTCTAGCTTCTCTCTGTTGTGTATGTTGATTCTTAAATATGAGGGGAAAAAATTCAATTCAACAAACATTTTATTATTGACAACCTATGTTAGATGCTGAGGGTCAAGAGTAACCCCAACTAGAGCTCAGTTCAATATATTCCTCCACTTACATTTGGGGTTTCTTTTAAACATAGGTTTCCAAAATTATTTGGGAAAAACTAGCCTAATTTGGCCTTAAAAATGAAGTAGTATGCTTCATACTCAATGTGAACACTGAGCAATTTCCTATGAGGAATTTGTTCTCCCTCTACATTTCCTCACTTAACAAATCAGGTAGTTCAGTATTTTGTGTTGTATTTCTCAAGCTGATGACAAGAACTAATATATACTGAAACCGAAATCTATTTTGATAAATTAATCAACCTTAAATATTATAGCCCTAAATAACACATATGCATTTCTCCCTTTAGGTTATTCTTAGTGACTTTATTGAAATATAAGATAGATATAAAAATATTAAAACCATTATTTACTGTAGCATTTGATCTGTTTTTGAAAAATGTATACACCTATGTAACTACCATGAAGTCAAGATATACAAAACCCATCAACCCAAAAATCCCTTGCACCTCTCTGCAATGAATCTGTGACCTACTTTCTATTTTTAAGATTTAGTTTTGCCTATTCTAGAATTCCAACTAAATGGAATCAAACGGTCTGGCTTTTTTAACTCAAAATCAAGTGTTTCAGATTCACCCCACTGTTGCATTATCAAGTACATCATTTATTTTTATTGCTGAGAATTATTTCTTTAGATTGATATAAGGTAGTTTATCATTCACTTGTTGATGGACATTTGGGTTGTTTCCATTTTTAAGCTATTATGGACTAAACAGCTATGAACATTTGTATATGAGTCTTTGTGGAGACATATACTTTCATTCCTCATAGATAAATACCTAGAGGTGGAATTGATGATTAACTGTGTGAGAAAGTGCCAAGCTCCATTCCAAAGTGGTTGTACCATTTAATATTACATTTCATTTACAATGTATGAGAATTCCAATTGCCCCACATGGTATTATAAATCTTTTAAGTGGCATATAGTGGTGTCTTCCTGTGGTTTTAATTTGTATTTTCCCAATGACTAATGATACTAAGCATTTTTCATGCTCTTATTGTTCATTCATAGATCTTTGGTAAAGTGTCTGTTCAAAGCATTGGTTCATTTATAATTGGTTTGTTTGTCCTATTATTATTATTACTTTATTCTGGATACGAGTCCTTTACAAGATATATGTACTGTGAATATTTTCTCCCAGTCTATCTTTTCATTTTCTTAATGATGTCTTTTAAAGAGTGGGAAGTTTTAATTTTAATGAAGTCAAATTTTCTTTTATGGTTCATGCATTTAGTGTCCTAGTTAAAAATTGCTCATTACCCTAATGTTGCAATAATTTTACTCTAAGGAACCATGAGAAAATTGTTGTAACACTGAGTCAATGATATAGGTAATAATTGACTTTTATACATAAATTTGTTTTGTTATTTCTTCATTGATCCATAGACTAAATAAGTTAATTATTTGATTTCTAAATATTTGGAGTTTTTCTAGATACTAATAGTTATTTGTGTCAAATTTAATTCTTTTGTAGAAAGAGAGTAAACTTCTTATGATGTCATTTTATTCAGTGAGGCTTGTTTTACCTGCCCAGCACATGGTCTGCTAAATACACCACGTGCTCATGAAAAGGCCACGTACAGAAAGATATATTTTAAAGAAACTGTGAGGAAAATGTTCTTTTATATTTATGCAGTGTTTACCATTTCAGATGCTCTTTATATAGAACATTGAGCTTCCATATGGAATTATTTCACTTCAGCCTAAAGAATCTTTAGCGTTTTTAAAGTACAGATCTGCTGACAGCAAATTCTCTCAGTTTTATCTGAAAATGTCTTCATTTGGTCATAATTCTTAAAAGATATTTTTTACTAAATATAGAATTCTGGGCTGATATATTTTTTTTTAGCACTTTAAAAATGCTGTTCCATTGTTTCTGCCCTCCATAGTCCTGATGAGAAGTTGGAGACATTTGCAGTCATTAATGTCATTTTTTTGTTTCTTATCAATACATTTTCTCTCTGTTTTACCTTCAACAGGTTGATTATGACATATGTTGGCGTTGTTATCTTAGTTTTACCTTGCTCAGGTCTCACTGTCCTTCTTGAATCCATAAACACGTGCGTACTTCCTTTTATTGCACTTTGCTTCACTGCACTTCACATACGTTATGTTTTTTACAAACTGAAGGCAAGATCCTCCACCAGCAAAGAGATTATGACTCACTTTATTGAGATACTTGCTTGATTGCCATGGTCTGGAACCAAACTCTGTATCTCTGACGTATGCTTATATATGACTTTCATACATTTTGGGAAAGTTTTAGCCATTATTTCTTCAAATACATTTTCCTGCCCTATTTTCTCTCCTTCCGGCACTCCAATTATATGTGTATTGGGCCTTCTGATACTGTTCCACATATCCATGAGGCCTTGTTCATTATTTTTATCTTTTTTTTGCCTCTATTCTTCAGACTGGATAGTTTCTATTGATGTATCTTCAAATTCCCTAATGCTCTCTTGTGTCATCTCCATTCAATAGTTAATCTCATCCAGAGAACTTTCATTTCACATATTCCATGTTCACTTATAAGATTTCTATGTGGTTCTTTTTTACAGTTTCTATCTTTCTCTACAAATTTCTCTCTTTGAGACTTTTATGAGCATTTTTCCTTTATGTCGCTGAGTATAGTTAAAGAAGCTTTTTTCCTTTAATCATTGTCTGCTAATTCCAACATCTAGGTCATGTCACAGTCAGTCTCCATTGACTATCTTTACTCTGGTGCATGGTTCACATTTTCTTCATTCACTGAGCAATTCTGAATGGTACCCTACATATCATCAATGTTCTATTGTTGAGTATAATTTTGGTTATATTGCTCCAAAGTGTTGGGCTTTTGTATTTTAACACAAACTTGGTTTGACTAAACACAGTCTCTTGGGTGGCTGCTCAAATCTTACCTGAGTTCCTTTATCTTAAGCTTAGCTACTTAAGAGTATGCCCTGCATATGTGTAGCTCAGGGGTGAGACAGACTTAGGCAAAGTTTATATACAAATTATAAGAATCCTCATCTGTGACTCTCTCCTTTATGAAATGACTTTGTCCCAACATTCCAGCAGCCATGGTAGCCCCAAATTGTCAAGCTGTTAAATTACTATTAGAGTTTAGCTACCTTGTATTTAAATACTGAGATTTAGCAACAGGATAGAAACAATGAAAACAAGAAAATCATCCAATGCCTCTGGTCATTCCTGAGTGCCACCAGGTAGTTGTTTTTTGTATTTTGTCCATCGTTTACAATTTTTATCTGTAGAAGAATGGTTCCAATCAGAGCTTACTAGACCTTCACAGGAGTAGAAATCCTCCAAATAAATTTTAGATTCAGCTTATCGATTTCTGCAAAGAAAAAAATGCCTACTGGGATTCTGATTGCTATTTGATTTAATTTAAAGCTCAATTTGGGAGCACTGTCAATTCAACAATACTAAGCATTCTAATTCATTTATATCTTCTTTAATTTCGGCATTATTTGTCATTTTTGGTGTACATGTCTTATACTTCAGTTAAATTTGTCACTAAACATTTGATATTTTCTGCTATCATAAATGGTTTCAAATGTTTCCCAATTATTCATTGCTAGTAATATATAAACACGACCAACTTTTCTATATTGAGCTTGTATTCTCAAACCTTGTTTATTAGTTCTAGTAGCTTTTATGTTAATTCTTTAGGGTTTCCTATATATACATATTGTGTTGTCTATGCATAATGATGGTTTTATATCTTCCTTTCCAATTGCACATGTTTTGAACCTCCTTCTTATTGCACTAGCTGGGATTTCTAGTTCAATGAAGAAGTGTCTTTTTCCTGATTTTAGGGAAGGAAGATTATTTTTCATCAATAATGATTTTAACTATAGATTTTTCACAGATGACTTTTATCAGGTTGATAATCTCTTCTATTCCTAGTCTACTGTTTTCATAATAAAAGTCTGTCGAATTTTTTTCAAATAATTTTCTATTCCTATTGAGATAATCCTGTGGCTTTCTTTCTTCGGTATATTAATAAGGTGAATTACATTGATTGTTTCATATTAAACTAATTTTGCATTCCTGAGATTAACGCTGTTTGGTCATAATTTATTATCCTTTTCATACATTGCTGTTTCATATAGTTGTCCAGTTTTGTAGCTGTTTACAATGAGAGTTCAAATCCAGTACCAGTTATGTCAACATGACTGAAAGTAAACCCACAAATAAGCATTAACCTCAAGCCACAGTTAACTGTGAAGAAAGAAGTAGCCATTACCAAAGTAGAGGGTGTAAGAACAGAACCTTGTAAGATCCCACAAATCCTATTACTCTATTTCTGAAAGAGGATATATACAAGAAATTCAGTTCAACTCGTCAAAAAGTATTTATTAAGTCTCTGCTTTATAACAGTTAACTTACAAACTGATACAAGAAGGAAAATATACTGATATGAGACACAAAATACATCCATCTCCCTCTTCTTTAAAAGTTTCCAAGTTATAACCCAGAGACAGCTACAAGGTTCATTATCAATGAATGAATCAATCAATGAATGAATGCCTATTGAATTAAAATGCATAGAGTAACATATTGGGAGACAAGTATTCAAACCAGAAAAGAAAGCAAAATCCTGAGCTATCCCACTTAATGCCAACACTATCAGAAGAATCATGGCTGTCTAACAAAATTATATCATCTATCTCTAAAAAATTCAAATTAAGAAATAAGCCCTAAAAGAAAAATAGGTGTCATTTTAATCTGCAAAAATGGTTAGCAAACTATTTTACGTTCACAACTAAGTATTTATTAAATAGCTTTAAAATTAATAACAGAAATAGAAAATTCATACAATATAATGTATAACTTCCAAAGGCCTTTTCCCTCTTTTCATTTATACAGACCTTGGAGTTTCAGACAGAAGGCAGGCTGCCAATATCAGTTCACACTTGAGCAAAACTTCTGCCAATTAAAACTGAAACACCTGTCTGATTTAACCAAATTGTTCCCCTTTTCAACAATGAAAGGAAATTAAAAGCATTACTGAATGTCACTGACTTGGCTCATCTGAAAGGAAATAACGTAGATAAAATGGCTAATTTTAAATTATCAGGCCGATATAACATAAAGGCTCTCTAAAACAATATGGGTTATTTTTATAATGACTCATTCGGTTTTCCTGAAATGTGCAGATATCATATCTCAGGAATAGCACTACTTAATGACAACCTTAAAAAAGTAAAGTGTTCCTTTTAGGACAAGCTTATGATATTGCTGAATTAAAACATTTTCCCAACATATCTCACATATATTTCAACATGTTGCACCAACATAAAAATACTGGCAAAAACTTCTCCAAAAAAGATTTCACCATTGTTTTAGTAAACTTTAGGACAGTTCATTAAAACTAAATTAAATTCACAACCAATAAGCCATTCATTTGCTTATTTAATAACTACCAAATGCCCAGTAATTATGGTCCCTATCTCTGTAAGTACTTACAATCTTAAGACTTCTATCATACTTGCTCTTCTATCAGCAAAGGGAGACACCTCATAGCCTCAATAGTTCACAATCTCAGTCCCAGGCCACAGCAGGGAATGGATGCTCAGCAAGACAGAGCATGCTGCCACTTTCCTCTTCGCTCCTACTCTCCCACATCTATAAAACAGGTCTTACCCACCTAAAAAATTCTAGTCCTCGAAAACAGGACTGCTCGCCCACAAACCAGTGACCAGCCCTGAATGCAAGGCATGCACCGGCTTCTACCTTCTCTGAAGTACTTTCATATGCATTCTGTAATGTGATCCTCAAAACAAGTCTTCCACGCTGAGGGAGGGGCACACTACTCCTCCCCCATTTTACAGAAAAGAAAGATGAAACAAGTGGTCGTCCTTACCGCTAGGTAAGGATACACTAGTGGTACACTACGTTAAAGTGGACCTACTAAATTATGGAACTAAGTGGAGCGATGCACACTAAGCCATGGGACAGACACACATCCTGTTCCAGCATTCTAGTATATTTCATTTCACTCCCATTCTGCATAATTTATTGAGCAACGACTATGAATAAAGCATTGATGCACTGTACCAGGCCTTGGAGAAGACTCAGAGAAGAACAGAGCCCAGTCCCTAAAACTGGGAGTTTACAGTCTTGAAGGGAAGATAAGACATATACATAAATAGTTATAAGTTCAAATGTGATTCTTGTTAGAAGGAGAGCACACACAAAAGTTCAAGAGTTCAGAAGTGGGGTGGTACCTAAAAGTGTTCCCTCTTGCCTCAAATATTCTTTTGGAGTTATGTAGGTTATAAATAAATGATACTTTCATACAGGATATATAGTTACACAAGATACAAATTTTAGTGAAATTTTTCATTAACACTAGGGGCCACTTTCTAATCCATCTTATTTTCTGATTCAGTAGCATGCACAAGGAAAGGATAAGAGGAGGACAGATGATGAAGGAAGAGTTGACAAGGGCTGATTTGGGTTTTTCTGGTGTATTCTGTGTGGTTCCTTTGGGATTAAAAAAAGAACACAAAGTAGGCATGGGGCTCATAAAAGCTCTACTCACATATAAGTTCCTTGCCCTACTTCTTAGCAATTAAAGATCTCCCTGGGATTAACAAACTCATCTCGTTAGAAGAGTTAGGCCTAGCAGCATGAAGCACTGCAATCAAACATCTCTCCTCCGAAAGGACATCAGTCCTGAGGTCAGTTCTGATTTGGAAGAGCTGCAGGGGAGAGAGCAAAAAAACTTACATACTGTAAAGCCCTTGGGGGGAAAGTATGATATTTGGATTTATGCTCTTCACTGCAAGTGAGCAGGGATGCATTAACTACGACCAGAAGTTATCAGAGTCAATTACTTCAGAAGTACCTCACAATATGGAGGAACAAGAACGATAAAATAAATTTAAAAATAGAAAAGAAGTAGGATAAGAAAGGTTTAAAAAAGGAAGATATATACCCCCATCCACAAGAAAATCTAAAAAAAAAAAACTGTTTGAATATAAATTGAGTATTTTAGTGTCTTTTCAGGATAATGTGAATAATACATATATCCCAAAATAAAGGACTTATGAAACCAGTCCCAAGATGTTACTACTGACTATCCCCCCAGCAGAGGCCAGTAGGAACATTTCCTGTCGTATGCTACATCCTGTCTACCTCAGTCATCAAAAAAACCCAAGCATCCGAGTCATCATTTATCATCTAGACACTTGTCCCCTCCAGCTCTGTACTTCCCTATGCTGAGGTAAGCTCACCCCTATTCCAGGCCCCCTGCATCCTCCCCTGTGCCTCGGTTCATGTAGACCTGAGTTCAATGTCACCTTCCCACTGAGAGCTTCCCCACACCTTGCCTAAAACAGCCATCCCCATCCCATTGTTATTCTCTTAGCCTGCTTTATATTTCCCCTGCTCACCTCTATTAAACATCTATTGCTTTCTTTGTCTGTTCTGTATTTCCCCCACAGGAATATAAATTGATGAAAACTCCAAGAGCAAAAAGAATGTTTACTGTTGTATCCCCAATGACCAATAGCACAATGCCTGGTATATATTAAGTATTCAAAAGATACTGAAATGCATGAATAAATGGGAGATACATAATAATTTTTTAATATGTATATATTTTAAATGTGGGTAATATTTTATTTGTCAAATTCCTGATAACATATGTAATGAATAAACAGGGACATTTCCACATAGTAAGCTAAACACAGATATGCTATAATGATAAACACCAAAGATTTCTAAGAAGTGCAAAAATAAAATAGGCACCAAGTACTCAAACGATTAACATCCAACTAGTTCCAAAATGATATGTAGAAAACAGCAACTTGCAAAATGTATACTACAGTACAAAGTAAGCTTTTCTTTCCACTAAAGTATTTTGTTTTTACCTTATCTGAAAAATAATAAAGGAAGAAAACATCAGAATTCTAACTTGGTTACCATGCTATAAAAATGCTTTCCAAAAAATGATGTATCTTAACCAACTACTGTTCATTAAAGATATGTATATCTTCTTTTTCTCCATAAAGCTAAAAAGATACTGATTCCTTGCTCTGTGACTTTTCTCTTCTTGGAAAGCCTTCTTTGATCTCAAATCCTCAAACATCTATTGCTCTCCTTTTTGCTACCATTCTTCACCAACTGTGATCTGTATCAACTTTATTTTCTCATACCCCACTCTCTCCTTAATTCTCTGTAATGAGGTGGCTACCCAGATATTCCACTGAAACTGTCCTAGGGGTAAGCAATGCACCCCCAACCATCAAAGCCCACAGCCTTTTCTGACTACTCTGTGTTGCTGAATGCTGACAAGCACACCTCATGCTCGTAACACCGCCTCCATCCTCAGCCTCTATAACCCATGCTCTCCTGGTTCTGCTCCCGGCTCCCTGAAGTCCTGTACTCATCACGTCCATGCACCTATTATGTGTGATGTCCTGGGAACAGTGAACAAGAAATATTTGGTCACTGCCCTCAACCCAGCAGTATGAAGTAAAATACTTATTGTTTAAATCAGCAGCAAAATAGATGCAGTTTGGAAACTACAATGATAAGTTTTTGTTCCCTTAACGTCCTTAAGTGGCAGTGTTTCCATATGAGCAATCTGAGGCAAGAATATATATATCAGAGGTAAAATAATTTACAAGGAAAAACAATGAAAATGGAAAGAAAAGAGACAATACTCACCGATATAAATGCCAGCAGCTCCTCTGCAGTTAATTTATGCACCGGGTTACTCTTTTGGAAATTTGTGCTTTAAATTTAAAAAAAAAAAAAAGTAAATTATTTCTAAAACACATGTTCTATCTAATGAAATATAATTTTTAAAAGGCCAAGTAAATTTATTTTATATATTTGAAAGCACATATTTTAACATTATTGTATTATGTACCATTAGAGATATGAGTTTGCCAAAGTTAAGTACAAAAAGTAATAAAATGCTCACAAAAATATGGCTGGTGTATTAAATGTCAACAAAATTTATTTTACTAGAAAAAAAGAAATCCATCTGTGCTACTCTACAAAGAAAATGAAAAGAATTAATATGAAATCAACTCCTATTTATTAAATTCATGTCAAAAAATTAAAATATTATTATAATCATTTGATGACGTCTTAATTTTTGCCTGAGGCAAAACAATGTGAATTCTTAGATCCTGCTGGTTCAAGTATGATTTGGTATTGTAATTCTGGAAAACAATTTAGTACTATCTTGTAAAGTAAACATTCATATAACCTGAACTCAGTAATTCCATCCTAGGTACTAGAGCCCACACAAATTCTTGAATGGGTATATTAGGAATTATGCACACAAAGATACATAGTAATATTGTATGTAATAGGAAAAATCTGTTAACATCCAAAGGTCCAAAGGAGACTATAAATTGAGAAATGTTCTTACAAAGGACTGCTATATTGCAAAGTAAATTGCAGCTACACATAAAACATGAATGAATCATGCAAGCACAATAATGAGAGAAAAAAGTGAATCACAAAAGACTACATACAGTAAGATAAAGCTCAAAGAAACAAAATAAAGCAATTGATTTTACAGGTATAAAAAATGTGAGTAAATACATTTTTTGAAAAGGCAAGAAAATGACAAACAAAATTTGGGATATCGGCATCCTTCTGAGGAGAGGCAGGAGGAGATGGGCAAGAAGCACGAGACTGGGCTAATGACATTTGTAATCTTCTAGTTCTTAAATTGGTTGGTAGGTTCATTTCATTATTACACTATACACTTATATTTATATATTACATAAATTATTTTGTATGTAAATGTTACTTATACTAAGAATGAAAAAAAATACCACCCACAAAATAGTACCAGTTCCTTGTAATTTTCAATATTGTCTGGGAATTTTATAATGAACATAAAATATTTATATATTAATTTTTAAATGAACTTATTTTTATTGTCTGTAAGAAAAAATAAATGAATGAGGGAAGAATTATGAAATCGTTTTGTTTAAAACACACACAACGCACACACATACATAAACCTTTCTAGTTCAACTGCACAAGGGAATTACGTGTCAGTTAGCAAGATGATCCAATTAACCACTAAGGCCCTTTCCGTTCTAAGACTCTGATGAATCAATGGGAGCGTAAAAGTCTGTCCAAGAGTAGAACCTCATCCAAAATGGATCAACATTCACCTCTCACATATAAAATTCCAGTGTTTAATTCACTGCATAAAGTATACAGCTCAAGTGAAATGCTATAAGCTCATTACAAATAATTATGACAGTCACTAAATAAGGCCATTCTTTACCATAATTTACTGACTTAAGTTTAGGATATATTACCACGTATACCTGAAAGTCATATTTAACTTAAAAGGAACTACCTTTTCCTACTCTGGTAGTCTAAACTACTGAAGGATTGCTATATTTTAAGGAATTCTTCCCACAATTACTTTACATAAAAGCAATCAGGTATACTGAAGTATAAGAAACTGGGGCAAGTTATAGCATGTGACCTTCATGTAAAATCAAACTTGAGCAGAAGGCCAGAGAAGGGCAAGAGTCGAAGGGAAGAGGAAGACGCTAGCCACCCTGTTTCACCAGTCTGCCACCTGTAAGAATTCACCTTCTCTGTGTCTCCTTTCCAAACCAACCCATCCAACCACAATATCCAAGTCACCTCTTCATAAGGATTAATAGTTGTGGGAATAGAAAAAAATATAAAAATAAAAGGAAAAACTATTTCTACCACAAATAAGGTTATATAGTATTAAAAAATAATTCTATCCTTTGAAAGGTAAATATCCTCAAAGGTCAAAATAGTCAGTCTCACCTATTCTAAATACTTTATTAAGAGTCTAGTCCTAGCTAAGGCTAACCAAAGAAATGTTGCTTATGGAAGAAAGAGAAGAATTTGTACACCAACTCAAGGGAGATTCCTGAGACTCCTAATCTCCAGCCTTTTAAATGGCTGCCCAATGATTCTCAATCTTCATATGCATTACAAGATAACCTCTTCATCTAGAACTCTTGGGACCTCCTGAATAAAGATTCCGCCAACACAAGAGAACCAATACATGAGGTGTTCAAAGTAGCCAAGTGAGTCATTAACTTACCAGATTCCAAGGATAACAGCAAGCTCTTCGGCACACAGGTCGGGCATCTGAAACTGTTCACTATCTGCTAACTTTATCTCATTTAGAACAGTATCATCATTGAGCTCAAGATTCTGGTGGAATATGAAAGAAAATATTTAGACCAAAAGTTAAATCTGATTTATTCAATAGTCTGTATGCAACTAACTACTAGGGAGACAAATTACCTTTCGTTTAAGATTATACAATGTCTATACATGGTCAATAGGCTTTCCTGTGAAATACATATTTGGGGATAACTTACTCTGTAGAAATGGAGGTCATGCCACCTGTACTTCAGGAACACACTGACGATATCAATAATAAGGAAGAATTGTTATTGACTGAGACTACTGTGCAAAATCTCCTTTACTGATACATTGAGATTCAAAACCAGATCTTTCTACTCTGCCTCTAAATTCTAATCTAAAATATAAACTCCCAACTCTGTTTTCAACAGGATATAGAATAACCAAAACAACTTGAAAATGAATAAAATCTGAGGACTTGAGAGGACTTGATAGAATATTTGATTTTAAGAATTACTACAAAGCCAAGATAGTATGGTACTGGCATGAAGACAGACACACAGATGAATGGAATAAAATAATCCAAAATTTTGGACCCACATTATACAGTTGATTGATTTTCAACAAAGATGCACAGGTGATTCAACAGAGGAAAGTCTTTTCAGTAAATGATTCTGGAACAAATGGATATCCATCTAGAAAAAAATGACTCTCACCTTATCTCAAACCATATATAAAAATTAAATCAAAATCAATCACAGGTCTTAATGTTGAGGCTAACAGTAAAAAAGTCTAGAAGAAATTGTAGGAGAAAAGTGTTGCAACTTTGGAATAGGCAGATAGTCCTTAATTAGGACATTAAAAAAACCCTGAACCATCAGAGAAAAACTTAATAAGTAGGAGTTTATCAAATTAAAAACTTCCTCTTTGAAAATACTGTTAAGAAAATGAATAGCCAAGCTACAGACTCAGAGAATACATTCACGAAACAAGTATCTGAAAAGGGGCTTGTATTCAGAATATGGAGAATTCTTACAGCTCAATAAGATAAATTACCCAACATAAAAATGGACACTTCATTTGTATAGACACTTCATAAAAGAAGATAAATGAGTAGTCAAGAGGCACACAAACAGATCCTGCACAACAGTAGTCAACATGGAAATACTAATTAAAACGAGAACAAACTACCAGTATACACACATTAAAATGGATAAAATTTAAAAGCCTGATACTACTAAATGTTGACAAGGATCTGGAAATTTCTTATATTGCTGGTAGAAATATAAAATGATAGCACTATAGAAAACAGTTTGCCAGTTTCTTATAATAAACATGCATTTACCATGTGAACTATCCATCCCACTCCTAAGTAATTACCCATGAAAAATGAAAACATACGTCCCCACAAAGACGTGTATATAAATGTTCATAGAAGTTTTATCTGTAACAGCCCCAAACTGGAACAACCTAAAGGCCTTTTTTCAGGTAAATATATTTTATATATATAGATTACATATATATAATTATATAGATATAGATTATTAATAGGTTATAAATTATAGGTAAATAGGTTATATAAATATAATGACACATACACTATATCCATCTAATGGATTTCTAATAAAAAATAAAAATAAAATACTGACACATGCAACCACATAGATAAATCTCAAAAACATCATGCTGAGCAAAAGAGACCAGATTAAAAAAAAAGTATATACTGTATTACTACATTAATATGAAATTCTAGAAAAGCTAAACTATCTGCAGTCACAGAAAGCAGATCAATAATTGTGTAGAGCCAGGGGGTGGGGGATTAACTACAAAGGGTCATGATGAAACTTTCTAGGGTAATGGCACATATCTTGACTATAATGGTTGGATGTATATATTTGTAAAATCTCATCAAACTGTATATTTAAAATGAGTTAATTTTTTCTATATGTAAATTATATTTCAATAAAATTAACTTTTTAAATAAATTATCAAAACATAATAAATCATGATGAGATACCACTACACGCTCACCAGAATGGCAAAAATTAAAAAGATGGGTAATATCAAACATCAGCAAGGATGTGGAGCAACTGATACCCACATACTCTGATGCTGGGAACGTAAACTAGCACAGCCACTTTGCAAAACAGTTTGGCAGTTTCTCACCAAGTTAAAAATACACCTGCCACATAATCCAGCCATTCCATTCCTAGATATTTGCCCATGAAAATTAAAAACATATGTTCACACACAAAGTTACACACTAATGTTCTAAGCATCTTTATTCATTATAGACAAAGACTAGAAAGAGCTCAATTGTCAACTAACAGGTGAGTGGATAATCACATGTGGTATTAACTTAGCAATAAACAGGAGCTAACTATTGGTACCAAAATACCCATGAATCTCAAAGCATTAAGTGAAAAAAACGAGACGCAAAAGAATCATGCTATATGATTCTATTTATTTGAAAATCTAGAAAAAACAGCTCTAATCTGTGACAGAAAGCAGATCAGTGTGAGGAAAAGAAATCGCAACGTAGTATGAGTGGACTTTTTGGTATCATGGAAATGGTTCTGAATTTTGATTACTGTGGTGGATATGTGGGTCTATCTATAAAAACCTATTAAACTACGTTTAAAATAGGTGTGTTTTACGTAAATTCTTCCTTGATTTAAATTTTTTTTTTCTAATTCAATAAAAGTAACTAAAAGTAAGAAGACTGCAGAGTAACTGGAGCAGAGCAGAGCAGAGCTCTTCCCCCCCTCCCCCCTGCTCCCAGCTTCAGAAGGTGAGAAACTGTCTATGACTGAAAAGTCAACCTCTTAACTGGTAATCTCTTAACTAGTAAATAGTAATCAGCCCAATCACAGCCCAAAGAAACAGCTTTCCTTGTTTATGCTCAGATTCATCCTAACTGTAGGCCCAGTCCTATCTACAAGGTTTCAAGAAACAGTACAGCAACCTTCAACAACTGCTGATGGGAGGAACACAGAACTCTGGCTGCTGTTCAGTCCACTGAAAAAGTGGCTCTTCCTCCTGTACCCAGCACCTTTCAAAAGGCAGGGCTGAACATTATATTTAATGGTGAAAAACTAAAAACCTCCCTCTAAGATCAGGAACAAGGCAAGGCTGTCCACTATTGCTACTGTTATTCAATGTAACATTGGAGGTCCTAGCGAGTGCAATCAGACAAGAGAAAGATATAAAAGGCATCCCAATAGGAAATGAAGAACTCAAAATGTCACTGCAGATGACATGATTCTCTATATAAAAAACCCTAAAGACTCCACAAGAACACTAGAAACAATAAGCAAATGCAGTCAAGTTTCTAGATACAAAATCAATGTTCAAAAATCCATAGCATTCCTATACTCTAATAATGAACCATCAGAAAAAGAAGTGGAAAAAATTATTCCTTTTACAATTGCAACAAAAAGAATAAAATACCTAGGAATAAATTTAACAAACCATGTAAAGGACCTATATAATGAAATAGCAAGACCCTATTAAAAGAAATTGAAGAAGATACAAAGAAATGGAAAGATATTCCATGTTCTTGGATTGGAAGAATCAACATAGTTAAAATGACTTTATTACCTAAAGCATTATACAGATCTAATGCAATCCTCATCAAAAGCTCATCGGCATTTTTTTAAAGAAATAGAACAAAAAATTCATCAGATTTGTATGGAAGCACAAAAGACCCCAGATTGCCAAAGCCATTGTGAGAAAAATGAGGCTGGAGGCATCACTCTGCCCAAATTCAAATTATACTTCAAAGCAACAGTAATCAAAACAGCATGGTATTGGCAGCAAAACAGACACACTGATCAGCAGAACAGAATCGAGAGTCCAGAAGTAAACATATATTTCTACGGGCAAATAATTTTCAACAAAAAAGCCAAAAACATACAGTGGAGAAAGGAACGCCTCTTCAATAAATGGTGCTGGGAAAATTGGAAGGCCACCCGCAAAAGAATGAAACTAGACTGTTGTCTATCACCACACACCAAACTCAAAATGGATTAAGGACCTGAATATAAGACCTATAACAATAAAATGCATAGAAGAAAACATAGAAACGAAACTCAAGGACCTTGGACTTAAAGAGGATTTTATGAATTTGAATTCAAAGGCAAGGGAAATAAAGCAAAAATAAATGAATAGGACTATATCAAACTAAAAAGCTTCTGCTCAGCAAAAGAAATCGTCAACAAAGTAAAAAGACAACCATCTGAATGGGAAAATATATTTGCAAGCAATGCCTCTGATAAGAGCCTAATATCCAAAATATACAAAGAACTCATACAACTTGATAACAACAAAAAAACAAATGATCCAAACAAAAAATGGGCAGAGGTCCTGGACAAATACTTCTCCCTAGAGGATATACAAATGGCCTACAAACATGAAAAGATGCTCAACATTGCTAGCTATTAAGGAAATGCAAATCAAAACCACAATGATATCATCTCACATCTGTTAAAATAGCTATAATCAACAGGACAAATAATAACACATGTTGGAGAGGATGTGGAGAAAAAAGAACCCTCACATACTGCTGGCGGGACTGCAAACTGGTACAGCCACTATGGAAAATAGTATGGAGGTTTCTCAAAAAACTAAGAATTGATCTACAATATGACCAAGCAATTCCACTACTAGGTATTTACCCCAAAGACTTGAAAACACATATCCGAAAAGATATTTGCACACCGATGTTCATAGTAGCATTATTCACAGTGGCCAGGACATAGAAGCAACCAAAGTGTCCTACGATAGATGATTAGCTAAAGAAGCTGTGGTACATATATACAATGGAATATTACTCAGCCATAAAAAGAGATGAAATACAGCCATCTGCGACAACATGGATGGAACTCGAGATAATCATGCTAAGCGAAATAAGCCAGACAGAAAAAGTTGAAAATCACATGATATTACCTATATTTGATATAAACCTAAAGGCAACAAATGAACAGGACAAACAAAGACTCATGGACATGGACTATAGACTAGTGGTTACCAGAGGATAGGGGGTGGAAGAGG